>VXAL01017086.1:18656-37992 GCA_013399475.1 Chauna torquata
AATGACCCCACCTCCTTGCCCTTCCCAGTTGTGTTTGTGGGATAAAATTTGGGTTTTTGCTTTCCAAATCCTATGAAGTCTTAGAAATGTATGCAGTATTTTTCTAAACAATATAAAGATTGCTATCAAATAATCTAGTTTAAGAGTCTCTGTGTATCATAATACAGGAAAATATTTGCATTTGGAGACTGATAACATTTTCTGCAAAAATGAAGGCAAATTACTACACACATGATTCATTTCAGTCTAGCTCTATGCACAGACATACAGCCTATTTTAATGTCAGATGTCCTTAAGTGTGTTAATAATAGTGCTGAGAAATAACCAAAAAAAAAAAAGTGTAGCTAAATAAAATAGGGATTTAAAAGAGCATAGCAGTTCCAGTTGAAACGTAACAAAGATACTTGTGAATAACAGATTTTCTAATAGTACCTGGAATCTAACTAAAAGTATAGTTGTATGTCATTCCAGTGCAGTATCTCTAGCATCACAGAGCTTTCAAGTATTGTGCGGATGGTGGTGTTACTTATTCAGAGGGAGTTGTGCCATCCACTGAGTTGCATTTGCTGACTACGGATGATAATTAAGCGGGAAAAAAAAACCTGGAAAATGAGTTCAGTTGGCTTTATGGGTTCATTGCTAGCTTTTATACCTTTGAACACATGTAACTGAGTTTGTAGTTCTCAGTGCTTTTGTGGGTTCTACAGAAATTCATGAAGGAAATTAAGAACACAAATTGTGTGCCTCTCACTGACTACCAGTAGATACACATTCTTCATAGCATTATCTAATACTTGTTTGTCATCTTGGAAAGCAAAAGTATACATATATCACGGTGTTTCTCACCTGGTCTTTGTTTACTGGTAGCTGGCAGGAATTCTCAGTAGGTAAAATAAGAAAAGCATGAAGCACCACATTGTTCATTTTTGGTACAAAAGGAAAGCCATGAATCCTGAGAATCCTGAAATCAGCAAAGCAGACTGAAGGTCTCTAAAAGTTTAGCATGGCTCTCAGTCTAAATAACAAAATATCATGATGTAGCTTCAGTGCTACTTCTGAATTACCACCATATATACTCTTATTCTCATAAGCAAGCAGACAATAAATTAAATCTAAATTATAGCATCAGCAAATACCTTCACCATTTTGTACAGTCCTGATATTTTTTTGGTTTGCTGCATGTACTATTCAAGGATTGACTTTGAAAGACTTGAGAAAGCTGTCCTGATCAATGCAAAGATATGTCAGTTACAGGTGAACAAATTACAGGATCTTCTCCAGCTAGTCTTGCAGTAAGGGTTGCAAGCTCATGTGGGTGGGGATCACCGAGTTTTGCCACTAAGACTGTCAGAATTAGTAATACTAAACAATGTTGTACATGCTGCAGACATAAAAATCTGCAGGGTTGATTCAGAATAATAGTGTATTCACAAATAGTACTCAAATTGCTCTGCAATATCACAGTTAGCTGCATCTTCATTCTGTTATCTCACTGCTTTATGCTTCTGAGACCTTTCCCTAGCAGACTATAAAATCATTCCAAATGTGAGATGATAAATTAATAGAACAAAACAAATTGGAGTCAGTAGGAGTGCACTTAGCACTAACAAGACCCATCTGAGTTTCACATTTTCTCTTGCAATTATAAAAAATAAGATGAGTGTCAGAACTCGTCTTTTCTTTAATTGTGCTGTTGCACAAAGCTCTGGATATTAGTTTAAGCGCTGATGCAAAGGAGCAATCTATCTAGTTGTTTATAAATATCATTTCTTCTGAACCAGGGGAGAAAATGTGAGAGATAACCAGAGATAAATTTCAAATTACCTATGGCAGTAAGAATGAATATTTGGTTATTTACGTTGAATCACAAAGTGCAAGGATGGTTTTAGGGTAAATAATGTTAAATATTTGCAGTAAGTGAAAACTCAAACAAGACGCATTAAGAGGTGAATAGTTTGATGTGATATTTGAGGTGGCTAAATCTCCTATGCTCTGCTTGAAAATATTAAAATTTTTTATTTCCCTTAATGTGGAGGGAAAACTGTTCAAGCATCCGTATTTTGCTAAACTTATTTCTTGCCTTCCAGTGAACTCTAGCAACTTAGAAGTTAAGGAAGAGAGATTCTGTTCTTCTAGAGAATAAAAGACCATTAAACTCTCTCTTTCACTTGATGCCTGTAATGAAACTGTCAGCAAGCAAGCACCGAAGATGCTTGATCTGCTGATTTTTTTTTCCTTTGGCTTGATATCTTATGATTAAGCAGTTTTCACAAAGCTGTTTTATTTAAATAGCACTGTATCTATATCATACTTCATTGTAGTTCCTTTGCTTTAGTCAACTCTAATAGCATCCCTGTGAGAAATGTTTAAGTCAACATGATAGGAAGGTGACTTGATTAAAAGTACAAGAACATCTAGCATTCAGAACAAGAGCCTTTCATATACTTCTTTTGTGTTCCAGTATTGTCTTCTCCACACACAAAGATGCTTTCCTATGGTTGAAGGCCGTAATAACATTCTGCAGAACTTTAGATTCACCCACAGACAGCTGGCAATTACGACTTACCCTGATGTCATCACCATGTCTGCCATGCCAACCTCTCCATACTTGGCTGGTCTTATGTGCCTTTTCAGACACCACTGGTCAGTTTGGAGGAACCAGTGGTAACATTTTGAAAGACCTGTAAGCTTTAGAAAGCTCAGATAAAAATCTTGTGGTTTTAAAACTGTGTGTTCTCTTACAAGCCTCTCAAAATCATTGGCTTCATGTACACTAAAACCACTGAGTTGGTTGGAAAGGGATTTCATCATGTTAGAGGGAAAAACAAAACACTAAGGAGTGGGAATTGAAGCAAGTCAGCAAGGGGAGAGCTTGCGAGTGATACACTTTCTTTCCCTTAAATAGTTAGCCTTCTTCACAACAGATTCAACATTGACATGTTTCGCAGGGAGGAGGCCAACCACAGTGTACTGGAATTTAAAAAGCTGATCAGCTCCACACTCAAGTGTTAGAGTAGTGCCATTTACTAGAAAATGTTTTCAGTATCTCTTTTCTGTTTCCTTTTGAAAGAGGGAGGTGATGAAGGAGCCTACTTCTGTCCAAGGGACACTTTACATTCAGTAATTTGGCCAAATTATAAGCAATTTTCTGCTGAATGAAGGATTTCTACTGTTTGTTAGGAATAGAAAAGATAAATGATTACAGGACTCATTATCTTTAAGAATAAGAATAAATTACTTGGTCCTAAATATATAGTTATAGATATTAATGGTACTTGAAATGTAGCTGTGTGTCACTATATTTGTAAAATTTTTATTAATGGTATTCTTTCTCTACTAGTGAGCACTGAAATCAAAACACAGCTTGCTATTCCTGTTCCTTTGCCATTGCCTGTGCTTTTTACGTATATCATAACATAAGAAGCACAGCTAAACTTCTAGCAAGCTATCTAGTTTAAACTAATGCAGACATATCAACAGCATCTTCTGGGCAGGCATATTTCTAATGATCAGAAAAGCAAGAATGAGAGTATAGCTAGAATCAAATAGATGTCTCCTATGGCAGTCTTTTGGCAAAGACTGCTGGCCAAATTGTCAGATGGCCTTTACGCATGAGAACACGCTAAGAGCATGTGCAATCCTGTAGAACAGGCACACTGATGTTTCTTGGTCTAGTAGCACATGGTAGTGCTATAAACTCTAAGAGAAGAACAAAGAGATGTCTACATTGCTAAATGTTGCTATATTGAATTATTTTGCGGTAATTCGGAGTGCCTGTTCATTCCTTGAGAACTTGATGATCAGGCAAGGAATAGCTTAAGGGATTCTTTCACTTCATGAAGTGAAATGAAATTGAACCTTCACAATATCTAAGTATCATTTGTAGATTAAGCAAAACAACAGAGTACCCGTGCTCTTTATGTTTAGTTTCTCTCCTTGGATACTAGGTTATATAAAACTACAGTTATCTTGAAGTGTCCCGAAAGCATTTGTGAAGAGGAGGAAAGTATAATATACTAGCGTATGTTGATATCTTCAAAATGCCAGCAGTTATTAATCTTGATTATTAGGCTGAAAGTGTGAAAATTCAGAAAAGTCAAAAGCTCCTTTTTTTCACAATTCAGAACATGAGTATAAACAATTGTTTTTGATCCTGTAAAACCTTATAAATTCTGAAGTTTACATCAAGTAGGTGAACTAAGCTCAGTTTCAGAGACAAGTGATTATAGGTTTATATTCTATGATGAGTGAATGCTTGTTGGTTGTGGCCTATTTTTGAAAACCAGAAAAGAATACATTCGAGATACCAACCTTTCACTGTATGTGCCTCTTCTGACTTTTAAAAAGTGTTATGTATGGATGTTGGTTTCTGAAATATCTGAGAAATTCTGATTTGAGCTTATCAATTAATTTCAAAAGTGCTCAAAAACTGGGTTCTGTGTTGCTGCATTATATTTAAACCATTTCTTGATCTCATTCAGCTCTGAGAATATTTTTTTAGTGTTCAGATTTGTTTTGAGCTTAACTTAAATGCCTCCTACTTTGCTTTAAGCATTGTCCAACAAACCAATTTTCTTAGTGCTTTTGTAGCTAAGAGTTTCTGAGATTTGATTCTGACTCCACCAATGATTTGCTGTCATTGTTCAGGTCAGCTTTTTTATGGACCCCTTTCCTGCAGGGTAATGAGGTAGACAGTGTTTCCATACCCCATGAATTTGTGAGAATAATTAGTTAGTTCTTATGCAGGAGTTTAATGCGGGTGTGTGTGTGTGTGTGTGTGTGGTGTGTGAAGTGTCAAGTAGAAAATCTGTTTGAATTACTGAATTACCATATAAAAGCCCTCACCATCAGGGATACTTTGTGCTGGATTTTGTGCATTCATTGAACCTCTTAAGCTCAGAGGACTTTGGTACAATTGTCTTACTATTTTAAGTCACATTGCCATGGCCTGCAGATCTTAGGGGTCATTTTAAAGTCAGAGGGCAGATAAACCTAGTTAGAAAGGAAGACTTAATCTTAGACTGGAGAGCAATCCCATCAAGGTAAATGCTTGATTACATCTATCTTCATGTGAAAAAAAGTATTCAAATCACTGTAATTAAATGAGGGCTGAATATAATTTCAAGATGAAGCCTAAGTAGTTCTCATTTACAGTGGCAGCAGACATTGCTTACTGTATAAGAGACTGGCAATTTTGGCTTGTAACATCTCTAGCTAACAGGTATTGGTCCTACTGAGAAAGGTGAAGAAGTTCTTGTAGACGTAAGATCTGATTAGGGATGGCTCTATTCAAGAAGATATTTTAGCGCTTTTTACATGTTTTTCTTCATAGAATGTTTGATTTCATTTATATGTGATAGAAAAATGATATATCTGTTTTTTTCCATTTACAGCCGTATTGTATAGTAGAGTGTCTGGAGGGGTCAGAGGAAGACTGCCTTGTCCTGCCTGGCTCAGAGGAACTGGCCAGCAGAGTGGGAAAGTGGCCCTTCCTGCAGAGCAGCTGTGTGTTCTCAGCTCAGACTCTCTTCCTGCAGTGCCCTGGAGCAGAAAGTATGGGAGAGAGCCAGAAAGAGCTGAAGAGTGTGGATTAGGAACACCCCTTAGAAAAGCTGAGTGCAGGTCATAGGCAAGCCTTAGCGGTGATGGCAGATAGCACTTTCCATACATATTTATTGAGGAGGGCTGATAGCTTATTGGAAACCAAGAGGCCATGGAAATGTGTTGGACTAGAAAGGAAGGGTTTCAGCTAGCAAGGATGTAACTGGAGAGGAGCAGATTTGTTAACGGTTCCTTTTATTATAATCTGTTTTGCCTGCTAACTTGAAATTTCTCTACTCAAGAATTCTAGCCTACTTTCAAATAAAATTAAATTCTGTACTTTACAATATAGCGCGTTTACTTTAAAACACAGACAGATTCATCTCATAGCTTTGGCTAACTTGGGATCCAGTGAAAAGTGTCTTCTGAACTGACGTCTGTTTTGAAAGAATTTGAGTAATGGTTTTCCATGATATGAATCGAAGTAACTCTAAAGTCTGAGCAGCCCAAAGTGGATAAGAAAAGCCCTAGGGTGAAGACTGAAGATCAGCTTTGTGATTTTGTTAAATTCTGTGCCAATAAATTCAAAACTGAAAAGAGATGTGACAGAGCAAGAGTGGAGACTTTCCCTTTTAAAGGAAGTTTTTAAAAGTTCATAATTAAAGACTAACTTCCAGGCTCTTGTCAATAGTTGCAAAATTAAATTTGTCATAACGCTTTATATAATGCTAATGATAAGCTATTTATTGTGCGGAAAAATGTCAGTTTATTCCTTACGTTCTTCTTTTGGTCTAATATTTCCTGACAGGCTGAAGTTGGTATTTAGGTCTGCACCACTAGTCCATGGGAAACATCTGTAGGATTTTGCACTGTGCAGTGACAGGAGGCGTGCAAAGGCATGGTAAGGTGCAGCACCTGTGTAACTGGCTGAGGGGTACAGTGGTCCCCAAAATTAAGCAGCTCTTTCTAATTTTGACGTGGTATCACGGCTGGATGGTTGTTGCTAATCGATGTATCGGTTCTATAGCACAGTTCTAGCTAGATGTGAGGCCAAGAGCAGATAAGATTAAATGAGGTGGTGGGGAGAGAGGCTCAAAATAAAGGAATGGCTTCAGGGCAAGAGGAGCTCATTTTCCCTTAGAGAGGATGTGGTTGTTTGTGCCATTCGTTCAAGTAAAACTAGCATCTGCACAAAATGTAGGGCAGGGCTGAATAACAGCCCCAGAGCAGCTGAATGAGGTCATTGCCTTTGTGCAGCAGAGTGGGACCTGCCATTGGAAAAGCTGTGTTCCGCCTTGTCTGTCTGGGTGTTTAGAAAGGATGAAGAAAATGGGATCTGGACGCTTGGGTAGGTGACACCTGAGCTCCATTTCTGGTTTCAGTGAATGTTTCACCATTAATTCAAGGAGGAGCAATGTTGGTAAGAAGGACTGAGAACTCCTTATGTCTCAGCATAACTGGTGGGCTTGTGGTCAGAAGAACCCCCTCACAAAAGTAAGTTCAGTCCCCACAGGTGGAAGAAAAAGATGTGAGCTCACCTGCAGAGCTGTTGAATAGAAGATTGCTCCTCTCACAAGTTTGTGAATCTCTCTCTCCAACATACTTTTCAAGCTAAAGCTACTCAGCTTACTATTTATTCAGAAATAATGAAAATTTTACAGCTAACTTACTGTTAAGCATCATGTTCTGCATAGGATTTTGTCTGGTGTGAGAAAACATAGGCAGGTAAGAAGGTGTTGTGGAACAGATTATTTACATTCTGTTAAGAGCTCCACCAAGATCCTTTTCAAGCTTCTCAAATACCTTATCAGTTCCAGGAGGTAACATCTTGCTGTAAAAAAAATCAGTGATAGAAGTAGACCCAAATGGAACAAAAAATGTTGTGCAAGACTTTTTTTTTATATTTTTNTAAACTTAATTAAGACATTTCTAAAAGCCCAAGTGCTAAAAGCATCATCATACTTGAAACACACAAAAGTTACCTTCAGGCATAGACCATCTTTTAGCAGATACTGGTGTTAATAGTGCTTTCTAAATTCCTGGCAGGAAGGTAATGTATCATCATCCTATTTATTTTCCAGTTGTCAGAATATGAATAGCACTGAAATATTTAAATAAATTCTGAAACAAATCATTGTAGATAAAACAGTCTTTCACTACATTCATAATTGGCGCATGTATACATACCCCTGTTACATTTCTATAAGTGTCAATATCAGAATCAAACTTAATTTCTGCTTTTTTACTTACAATTAAATTCTTATTCTGTAAGGAATTTTGAGTGTTGGTTTAGGCTAACAAGGTAACTCTGATTACTTAGATTTGGCTAAATTCCTCTCACCTCCACTGGTAATATCACAGGTAGGAAAACAATATAAAAATATTGTCAATCTATGGATTATTTTAGCTATGAAACATATAGATCTGATTAGTATTTTGCTGTTCCCTGCAAAGTCAAAAGGTGGGTCCTGTTGGAATGTGATCAGAGCAAAACACATGCTTGCCTACTTCTGACTTGCTTACTCGCGTACACTATTTATGAAGCCGCCGATGTGATTTCATTTTAAATTATTTTATTCATGAATAAGCAAACAACTCCTCACAGCAGAAGAATATTTCAGGTTCTGTTAGGAGCATTCTTGACTCCTAAAACCTGTGTTTCAGACAAGTCGTGTTACATTTTTGAAGCATTCTCAAGCTATGCATAATATTCTCCTTATTGATTCCGAGGTAGTTGTACAAGGTCACACAGATCAAGACTGTTCAGTTCAAGTAGACTTCCAGACATTCAGAAGAACTTAAGTCCATGCTGCTTTTGCTTAGTAAGGAACGTGCTAGTGTATCAACCTGCTGCTCCTTTACTTGCTAAATTATTTCATGTACTTATTTACTTTCTGGGAGTGAACAGTAATATTCACTCAAGTAGTTTTTCCTGTCCTGAGGATGTGACAGCATGCTGGGTGATACCGCTGTCTCAGGAGGATTTTCACTGTAAGAATGCATGAAGCTTTTGTGCTCACACATTCAGCAAGCTAAACTGGCACACCTCTGTGTTTCCACGCTGTGCATATATTTTAAGAGTTAAATTACGTTCGGTATATTTTCTCCAAGAAAAGCGACTCTGTCCATTATAATGACTCAGACTTAAGGTTGCTGATGTGTTGAATCCTTTTGTTTGCAGTATGCAATATGACAACAAAACAGAAATAAAGCAAAACCATACCTAGCAGAAGGGAGCTCTGGAACCCTCATCCAGTTTCCATTGATTTCTGAGGGAGCTGGATTATTCACGGCCTGTCCGTTTGCAGGCTCCACATTGCTCCTCACCTCCCCCTTTACTGGAAAGAAGAATCTTGTTGATTCCCATCTCTTCTTGCCATGATCTTAGGACGTGCTGATTCTGAAAGCAGCTATACTACAGCAAGGATGTCTAGGAGCAGTCACGTTGAGTAAACCAGAGCATAACTGTTCTCCTGTGGCTTGGTTGAAATTGTTATTTGCATACTTATTAAACTCTTAGATAACTCCTTTAAACAGATCTTCTGGGATCACTGCAAAATGGTGATTTTAGGATGCAGCTTTTTCTGCCTTCATAGTGCCTAGTATTAAGGAATTGTTGAAGAACTACTACCACACAGTATAATGGAGACGTTTTATTATTGTATAGGAAAGTCACGGATGTACCTCATCATTGTCCAATTTACATTCTTACTACTATGTTTGTTTTATTTTATAAGCAGGTGAAGGAATATTGTCTTATATATGGTGTTGTTGAAACATCATGTTTATATCTAAACTAGAAATATAGAATAATTTAGATTGACAGGGACTTCTGAAGGTTATCTGCTTAGAGCAGGGCTAACTTCAAAGCTTGATCAGGTTGCTTTGGGGTCTAGTTCTGACAAGTTTAAAATACCTCCAAGGTATGTGTCAATGGTTGACTGCCCCTCACTTCAAAAATTCTTTTTCAATATATCTGGTTGTACTTGTCATTGCTGTGTCTTGTCACTATTGATCTCAGTCCATTTGCTAGTCTCTGAGAAGACCCTGGTTCTGCCTTCCGTGTCTCCAGGTATATTATGTGCTCCAGCTTCGCAACTAACTGGCTCCAGTATGTCAATGTCTTTTTTTGTGCTGGGGGACACAAAACTGGAGGCAGTACTCCAGCTGAGCTCTCACAAGTGCTAAATAAAAGGGAATACTCAGTTCCCTTGACCTGCTGCCTGTGCTGCTGCTAACTATGTAGTGAGCTGTCCTTGCCCCAAGGGTGCACTGCGGATTCATGTTCATCTTCTGGTTGCTCCCTCCTCCCTGGTCAGCAGTTTCTCTCCTTTCTTTGTAAGGAAGAATAACCTAAGAATGACCAGACTTATACCTCTTACAATAGGTCTGTCCGTTGTCAGGATGCCTATCATTTCTACAGAATTCATTCCCAGAGAGAGAAATCTGACTATATATTATATACTGGTTCATATTATATACGTAGGTGAAGAAAAAGGTAGCAATAAAATAGTACCTTTCATCCAGTACAAACAATGTTTGTGAGTTTGCACACTCAAATGATGTATGTGCAACAGAAGTGGCCACGTTTTGTGATTAGGGAAGTATTTAAAAGATTGAATGTTGCTCTTGTGGGCTATCCATGATCCTTATTTTCCCTGTGCTATAACTTCTTTTATGACCTCAGGTAATTTTTAAAGAAACTTTACACTTTTCCCATCACGCAGGTAATTTTTCAACAGGTTGTTAACTACTAACTAGGACACTGCTAAGTTGGCTAAAGCTAATTTTCTTTACTAGAGGTTTTCATTAAAGGAGGGTGGTTAGGCTACCGGGAAGATGTTTGTTTTCAGGGCCCCACTACCTTTTTTCCTACTCTGTGGGTGATTATAATAGAGAGCTGTCCTACCAGATGTGATATTTTAAGATAGAAGAACATTTAACTAGCAATGTTTCTGTAGTTAAACAAAAGTGAAGTTATAGCCAAGCATATTCTTTACTCCCACAGTCTATATTTTTCATTAGGTTTATTCATAATTTTACCACTGACAGAGAAATAACTTTAAACATTCCTCCTTATAGGAAACAAATGGTCTCACTCTGGCTTCCTAAGCAGACAGGCTTTGTTTATTGAGTTCTAACCACATTATATAACTCTTCTTATCACACATTTAGGAATTCAAAAGCAGGTTTCTAGCCTGAAGGTTTCTGGTAACATCCTACTTTCTCTTGTGTTTTTCCAACCTACAGTTTCCAACTTTGTGACACTATTAACTCGATGTCAACAATTTTAGCTGGTCTCTTCAGATAACAAAAACACCTAACTTTTGCGATAGGTGATATTTCCAATATATGAAACCTCCATGTTGTATAACCAATTCAGTATTAAAGTCTTATTTCCTTAGGAGTGGTATGCTAAAAACTCATTCAGTGACAACAAAGAGCAAGTAATATTTAGGGTTTTCTCTGTAAAATTTTAGATAAGTATATCAAAACCAAGTACCATGGAAATGCAAATTTTATATCCTTTCAGAGAAGATTTGAAGGTTTGTATGAACTGTTACAGCAAAGTGTACTTTCATGATTTGCAATCAATCACATTTTGAATTTGAGTTGAAGAGCTGTAAATTTGAATTTTGATCAAATCAGTGGTACACATCTCTGATGAGAAAGTCTTGTAGTGTCATTTTCTGAGACCTACCGGGCAGCAATGCCTTTTTTGTATGATTACCACAATCCATTTATATGGCAGAACTTCTGCTATCACCTGTAGGTAGATGACATGTCTCGTAAGCTTCCATGTCTTCCCACTGGCTGAAGTGGATGCTTTTGGTCTGCTTCTGCAGGCTCAGGCTTCTTCTCAGGCTCTTGCAATACCTGCTAAATATCCTTATGCAACTAAAATCAGGTTTGTAACTTTAAGTCAATCAAATCTGTTAAAAGAAAAAGCAAGTGGTGCTTTTCTGCTTTATCATTAATGTAATACCAAAAAAAAAAAAAAAGCCTAAGCTGGGTTGCCAAAGCTATGAAGATGCTTCGTTCTTTGTGCAGACTGCAAGAGATTTGTCAAAGATGTTTTGACTGATGGAGAATGCAGGCCTCATCACCAGCTAGAAATACTGAAGCCAGCTCTCCGCCAGTCCTGTTCTGGAGCTTCTGGAGTACAAGGACCTATGGAAAATACTGAATTTTTCCTTGGTTCAGTAAAGTCTTGGAAAGGGAATGACATGGTTTGCTGTCAAAATTATAGGGTATGGTCAGGGGCTGTGTTGGTTGAAGGCAAAGTTTTTTGTGTATCTCTGACCACCACTGTGTTTCCAGGAGGATGTTAAAATGTACAGGAGCATCAGGAAGGGATATTTGCTGTTGATGAAGCTACATGTTCATATAAAAACATGCAGTTACAGGCATGCTAGTCAATTACTCACTGGAAATGTGGCCTTATTATGCTTTTGATAGACTAAAACTGGGTTTTGCACTATTTCTGTTATGTGCAAGTTTTTCATCATGTAATTTGGATTCACGAATTTAAGCATATGGGCTTTCTGATTTATTTATGTTGTTGATGATGGTGTGTGATTGGTTAACTTCTTTATCCTTTTTTTTTCCCCCCCCACTTCATGCCTGGAATTCTGACAAAATTTTAAATAGTGAATAATGAATTAAGCAAGATGTTTAGCTGTACCAAATGTTGCAGCATCTTTTGGGACTCAGAAATAATACACACACACACTGAAATCAGGCTTTGGTTAGAAACTTGTGTGGGTAGCAGAACATACCTATCTGAAATGCAAAGGCCAAAGACTTTAATAGAGGTAAAATATATTCCAGAACAAAAGAGAGATGTACGTGTCTATACCACTACCTGTCTTCCACAAGAGTTAATAAATGTCTTGGGCTTATTTCATGTCTTATAATTCACAGGTTTTTGTCCCAGAAAAGGTAAGGGAACTTCTTGACTCAATAATAATACCTTATTTGTAACACACATGTTAAAATAGGCTAGGTTGCCTCTTGTGAACATCACAAATGAATGCAGTACCTTCACCATAACAAAGGGTGTTAAAAATAATTTATAGCATAAGTAATAGATACGAAAAATAAGAAAACCTGATAAAACCACAAACTAGGAATCCATCTTGCTGCAGTCCACTTAAACTGATGGGAGTTTTACAATTAACCACACTTGGAGGAGGTTTAGATCCTGGATAAATGCTCTCTGTTCTCATTCTAGCACCACATCTGGATCCCTTCTGGTTTTGGAGTGTATAGGGCGTCTGACTTGGGAATTCAACAGCAGCCACTGTATTTTTCCTCTAAACTCTATCAAATGTGCTGTCAATTTGTTTTCAGGTAGGTACTATATTACATGCTGATTTTAAAGTGCATCCCTGTTTGCAGTGGGACTTGTCTGTACCAAAGTGTAGAAGCTCCACCTCCATCAAGGACTTAGCTAGAGTAGAGTTATATGTTGTTTTCATTTGTCTCCTTTCATCCTGATTGTGTGTGTGTGGTTGTGGGTGCATGTGAAGGAATTCAGCTGTATAGTCTCCACTTATGATTAATTGCTGCTGTGAATTGTGGCATCTAAATGTGGGATTAAGCTATTACTATTATTCCTAACGGATTAAATAAATTTTATTTCTGTGTTAATGTACTGCAGGTGATCGCAAGTTCCTCCTGGTACAGAAGGCTCACAAAATGTTCTGTGCATGCACATGATTTAGGAGGTGGCAGGACTGTGGAAAAACCTTAATGCAGGAAGTTTTGAGAGCAGCTCCCTCCAGTTCATCTCAGAAATGGAGTACTCCTACGTGCTGTCCTCTCCCTACAGCAGAAGAGGAAACCAGGTAGGGATGGACCTTGTACTGTGGACCAAGCCTGGGAGGTAGGGATGGACCTTGTACTGCGGACCAAGCCTGGGAGGTAGCAGCTGCACATCCAGTTTAATCACAGACTTTTTGCCACTGCAGTTCTCCAACAGGAAATAGGGAGTAGTATTTTGCTAAATGGGAGGAACATTAAGAGAAAGAAATCCATGAATGACTGAGAAGCAGCCTGACACTGTGGTAAGGATGGCCCGGCACTTAGTCATGTCAGATGCTAACGTACAGCTGAACGTACAGCTGAATGTTAGAGAGCAGGAGATGTGATCTAGCAGTAGCTCATTTATTTATTGAAACAGGAGAACTTGCAAACTGTGGTATTATCTCTGCAGTTCATCCAGAGCTGTCTGCATTGCTATGTGAGGTAGTTTGTGTGTGTGGACGGGAACACCCCCATAGAAGAACCGTAGCTTCCTTCACATCCTATCTAGTACTGAGCACGCTCTGGCACATCATTAATGGCCTTCCTTCACTACAGGACCCTAGTGATTAAAACCTCTTTAATTACATGAGACCTCTTGACAAATATTATTTAAAAATCTCACAGTGAACATCAGAAAATGTGTTACCTAGGCAGCTGAAAGATTTTTGGGTTTTGTTTTCAATGGATCTAAGTAAGTAGTTAGAGACCAGTCACAAAGTAGGAATAATCTATTGTCATGTTTGATACTTTTAAGATTTCAGATTACGGACTAATTATCACTAATTAAGCAGTGAACAGAGCATCTGGATGCCTATTTGTGTGCCTGGACACTCCAAAAGATGGGGCAGATGTGTATTTTTTGTGTTGATTCTCATTTCTGTTTTGTCTCTATAACATGAAAATCAACATATCTAAAAAATACTGGTCCCAGGAGTGAGGGAACCTCAGACACTTTTTGCCCTGTTAGTGATTATGAAAATTCTTCTAATGTTGTGTTTCTTTTTTCAACTTTTATTGGAGCTTTATTTTTCAGACCAAATTCTAATTAATTTCAGGTGTGGGTAAAACATCATGATGTATATGTGATTTTTTTCAAGTTGAAGCATTATCTTCTTACTTGTAGACCTTCATGGTAACCCAACATCGTTTAGAAATGCTGCTGATGCTCATGTGAGATGAATATGGCGTGTAGAGAGAGTAATTTGAGGGGTTGGTATGTAGCTACACTGATATTAATAATTGTGAATAACAGAGCTTCCTAGGTGTGTGTTTTATAGGAGCAAATGTTATTAAAATTAGTGGGAGACAGCCAGGCCACGAGGCTTATAAGGCACTTTAGTTCATCCACAAGATAATGCATGAAAAACACTTACCGTCACCTCGAAGGTAAATGCTATCATTCAGTGTCCTTAACTGTATTAAGAACATAAAGAAGTGTGTTCATTAGAACTTAATTGCCTTTTACTACCTACAAGACACATCTTGAGACAGATTTGTAGCATGCTCTTACAAGTACCTGGGATTATTCAATAGCAAACCTTCTGTCTGATTTTTTGGTTAGACTGATAGACTTGAAAGAAGTTTTAGCTGTAGAGATGATGGAGCTGAAGAGATTTTGGATGCTAGGTTGAGAATTTCCTTGTTCATACTTTCATACTTGCCATACATATTTTTATCATTCACACTCTGTGATCTGCAAGTTACGCAGCAGGCTCTTTTGTGTAATATTCAAAGGCAGCAGTTTAGCGCACGCAATCTCCCAGCACCCAGTTCCCCATATGTGTAATTTTGGAGATTATAAGAAAGTGAATATACCAATTATAGCAGGTGAGATTGATCAGAATGCAGACTGGCAAATACAGAGGACATAAAGATAAAAAAACACTTAAAAAGGCACTGCCAAAGTGACACTGTGTTGGCAGCGTTACCACACTACCTAAGAGCTTTCTTTCACTGTGGGAGGTTTTTGTCCTGTCTTTCTGGCCTTTTGATAAACTCAGAGAGTTTATCAGGGAACAGTCATGGAGCTTTAAAAACATCTGTATCATCTCTGATGTAAGAGTCCACCAGCTTTCTGGAGATGTTGATATAAATGTGGGGACCAAACCACTTGACAGGTTTATGAAATAAGACAACCTCAGTAATACATTTCCTCAGTACCATCCTTTTAGATATGTTCTGAAAACTCATTATTGTGGGTCAGCAAAAATAGCTTCTGCTCTTGTATGTGGTGAATTCTACAAGGAAGGAAAAAATGTGATGGACAAGTGGTTT
This sequence comes from Chauna torquata, assembly GCA_013399475.1. Classification (NCBI taxonomy): domain Eukaryota; kingdom Metazoa; phylum Chordata; class Aves; order Anseriformes; family Anhimidae; genus Chauna; species Chauna torquata. The sequence continues at coordinate 34,281 of VXAL01017086.1, forward strand.
GAAAGTGCTCAATGGTAGTTATTAGAACACGTTGTTTCTGGGATGTGAGTGTACATGTAGGAAAAAAATGTGTAAGAGCAGCATATACTACCAGTAACTTGAGACATAAATGTTAAAAATAAAGTGGCAATTTGAAAGGGCATGTCTGCTTGCTGCTGAAGATACAACCAAAGTTTTGTCAGAAGGCCATTAAGGGCTGCGTCTGAATGCGGCACAGTGATTCTGCACTATAGAGTGTAGCTGTCTAACAGCATATTTGTCTAGGAGCCTACAGATATACTTGTCACTGGCTGCGACAATATTACTGAGAGAGTATCTTTCTTGTTCTCCTGTGGAAATGTGCTGTTAATATCCTCTTACATGTTTATTAGATATTCTCCTGTAAAGGTCCCTTTATGGTACTTCCCCATGAGGACCAGAGCCTGCTGAAGATCAGAGCAGACCCCTTCCAGTGAAGGACCTGGCCCCTGCCTCTTACAATGTCAGCATTACCCAGAAGGACTGGGTTTGACTTGATGCCCCACAGCAAGCTCATATCATTTGTGCAAACTTTTTTTACTGGTAATGACCACATCTGAGATAATAAAAAAGGTTTCCTGACACTCATACGGAAGGTATTAGTTTGATAGCACAAACGCTGTCCTTTGTATTTTATTTCTAGAATTTCCTATTCTTCCTGCTCTGTATTTTAGTTGCACCCAAGAGGTATTTAGTACAGTACAAATGAACGATGCTTGCTACTCTTTATTATGGTTCATCTTTTCAGCTGTTTTTTTCTTTCTTCCCTGCAGATTTCAAATTAAGAGAGACCCCAATTAAGACTACAGGTTTTGAGTTTGTTTTTTCTTCANTAACTCATTCCTATATGTGCAGTAAAACTTGATCTCTTTCCAAGGAGCAGGTCTCCATACAAAAAAGTAGAAGTTTCCACTTGCTTAGCTCCTTTGATACTAACTTTGCACTACTTTACAGGTACTAGTTAATTAAGTCCTGTAGAATTGCTGTTACAGCATAGACAGGGACAGATAAATTGATAAACAGAGTGGAAACATGATTTCCCTAAATTCATAACAGGATGAAGTCAGCACTGTGATGTTTTGTTTAGCCCCTTTATAGAGGTTTATGCAATGTAAAATTCTCTTGTTCAGTGCTCCATTTTTCTAGCATGTGTAAGACCGCATTGCTATGCATATTATAAAGGTGATCATTGCCTTTGTGAGAGACCTAGTAATAACCACAATATTTTCCTTACTTCTCCGTAATCAGTCCCTTTGATTTTCTAAGTTTAGCTTCACGTTTCTTCTATGCTTCCAGTGCTATAAATATCCTTACTGACAAACTGCTCTATTTTTCTAAATCACATCCAGATCTGTTTTTTGGCATTATCAACTCTACTCGTATCTCATATCCTCCTTACAAAATTTCTGTGCTACATTTGCTCACAAGGAATGATTAAAGCTACAGCTCATCATGGCTTGTCTGTTTATGGTGCAAGAAAGTTCCATATAAAAATGTGGAGGGTATTGCGTGCATACATACAGATGAACACATACATTTACAAATATTAAGTGTGTAAGATGCCGTAAAAACAATACCTGCTGAATTATGAGTCCTTAGAATAATGCATCATTTCTCCAAATTTCTCAGTATCATGAATTTAGCTGAAGGAAGATATGATGGAGGTAAGGGTAGACTGATATTTTTCCTCAGAATTCTTCTTTAATGTACTAACTTAAAATGATATCTGAGCAATGTGAAAAACAAAACATTTGTACCAATCAGAAAAGTGCCAAAAAAAAAAAAAGAAGTTTACTTCTATTTTATGAAACAGGCTTCAGTAGAACAGTAGTTTTAGGACAAATGTCTCTGATCTTGATCTTTTCTTGACCTATTAATAAAATGCAAAAATACTACCACATTGTTTGGAGTGTGTGTAAGATACTGTGTCATTTTCGCTGAAAATTAAAAGCATATAAATGTTTTAGGTCAATGAATTAAGCTTAATCTGTGCTTTACGTTGGGTGTATATCTATATTTTCTAAGGTGTCAAAAGGGAAAGGGTCATGTTCACTTAGTGATCAAAACGAACCACAATTATCATCTCCATTCTCATTGTTAGGTTTACAATTCATATTCGATTTAAATTGCCGTTTGCTTCAAAACAGATTAAAAAAATCTTATTTCGGTATATCCTTGAAGTTGTCACTTAGAAAAACTGCCTTACTGATTTTCTCCATTAGACATTGTGTGCGTCATTTTAATCTCCAAACTGGGAATGGATTTGGAGATAATATTGTCAGCAGATATAGGTTTGTGTTAGGACAGGAACATAGCCTGGAATTTCCCAGTCAGCATTCAATTTTGGATTCAATTTCTCTTTTACAAACTAGCATTAATCAATTCCACCATCTTAAAAATCAGATTGATCTGAGGGGAAAAAAAAATAAATCAGAAAACAAAAGTAGCCATTTGTAGTCGTTCCTGAAACTAGCTCACCTACCGAGTTCATTCCGATCTTTGAGATATATTTGTTCCAAACATATTTCTGATACTTAAAAAAAAAAAGGAAGATCAGGAAAATGTGGAGGTAGATTCACAGTTTGCTTTCTTGCAAGTCCTATAACAAGCAGGACTGACAGTGAACTAATTTAGGTGGTCTTGTTGATTCTAGTAAAACTGAATGTGATGAACAGAGTTTGGCTGAGCGTGTTACCCATTTTACTTTTCTTTTCAAATGACAGGCAGGCTTTCTGAAGCCAAATCCTGCTGAAACCAATAATATCACTGAAGCTAATGAATGAGGAGAATAAGTGAACCATGCAGGCGGCAGATTTAACTGCTACTGGCAAATACACAATAGAAGTTTGTTTATATGGTAAGCAAAACATCAATATAATACAGTCTTAAACAACAATGAAATAATTGCCCTTTTGTTAAAACTTTGTATCTGGTCTGTTCAAATCTGTAAAATAAAGTTTTGCTCCAGTGGAATTGGATGCAAAATTGCCAAAAATTCTATTTGAATAAATACCCTTATATTTAGATATCTGCAAGTTGATCAATCTAACCACATATCTCATTAATATGAGCTGGAAGTTTCAGTCTGCTGGTTGTCAAATATCTGGTAATTCCAGGGTCAATCTCAGATATAAGCCAGAATGGAAAAGTAATCTTGGGATATTTCAAGTTGCGGTCTTTGATTCACATTGGATCTAAAACTGAATGGATTTTTGGTTTTTAATTAAATGTGAAGAATTTTAGTCCTTTCAGACCAATATGACTGAATTTTAAGCTTCTTTTGGGACAGAATGATTTTCCTTTTTCTCTTCATGGCAGTGTTCTCTTCAGTGGTACTCTTCTGCGGCCTAAAAGATGTAGTCATGATACAAATTTCTGTGATGTTTTTGGTGAAGATTATTCATAACGCATATCTTCTAGAACTCTTAAGCATTTAAATGACTAAATAATTAATAACAGTCTTTTACCCCCCACAGGACATACCAAAACATCCCAAGTACTGTTTTGCATTAATCTTTCCTGATTAAACAAGGGCAGATAGTCCTGTGATTAATTCATATTGCACAAATCAGCTGACTGTATATTTAAAAGCAGAGATCACACAGAGATGTATGAGTACAACTACTTTTTACTTTCTAAATACAGCTTCCTGTTACTTGCTAAGCTACATGCTCTTGGTTTTTTTTTTGTTTTT
>VXAL01017086.1:38014-65706 GCA_013399475.1 Chauna torquata
TTCTGTTCTATTTCTTTGTAACTTTTAGGAGCACTCTAGCCACATCAGTGACAAAACAGACATCAGGCAACTAGCAGCTATCCATTAGAGTCACATCTGGTAGATTTGACTGACATTCAGTAGAGCTGATTAACCACAGAATAACATGTCAGAAACGTAACAAGAGAAGTCACTTCTGCCTGATACCAATCAATCACTCACTCTCTGCAAATGCACATTCACAGTGGAATGAGTTTGACCCACACTGTTATCAGAATAATAGTGAGAAACTATTGCCAGACTTTCAGATGGGAAAAATAAAGAACAAGCCAAATGCCAGAAAGAGAATTCACAGATGGGAATACATGTTGTTAAATGGCACCATGGCATATGACCGCAGGAATCAGACAGTTCTCCATATTGTAGAAGATGTGTTCAATATGATGATTGCCAGTACTTGAAATACAGAGCTGAAATATGTAAAAGAATATAGCAAAATCCTGATGCAGTATTTTGACAACTCACTGCTTTAAAGATCACTTTTTCCATCAGTGCAAGAGATAAAATAATCCGATGCTTAATGCAAAAAGCAAGGGTCTTGGAAAGAGAGCACTGCTTTTTGGCCTAGATAAAGTGAGGCAGTTAAGCATGTGCTGGAGTTTTCTACTAACATTTTTGCTGATTAAGAATATATTTAAGTTCCATTATATGGAACATGCTTATGTGCTCTGAATCAGTGTCTTTATCCTTGTGATTTCAGTACTTCAGCTCTCAAACTATCTGAATATAATGCAGGTCAGATTCCACCTTGCTACCTAGGCACAATCAAGGGAGTAGAGATACAACATTTTTCTACTCTTGCAACTTGAGGCAGCGCTGAGTTTGGTTGCAGTTTCTTTGCATTCAGTATGTTGACAGGTCCTAGACACTGTAGTGTGATGTTGGGATAATCTGAATGTGTCATATGGAGTCATGGGTACACAGGCAATTTCACAGCCATCTTACAAGATGTAACAGTAAATATGAAGTCATCTTCTGTCTCCAGTTCATGTAGTCTCCTCCATACCACCTCCAGTGCAGGCCACAGCAGGACAGAGCCCAAGGTATGCCAACCATTTGAACAGTATTTGTCAGAGAGAACCTGCAAAGAAAATCATACCCTTGAGCAGCTTCTGGATTCCTCAGAATTGTCCTTTATGCTTAAATCCTTTGAATCTCTGCTGCCCTCAACTGTATTTTTTATAGATTTTTGTATACTAGAAAGTTTTCCTGGTTTGTGGTTTTAGAGACAGCTGTATACCCCAGCTGTATTTTAACATCTTACAGTATTTTTGTAAATAAATTTATATTGTACAGTTACTCTTGTAAACTTTTCTATTACAGTCTGTTAAACCTATTGCAGAAGGAAAAAAAAAAAAGGTATGCCACAGCCACCAGGTCTGGCTATATATTTATCTATATATTTATTAGACTGGTGTAAATAAGACCAACTCAAAGCAGAGATGGTTTGAACAGGAGTAACAACTGAGAACAGAACAGGCTTTTATATTCAAAAGAATCAGTCTATCTACAAAAGAAAATACCTATTACATATAATTATTTCCAGAAACAAAAAATTAATTTGGTATGAAAGTGTAGAGCTTGCATAGTATTTCACAAGAAATGACTGTGCAATAATCTTTTTTAAAGAAGATAGTTCTCTGAAAGCCATATGCATAATGCCCCCTAATAAGAGATGAATCTGATTGAAAATAACTGTGCAGATAATCTCATTCCATTTTTAAAAGCACTAAGCTCTGTGTGATTGGCACAATTGTATTAATAATTTATAGCCATTGGGAATTGTTGGTTTCTGCCTTTTTCGGGAGTCTGAATCACAAATGATTGCTCATTTTAACAATATTGAAAAAGATTGGAGGAGTAAAGCTGAAGGGAAGAAATGTGCTGACAGAATGTGCAATAATTGTGTTGGCCAGCCTGGCTGCTGGAGCTGGCTATCAAGTATGTTTTTTCTACTCAACTAGTGAGAATCCTTACACGAGGAAAACATCATCTCTGGAAACAGTTCCCAGTGGCTGCTATTATTTGTGAATGCTGAAAACTCCCCATTTTATCATATAGATGTGATATAAAATGAATTCCAAAATGTGCAGCTAGGCTTTGTTTGGCTTGTGCAACGTCAAAAAGTTTCAATGCTTAAGCTGTCGCTGCTGTTCCTGACAAAGCAAAGTAGGACAATCAAAAATGATGCAGGAAAGGAGGCTGTCAGTGCTTGACTTCACTGTTCTAAGCATACCATGGGATATATTCGTTTATTGAATTTGTTTCTTTAGGGATCAAATGTTTCGCAGAAGAATCAAACTTTTAATATCACAGTGTCATGGTTTTGGCTGGGACAGAGTTAATTTTCTTTGTAGAGGCTCACAAAATGCTGTGTTTTGGATTTTTGATGAAAATAGTGGCGATGTTTTTGGTTGTTGCAGAGCAGTATTTACATAGAGCCAAGGACTTTCTTGCTTCTCGTGCTGCCCTGCCAGCGAGGAGGCTGGGGGTGCACAAGGAGTTGGGAGGGGACAGGGCCAGGGCAGGTGATCCAGCCTGACCAAAGAGATATTCCACACCATATGGCATCATGCTCAGCCATAAAAGCTGGGGTGAAGAAGGAGGAAGGGGGGACGTTGGGAGTGATGGCGTTTGTCTTCCCAAGAAACCATTACACGTGATAAGCCCTGCTTTCCTGGAAGTGGCTGAGCACCTGCCTGCCCATGGGAAGTAGCGAAAGAATTCCTTGTTTTGCTTTGCTTGCGCGCGCTGCTTTTGCTTTACCTAGCAAACTGTCTTTACCTCAGCCCATGAGTTCTGGCACTTTTACCTTTCTGATTCTCTCCCCATCCCACCTGGGGAGAGTGAGCGAGCGGCTGTGTGGCACTTAGCTGCCTGCTGGGGCTAAACTGCAACACACAGCAATTACTTTTCTTACTCTGAGACATATGCTCAATGCACTTCTGCAATTTTTAAGTCTATATAGTTCCTATACTGTATTATACACATCTTAGCTATTTTCTTTAATGCTAAAATGCAAATTGTGTATTGGAAAATTCATCTTTCTATCCATACATACACAGAACAAAGATACCCATACTTTGAGAGCAACAGTTGGTAGCTTCCGAGCTATATAAACAAATTCAATCAATGTTCATAAACCTTTACAAATATATAGCATTGTCAGCACGAGAATTAATTTGAATTACTCAGAGGTTTCACGCACCTCCATTTGTTCAACAAAACTATATCAGTACTATTGACTGTGCCTCTTTCAAACGACAGTTTTTGAAAGCCCGACTCTGTGTCCATTCACTAATGATGATACTGTGTCTTAGCAAGAAGTTGTATTTATTATATTTGTTTGCAGTTTCCAAGGAAAGACACCAGAGCATTTGCTTTCAAATTCTGACACTTCTAGGAATGTTGTCAGGAAAGAACTACATTAACCATACCACTAGAAATAAGATTTAGATAGAAGAGTCCCTCACAAACCACCGTGTATGATTCTCATCTTGCTTGCATCCCCTTTTCTATTTCAGTTTTCCAGCTTTCAATGGTTGTGAACCAACTGATTCTTGGGACAGTTTTTCCCAGCAATACAAAACTGCACAAATGCCAGCCTCAGCTCTGTTTTCTATCAACATAACATTAACATTGAAAGGTGCACATTAAAGCTGTCCTCTTATCTCCAGCTCCCTCAGCCCTGCTGCAGATCCTCCCAGTGCCATCAGCTTTCTGTGGTTGCCACTCGCAAATTTCCCAGAGGGTCTGTGAGTGCCCAGGGATGCCCAGGCTGGGGTGGCCTGAGAGGCAAGTCCATTGTTGGTAGCATCTGGCTTCTGGTCACAGAATTACATGGTTAACCTGCATAGTGAATCTTCTCAGCTCAACAAAATTGAGAACAACCCTTTTCGATTGAACCCCCAGCCTTTCAGGACTCACTGGGGTACACTTGCCATTTTTGCAGCAGAACTGTTGCCCACATGACTTCAAAGCTCCAGCCAAGAGAGTGGTACAATTTACATGACTTCAGGGTTGAAAAATCCTGATGGGATCCTTTCAGCCAGCCTCTCTCCAGCTAGCTGTAAGCAATTCTGAAGATAAATGTGACAATTTGCAAAGGAGCTTAAGGGAGTAGGTGCCTGATCTCCTTCGATTCCTTAGAAAATCCTATTTTATAAGCCTTTATAGCATTAAAATATGTTCTTCCTTTCCTTTTTTTTTCCCCCAGAAAAAGAGAAGGTTTTGTTTACTGAAAATAAACTTCAAAAGCACATAGTGTTTTACATTTTTATCTTGTTCTTAACGGCCATGCATTTTGCAGCTCTTTATTAAGTATAACTGTTGATTTGAAGAAGCATCTGTAGAGGCACTGGGTGAATAGATTGAGCAGATAATCTTGTTACATTCAATCAGATTGCAGGAGTTACTGTAATTTTGTTTTCTGTTAGGGAGGGTGTAAGGCTTCTGTATGCATGTATGTATATCTCAGTGTAAAGCAACATGCAGTAATTAGATAAAGTCAACAATAATAAGAAACTGGAGCTTTTTACTAATCGTTTCTTGAGCTATCTCCAAGGCTTTTGGTGTGATTGTCTGTGAGGAAATTAGAAAGATCTGAACCTTTAAAACTTTGGAAAACACAGACCTATGTACTATAAAAAGTAAGTAACGAAACAATAGATAAATAGAAAATATATAATTCTAAGGAAATTACTATGCAGAACTGTCATTCTTGCTACAGGGTAACTGATTATGATGTGATAAAGCTTCTTTCACACTGGATCGTTCATACTTTGTACTGCCTGGGATCAGGGAATTCTTCCTAGCAGCAGTGGATATTTCTGGCCTTGACTTAGATTTTCAGGAATGTCTTCTCTTTGGTCTGCTGTAGGGACTCACTTCACTGTCGTATGTTTATTTGTACATTTTACTAGCCATTTTTAAAACAAAAGCCAAAAATCACTGCAAAAAAAACCAGGAGTATCTGGGGAAGATAAGAGAACATGCTTAAATTACTGATGTTGAATGTTGCCTCATTTTCAGATTAGTTCTGTTGAATAAATCTCAACAGGAAGGGAAAAGATACTAAGCATTTGGAAGTCAGAATCTAATCTGTAATGATAAGTTATAGACTAGTAACCATTTGCAGATTTTTTTTTTCCATGACTAACATGTCAGGAAAAAAAGCTAAAGTGTAAAATGTAAGAAATATCGTATGTCTATGAAAATTCTGTTACAACTTTAGAATCCATCAGCCATTCTCCCTTTTTCTTCCCAGTATCCAGTGATTTAATTTGGATCCAGCAGAGTACAATGGATTTTGCTACCAGCTGGATGCAATGTAAATTATTTAAAGACAAATTCTGAATTTTCCTGTAGAGCAAGATATGACACAGCCTAGGTAAATGACAAGAATCTGTCCACAATGTAATCTGAATACATTTATAAACTGAGGTATATCTTGTAGTGTGTTTTGTTTCAGTTTAATTTCCATTTATTTGCCCAGTGTACATATTTCAGATTTCACCAAATTATTTAGCGTAGTTAGTGATGTACATTTCATTATCTAGAAGTGAAAACCTGAAAGATGAGAACAATCAAAGAACAGCAAAACATATGTGTCTCAAGTGATAGACCAGAGGAATGATGATTCATAACAGGAACCATAAGGGTTGATTTTCCAAATCAGATGGGAACAATTGATTATGCTACTGTGCTTTTGAAACAAAAAGATGTAATGAGTGTAAGCAAGTGTCTAGTTCTTCCTGATGTTGGCTCAGAATAATTTGTCTACTTTAAACTGAAAAAGAGATCGTATATCCCACACTGAGTTAACAAGCGTTTACTGTAGGTGTTTTCATTATTACTGTTACTTTATAGGGAGGCAATTATATTGAGTATAAAACCCTTTTTTACATTTCACTGATTACATTTTGAGTAACAGGTCATGACCAAATTAATGACCTCTTCAGAGAGCATTCATTAAAAATTGTCTTTCTCTAAGGCTTTGAGTTTGTGTAAACAATGATTACAGCTCGCAACCTGATACTTTGCTCACATTGAGTAACACCTTCCCACAGTGATGCAGTGGGATTGCTTATGCTATATAGTGGGAGTTAGAATACACACTATGGGTTTCATATGAGTCTGAATTGCTTCAATGATGTGAAAAATCAGTAGAAAGTACTCACAGTCTTTAAAGCTATTATTCCATCAACCTATCCTCATACTTCTAAAAAAGTGAGTACTTCAGCTTACTTGTGACTGTAAAGTTGTATCTAGACCTATATGTTAAAGGCATGCTGGCTCTGTTCCCCATGCTTATCTTTTTTGAACCTACTTATTCTTTTTGCTTTCTCAATTTGTTGCAGTCATGAGATCATGGTTTGTCTGAAGAATGATTTTTTTTTTTTTTTTAGTTTAATATTCTGCTTCATAACTTCAACGAATGTCTCATATTGCATGACATGGAAAATTCTTACTTTTCACAGTGTTAAAGGAGGCATTAGATCAGACATTTGAGGAGCTTCAAGGGCTGCAAACAGGCTTCTTGAGTTCAAGGAAATCCTCAGTGTCCGGAGCTCCAGGCATCTGCAGTGCTCCTGCTGCATATTTGCAAGGTATTATCGCAAGTTCATCGGAACTTTTTTTTTTTTTAAGGTGTATTACAAAATGGTATCCAGATGAGATTATTTAGCATTACAAGTCCTTATGCAGCTTTTAGGAGAATCACTTATTTGCTAAATAGAGTGCAACAGCTCCTTGGGAGGCATTCTAGTCTATCAGGTAAATCTGTAATTAGTATCCAGTTGATCTGAAGCATGGTGCTGTCATTATACTGATATAGACATACACACTAGAAAACATTACTGCCTGGGCACAGTAGGCAATTCGCAGACTCTAATAACTCAGGCATTTTATTTTTTTTAAGCCTAGTGATTTTTGTTTCAGAGTTAAAAACAAACAAACAAACAAAAAACAAACAAAAAAACAAAAAAAACCACACACACAAAAAAAGCCCTCGTAATTGCTACAGCATTTTTAATTTTCAGTTAAGCATTAAATGGATGAGATGTAATTTTTGCAATGATTTCTGTTTTGAAAATAACCCGTTAGATTTTTTTTTTTTAAAAGAACCAAGAGGCTTTTTGATCTTTGTTTTTGAAGCAAATAGGTTGTGTGGTGACATTAAACTGTTAGCAACAGAAAAAAGGAGGAAGACTGACAGTTTGTTTTTTTTTTTTTTTTTTATACAGAAAGTCAGGATTTAGTGTAGCTGAGTGGAATCCCACTTTATTTTGTTTGAATTTCATAATTTAGTTCTCGATATGGGAGAGGCTCATGCCATTTTACAGTAAATGGAGGTCCCATGTTTTGGCATAAAGGTTTAAAATATGTAGTAATAACTAAAATGGAAGGAAATAAAATAATGTGTCAACTTGTATCTGCTATATTTCCATCATATTCAATAAAATTTAGAATAACTACACTAGAGGTGGATTTGGCTGTACAAATGAAATTCAGGCATCAGAATGCTGTGAAACTTCTATGGAAAGGAACAGATGCATAAATCAGTTACTTTGAGTAACCTCCCCACCCAATTATCAATTATATTGTATTTGCAAGTCATTCAATCTTCTTTTGAATAGTTTCTTAAGCTTTCATTATTAACTACGCATCTCTTTCTTCTTTTTCATACATTGACTAGAGGTTTGGGATATGAAAAGCAAAGCTCAGAGGACTGATGTGTGTTGTCTGATGCTTAGAAAATGGATACTGTCTGCAGACTCAAATACAGGATAATGGGTCTCTTTTGTCAATTTTTCCATGGCCTCAATATAGCACAGTGCAAGCATAACACAGATTTCTTAATGGGCCAACATCAATAATAAACTGTTCCCATTCGTGTCTCTTGTTTGAAAGGAACAATGTGAACAAAGAGTGAATACTACATGGAGCATTTCAATCTGATACATTTTCAAGCACAACTACAAAAGCTGTGATCCGTTACATATATACAGGGTTGATTGATTTTGGTCTATAGTCACAGTTTATGAGAAAATTTGTCTTAAAAATCAGCCAAATCAGGTATGCTAGTATACCTGGTATAAGTAAAATCAGAAATGTGAGTGCTTATTGAACAAGACGTCAAGACCAGTCTTGTGACTGATGCAATAGACCGGAACTGAGAAAAACATGATAAATAAGCATTTTTCAGTTTATTTTCAGGATGGAGAATAATAGAGGCAAGAGAATAACTCTAAATTCCAGTTTTGAAATATTTTGAAACAATTGGAAATAAATTTGGGTCAGCCAAGCTCTAGTCTTTTCAGTAAAAAAAAAAAAATTCAAACTGAAACATTTGAGGGCGTCTTGTACGTTCAGTCTCTGGCTTTTTCACCAGCCTTTTATATGGCGGGAGAAAACTGCATAAACTCCTTTTGTCATCCCACATCTGTAATAGGCATTTAGAGAAAAAAAAACCCTTGCACAAGGGCAGAGGCTCTTCCTTGTGCAGTATATGTACAACAGCTAGCACAGGTGGCCTTTGACCTGCGTGTGTCTGTGGGCTGTACCTATACATGGCTGTGACGTGATTGGGATTCTTTTTAAACTATTGGTCTTGGCACCGGACAGAATCAGTGAAGATAAAGTCTTTGAGAAACAGAAATCTCCTTCCAACATGATGAAATGCCTTACTAGCAAATCCTTTGGATTAATTCTTCACCCATATCCTTTCCAGGTGGGTGTTTGTTCAAAAACTTTAATTTCCATCACAGATTTCGCTTTGGTCTAAAGGAAACTTGGACAGAAATAAACTTTCCTAAACTGTACTGTGCACAAATACACAATGTAATTACAGTGAGCAAATAATGAAAGAGACCAGAAACTGGAGATCAGAATATTCGAAGCATTCACAGAGAATAAAAATTTACATTTGGTGTTGTAAACATGTTGCCTGGTAACGCTGGGATTAAGACCTCATCCAATAGTTGAGGAGCATGTTTAAGACAGGAACTTCATATTATTTGAATGTCACAGACTCTATTGACAGGCTGTCTGTTGAACAGTGCCTGTTTTAATTTTAGAATACTGCAAATGATAAAAATAACATTCCAAATCCAGTAAGGACTTAAAACTTGTATCAGTGATATTAACAATTTAGTAAACAAGCTTAGGCTGCAGTATCATCCTTTAAGAACCGCAGACTGATGATCTAATTCACGAAACTGTTTTGCCACTATAAAAATTAAAAGTATGACAATCAAAAAGTGTACTAAAAGATGAGAAAGCATTATATATATAATATATATACATATGTGTGTATATATATATATATACAATTTGATGTAGATAATGATGCTTCTACTCAATCTAAGGAAGGACATATCCTGAATTAATCTGGGACTATTTGTCGTGATGCATACAAAAAGTACATATCAGAAAGTGGTTAGTTTAGTGAGAGGTTGATTTGTAATTACTGCTCCACCTGCAGTGAGATTTCTAAGCATTTTGTTGTTTCCATTAACCTGTTTCCTCCTGGCTGCCTCCACACAGAATCATAGAATGGCTTGGGTTGGAAGGGACCTTAAAGACCATCTAGTTCCAATCCCCCCGCCATGGGCAGGGACTCTTTCCGCTAGACCAGGTTGCACAAAGCCCCATCCAGCCTGACCTTGAGCACTGCCAGGGATGGGGCATCCACAGCTTCTCTGGGCAGCCTGTGCCAGGGCCAAACTGGAAATGAGTTTGCATGTTCATGTGGTGATACTTTTTCAAGAATTTAAGGTAATTTTATTGATTTAATAATGTTGATATTTTGTGAGTACTGAATTTTTGTGACATCTTCTAAACAAACATGTCCAAGATTTTTTTTCACAGGCACAATAACAGAAGCAAATATTAGCATATTATTAAACTATTAACTGCAATAGTATATTTTATAGCTTAGCTCAGGTCATCCGAGTAACTTGAGAGTGTACAAGGGCCAGGAAATCAGAAAAGCTCTACAGAATGCTCAGGGAGATGAAATAGCACAACACCAACTCACAAAAGTTGAATTGTGAATCAAGAAAGCTCCAACTGTCAGAAAGACATACAAGCATCACCCTTCATATATGCTTTTGTTTGTCAAAGATGTCTCTGACGTTGTAGTCTGAAAATCTTGTGCATTTGCCATCATTCATTTTGTTGACTTCATTGTTCACTGTGTGAAAAGTAAGTTTTGTACTTTTATTTTTTCCTGTGAAGTTGAGATTTTTAAGATAACTGTCACTTTATTGCATCAGCAGTAAGTAAAGCTTCAAGTCAGGATAAAAAGGAAATATGGCCACATCATTTTCAAGTGTCTAATACACTAAAAGGATTTATGTATTTTTCAGTTTCACTTTTTCCACTTGCATATTTGAGGACCAGGCAAGAGATATAAGTATAATATAAGGAATCTGTTAATCAGAAAGCACAGTTGTTCATATTAAAATCTCTCCATGATAGCAATTTTGAAATAATGTGATTTTCTTTTAGCTAAATTTTAATATCATTGTTTTTACTTTTCCTTCTGCCTAGCTATTGTGAAGTTCAGGGTGGGTTGGTCAATTTTCTGTTGAAGCAGAAACTAATGACATCGTCAGTGCATTTTCTTCAACTGTTTCAGTTTGTACAGTGCAGAAGCAGAAGTACTTATAAATAGCCTGCAGTCAATCTTGTTTTTAAATACACCAGGCAAGACATCAGCAGTACTTTTCTAGAAGGCACTGTGCTGTAAGAGTCCACTATAGTTACAGAGTCATAGCCTATTGCAAGGGCATCACAAAATTATCAATACATTTTTTTTTTCAGAGCTAAACTACAGCTTTATCAGGTGATCACTAATACCTTTTCTCAGTGCTGTAGATTCACCTGGATGAAGAATAATGGTCCAGATCAGATGTACAAATCTGCCAGAATATGTGTTATGAACTTTACACTTGCTTTATTTCACCCTTAGGACAGATGATACTCTCCTGTTAGTGTTCCACAAGATAACACGTTATTTGGGTTGAACGGTTATGTTTTGATTATATAAATGGTTGATGCTGTGATTGCGCTACGAAAGCCCCAGCAACTGGGTAAAATATGCCCTGGAGTAAGTGGGTCACCTTGCCCTTGTACCTTTGTCTTTCGGAACAGGATATATGTTTTGTCAGGAGAACTTTTGTAGCCTGCAATTCTGGAAGCTACTTTTCTTCCTCCATCAGAATTATTGTTTTCTGAAATGAAGACTATGGTTGTTTGGACTCTCTTGGGGAAGGAGAGGGGAGGGGCTGGATAAGATCAAAATGACAGCGGTCTTCAGCGAAGACTGGACGTATGGGAGTAACAGAGGTGAATCACAGAACTAGATGATATGAGGGCAGGGATGGGTATCATTGGGGTAGTTAACAGGGACTTTCAGGCTCATGAGAATTGTTTGTGAATATATTCTGGAGAACAGAACATTGAACGATTAATGTTTGAAGCTGAAGGCACAACCAAACGCCAGATTAACTGATCAGGCTATGTATGTGTAATTGTTTTGCATGTTGGTTTCTAAAGGTACAGATGATTCCATGATACAAAGGCTCCTGAGACTTTGCAAGTGAGAAAAGCTACTTAGTAGGCTAATGGGAGAGGTTAGATTTTAATTTCCTAGAGCTAGATATGGGAGTGTAGTTCTGAACAGGTTTTATTTATTTTAGAAAAGATCCTTTGAGGCAGTTTGAACCTTGTTGTTATCATCTGTGCATGATTTTTATTGAATAATTATTCTTTCATAAAATCTTTCCTTTTTTTCCTGCTTAATTATTACGGAAATATCTGTTCAAGTTTGTATTCTGTGGATCTAATTCAAGATTATAGGGTCCAGTAAAATTACAACAGGGATATATTTGTGCCACTATGACCGATGTTTCTGTCTCTCTTTCTAGTTCTCGTGCTTCTCTGTATAGGAACCGTGAATCTATAATTAAATGTTATTTATCTAGCCTGTTCCTTTGAGAGCTGTTTCAGAGAACAAATATGTGAACAGACTGGTAAAGGAATTTTCAATCTTTACTTTCAATTGATCAGACTTGAAATCATTACAACTTTTCATTTAGTCTTTTTCTCATTTCTTTACAATCAATCTGTACTCAAAGAACAGTTTATAAACTGAATACAAACTGGGGATGTCCTATGAGCTCTGAACCAGAACTATATTTGGTGAGCCTCACAAACACTTTTATATGTGCAACACAGAAGTTTTATAGAATGCCTTCTGTGAAAATAGATCAGATACTTTGCTGATAGGTCCCTTTAAAATAAGTTAGAAACAGACAAATGGAGAGGATAGATAGCTAACATACTCCATCTTTAGAGAGAGTTATTTTCCGTTATTAACTATGGTTTTCTTAAACATTATATACTGCTTTAAATATATTACATTTATTAGATTTGGACTAAGATTATTTTTAGAAGTTAAAGCATCTAGCAGGATGCATGGGATATATATGCATCCCAAAAGGGAAAAGATGATTATTTGATTTTTGAGATAGTTGTGGTATACTACTGTTACTGTTACTCCAAACCTATACGAAACTCCTCTTGTTTGATGCCTTTCCCAAAAAAACCACCATCTTGCTGCAGAATTGGCAAGAATTTCTTGTGGCCTGCAGATATTGAGAGAAAAGTGGAAGTTAAATACCTGACTTCCTCTAAATATAGCTGAATAATAAGAAACCGAGGCAAATGTAACTTTCACTCACCTCTGGAATACAGTGTCTTTTTTGACCCCTCAGTACATAGACTTACTGGAGTCGTTCTGGTTGAGAACCATAAAGATGATAAAGGAGCTGGAGCACTATGGCACAGGAGAGACTGAGACCTACATTTGTCCAGTTTTAGAAAGAGAAGTCCAAGGCTGTGGTGCAGGATCTGATTGCTGACTTCAGTTACTTAATGGGAGGTTATACAGAGAGCAGAGCTAGTCTTCTCAGAGATGCACAGCAAAAGGACTAAGACCAACAGACACAAGATGCAGGAAGGACAATTCCAACTACATACACTGAAAAAGATTTTTCATGATGAGGACAGTCAAACACAGGCATAGGTTGCCCAGAGATATTGTGAAATGTCCATTGATGGAGATAATCAGACAAGACCCTGAACAATTTGATCTAACTTTAAAGTTGACCTTGCTGTGAGCAGGGGTTGGATAGGATAAAGTCCAGAGATTCCTTCCAATCTAAATTATTTTATTGATTTCAGCTGTGGGTTTCTTAGTACAAAGGTAGGGGATGTAAGACAGAGCTTTGGAGGCTACGCAAATAAAAAGGACAAAATATACTGAGAGAAAAAAGAATGCCAAAACAAAAGACAGAAATCTGAAAACCATTTGGAAAAAAATCACACAGTAATTCTGCCTTGAGTTGTCAGTTATTGTTTGCAGATAATAAAGGTTCTTTAAAAGCTTCATACAAAGCAGGACAGCTGAAAGTATATTATTTTTGCCTTGATATGAGACACCAGCTGTTCTAAAAGTTGTAATGTTCCTTAAATATTATAGCATAAAAAAAAAATCAGAAGAAGCTAACAAAAAAACCCCTGTGTTCCTCAAAACAAATTAACATTCTCAAATGCCTAAGAGTAGTGATTCCTATAGAGGCATGGATGATGACAAGATGTTGGCCCTAATTTTGTCTCTAGCTGTTTCTGTAACTGCATAAGCTGTTTGATGAAGAAATCCTGCAGATCTGTAAAAACATTTAGAAACAAGGAGGGTATTATACAGCTACATAGGCTGCTAGGGCCATATATGAGGAGAAGAGGAAGACAGGGCTCCCCAAAGAGACAAGAGATCTAAGGCACCATGGGGAAAGCGGAGTGCAGAAGATAACACCAGGTATCAGGGAGAATGGCATATGGGCTGTAGGGAAAAGCAGTTCTAGACCTTGGAGTTTTTATGGAGTTGGCTCCTGGTTTATTCATACGCCAGTATATTGGGACAAGAACATCAAAACAATGTAGTTACAGGGTTTTTTACACTATTATTTTTGAGTACGCTGTTTACAAACAGCTGTAGAAGTTTAAAGATTTATAACCATATGTCATGTAGCTAGATGTAATGCACCAATATGATGTTGAATCTTCTTTGCCTACCTTATTCCTGCTGTCTCAGGTCACATATCCAGAAGTTAATGCGATGCAGATAACAGAAGTCTGATCACTCACTACATCCCTACTTCTTTAACACAGCCTGTACAATTAACATGGTAAGTCCATAACCTGAACACATGTTTTGTGATCCTGCTCATAAAATAGTTCCTGCTTACAGCAGTAGAAGGACTCAAAAAATTTTCAGGAAAAAAAAGGACATTTTCATCTGCCTTGCATTCACTTGCTGGAGGCTTATGTAAATACTGGGGAAGAAGTTATAGATGTTCATTTGGAAGGCTTTTTTGTCAGAATTTTTATTGAAGTTCTGTAATGTGAAACTGCTAGGTTGAACTGCTTCATATGATAAACATTTAAATATAATGAGGAAAATGTTATGTTGCTTTTGTTTTATACCTAGTGAATATACATTCTAAATATAGATATGGAAAGGAGGAATTCCAACTAGTCTTATATTAAAGGTAGCAAATAAAAAAGTCAGACAAACCAATAGAATGATTTATTAATTCTAAGACAGTTAGAAAATAGTGTGTAGTAATGACTTCTATTGGAATGAAATATTGAAGTTTACTTTTTTTATGGTAAGTAATAAAAAATAAGCTATAATAGGTGATTTCCTGAATTTTCTATCTTTGTTTCTCAATGAACAGAGAGAAGGTTTTTCAAGTTTTTTTTATGGAATGTTATGAGCAAATGCACCATTGGAGGAAAAAAGCAATCAGATAAAAAATATATCAGATTTTCTTCTCTAGACTAAAACTCTTTGAAGTGTCCTTCAAATACTTGTCCTCTTTCATTGCTCTCCCTGTTGCTGCCTATGGCTCCTTCGATATGTTCATACTTATATGCAGATCATGTTTCACTCCTAATCTATGAAAGCTGGGGGACAGAGGTGATAGGAATAATGGTGTAAGTTGCACATCACATACTGTAGCTCTTTCATCTTGCATCTTTTTTCATCTTTGCTCAGTTTCAAGCCTCTTCTCATGCAGGTTACATCATCCCACACTAATAGGCTACACTTACCAAAGCTATAGGAACGTGTAAATTATGTTAACTTATACCTACCTGTCAAAATACTTTTCAAGGAGAAGGTTCCTTAAAAAGAGAATGTACTGTGCCCCTCCTTTCTCTCCTGCTAGAAAAGCTCATTTTTTTATATCCTATGAGAAAAGGCTACTGACAGAACGTACAGAACAATCTCATTACCTGCTTCTTGGTTCCCTAATCATTTTCTAGGTTGTTGAGACTTTTTTTTTAATACATCGTTTAAATCTGAGGAGCTTACCTATTTTTGGAGCTCAAACCCACTTTCATTAAGCCACATGTATGTACTGACTCAGGGTCTCTCTCCCGTTTGCTATGCTTCTGATCTTAGTCTGTTTTGTAGCAACTGTAGTAGCAAGAAATAGAAGAGAGTTTAAACTACAGGTTTATTGAATGACTTCACGCCTTAAAGTATATACTTATCTTTGTTTTGTCCTCAGACCGTAGAGACTACAAGACATTTTGGGGAATTCTTGTGTTTTCCTCTTTTATGTTCTCAAGAGGGTGGAAATGGAAGAAGAAATGACAACGTCACGCACTTAAATACATGTGAGTAATGGCACAAGCACTCGTTAAGTCAGATGTTTCTCTGAAGCATCAACGATTATTAAATTTTCATGGGAAGCTTGAAGACTGTGCATTAAAGCATAGTCACTGTGCTTCATCATTTTATTGGCAGCCCTTGACTTCTGTTCCTGAGACCATCATGCCAAAATCACATACCAATGAAGAATAATGCTTTGTTAAAATGATACCATATGAAAACAAAGTTGTGGTTTAACCCACTGATATTAGATATTCTTTGGATGTAAAAACAATGGATTTTTACAGTCTGTTTTACAAGGTGTAACTATTTGAATGCCAGCCTTAATCTCTCACTAGCCTTCATGAAATTAAGGGTTTGGATGTGCATATTGAATAAATGGTCAAAAAAGTGTGCCTTGCTCCAGTAACCTCCAAAACTATACTGAACTTTCCCTTTGTGCATCTTGTAGAAATCCACACTTGGGTTATATTCCTAAATAATGAGGCAAGGCCAGCAGCTCTTAGCGTCATACTCCATACACAGCTGTGACAGAATGCCATGTCAAACATCACATTTTTCTAGGTCAGAATGTTTTACTGTGTAGTAACATCTTGTAGCATAATAGTGCCAGCGGTGGATAAAACTTCTTCCACAGTCCAGAACTGCTGCAGCAGAAGCATTCTGAAAACTTTCTATTATACGAGCACACATCAATTCCAATATTAGCTAAAATTCAGCAGCAATCAAATATTCTAAACTTACTAGATGCAAATGTGTAGCATCTCATGGCATTTTTGTTCAAAGTGTATATGCTGGACAGTATATCAGAATATAAACAGAATTCATTTTGATTACATTGTTTATACTTTATAACATGGTAGATTTTTGTATGCATTTCAAAAAATGTAATTTTGAAAGTATTTAAATTTAAATATATTAATATCTAAATATCACTACTAAATATTTGATAATAATGATTTGCTGATGCAGTTGCATTTCCATTTAAGTAAATTAGTGGCAATGACAGGTAATGACAATGAAGAAAACTGAAGGTGTCAAAATCTGGCACCCCTGTGGCCAGTATTTTTCAGTTCCCTGGTACAGTACTATGTGGCACAAGTAAGTTTTTCAAAATGTGTTCCATTATAAGGCTATTGTTACTGTGGCCACCTGTTGAGTGGTGCACACAGTGTCATGAAGTTCAGATGAAAGCAAATATCATAAATGAGTACACATTATATTCCCCAACATTTTTTTCATCTATACAAGAGCAGGAAGGAGTTGACAATACTTTGGAAGTTGTCCTTTCATTCAATGGACACTTGTAGATTGTTTCATTGGAATCTAGTCCTTGGAGAAGTTGCCATGCACAGTCACAGCTTGAAGTTAGCAATCTGTTATTAATTGTCGTAATAATACATTTGCACATGAAGAAATAAAATACACAATTAAAGCTCTTACAGTTCTTAAAAGAAAAGCTTAATCAGTACTTATCAAGTCTATCATTTATATTCTTTTTAGAAGCTGGGCTGAGTACTTATTTGAACCGTAAAATTCTAGGTTACTGTATAGAAGGAATAGGTTCCCTCTGTGAAGTTTCCTCCTCTCCTCTAGCTATGCTAGAGAAGATCAATACATACTCCACTGAGAAGCGATTGAGTGCATCTCCAGTGGCAGCTTCTCTGATCTCAGTGCAGGTTCTTGTACTCTGGATAATAAACATAAGACAAGCTGGCTCCTTAAACACCTGTGTAAGACTGCAGCAAAGGCATCATTCATCTGTAAGAGATTAATGAGAGGCCTTCATTTGCCAGCCCTCCTACAAGCACCTTATGCTTGCCGGCATCTGATATTTCCAGTGGTAGCTGGAGTTAACACATTTCTAACTCAGTGCCGCATTGGAGCCTTTATCACCTCATCAGCAGCTCCCCTTGTGTTGGCTCTACGCAAGAGACAGATCTTAGGCCACCCCTTGGTGATCAGTGCCAGCCCGGTCCCCACACGGTGCAAATGAGGCTGCTGAGCTGCCAGCTTGCCCTGATTTTTTTTTCTTTGCTGTGCAGACAATCAGAATGCCTGAAGGTAATTCCTGTTGTTCAGCCAGTCTGTTAGACAGGTGCATTATTTTCCAATCTGTGACTTTACAGGTCTGCAAAGCACATCGGACATATATGATGTCGCATTAGAATTTTTTTACTTAGTACAAACATAAAACTTGAGAATATTGCCTAAACAAGAAATGTCCTACTAAGGAAAAGAAAAAGAGAAAACCTTTCATCTTGTAAAGCTTACCAAAATCTTATTTGTAGCAAGCAGAGAAACAAATACTTCTTCCATGCAGGCAATGGTCTTCCCTTTTCTTTGTATTATTTAATACTGAATTAAAAAAAAAGTCATCAGAAAAACCTATTACCAAAATCATTGCTATAATATAGGCTAGAGGTGGTGCTTAGTACAGATGATACATAGCACACTGCATGGTGTAACACATAAGATCCTTTTAGGATATCGACAATAGATTAGAGTGGTAAGTTGAATATAGGGCACCCTTACCAATTAATGTTTTATGAAAGAAAATATATTTGTTGTTCATGATATGTATTCCAAAAACTTTGATATTTGTTAGTCTGTGCTAAGGCAAAGAAACATGTCATGAATTCGTAAGTGGCTTTGTTAAATTCTTTTCAAGTAAAGTATATTGATTTTCATCTGGGCTAGGATTCTAACATTCAGTCCAGGAGTTCTGTTATACATGGACAATTTCATTTTGTAGCTTCTTGCAAACATTCTTGCCTTAGACATAGATGTATATAATAGCATTGTCTGTATCATAATAGCTTTGCATGCCTAATAGGGTGCATCTCTGTTAATCACTTTAATTTGCATCAATACATCAGAATGCATGCTTTGTGATTAAAATTTCGTACCCATACATTTACACACACAAACACCCCCCACCATGCCATCCCATTTGTCCTTAAGTACCTTTTTACTAACACTTCTTGATGGGCTGACAGATCATGACCTTAAACCCTGTTCTCCTAAATATATCTGCAAATTCAGAGGGCTAGAGCACCCTTCCTATGAAGACAGGCTGAGAGAGATGGGCTTGTTCAGCCTAAAGAAGAGAAGACTTTGGGAAGACCTTACAGCCACCTTCCAGTACCTAAAGGGGGCCTATAGGAAAGATGGGGAAAGAATCTTTCAGGTACTGTAGTGATAGGACAAGGGGTAATGGCTTTAAACTAAAAGAGGGTAGATTGAAATTAGACATAAGGAGGAAATTCTTCACTCAGAGGGTGGTGAGGCACTGGCACAGGTTGCCCAGAGAAGCTGTGGATGCCCCATCCCTGGAAGCGTTCAAGGCCAGTCTGGATGGGGCCCTGGGCAACTTGGTCTAGTGGACCGTGTCCCTGCCCAGGGCAGGGGGGTTGGACTAGATGATCTTTAATGTCCCTCCCAACTCAAACCATTCTGTGATTCTATGAAATATTTAGAAAGCTAGCATTGCATCAAAAGGACCTAAATTCATGTTATATGTTCACTACATCGGGAAGTTCTTCATTTAAAACAGTAGACTTCCTATTACGTGTATGTAAGTGGCTGCATTACTAGCAGGTCAGGTAGAACAGAACCTCACGTGCATTTTCTCCCAGGCGATGCTCATTTCGTACCCACTGTACTTTTGGACTCCCTCCAAAAAGAAATGTACAGTATAGAAACTTTTGTTTCATGCTTGGTATAATTGTGGGACACAAACAAGTGGCCTGAAGCTAATTTTAAGGAAGCATAAGCATATGCTGTTTTTCATTTTCAAATATATCTTCTTTTCTTTGGAGTTGTAATGATTCACACTGTGCTTCATATTTTCAAAAGATAAACAGCTCAATTGTGTCAGTCCCTTAACTCCATCAATGCCAATGCTTTTATGAACAGACAGACAAAAATTCTCTTTTTGTTTGTCATTCTAACGGATTTACTCCTCCCTTTCCCCTCATGTTAAGACAGAAACAGCATCAGGGGATTAGGCAAGATATTTTCTTTAGTGGAAAATATCCTCAGCAAACTAAGCCTGCTGAAAACTAGCAAACAACTAACCCAATTTCTGTTGCAACACATTGACATCTCTGGGAAATCTGCAAACAGGATGTTAGCTTCCCACAAGTTAGTTTGCCATATGTATCAGCATGAAATATTAGACATTTTATTAAAATGCTTGGAGGTACTTGCTTTAAAGCATGATCTGCTGTGCTGTCATCCGGCTTAAGCACCAGCCTAGTAGAGCATAAAACCAGAATGGGGAATACAGAAGTTTATGCTGTGTCTGAAGTTCTGCCTTGCAAACTTTGGGTGGAAGGAGATACAGCCTTTCAGGAGTGTGCAAACTACTGATTCCCGTGAAAGGTAAGTTTTTCAGGAGCTTATCCCAAATGTTTCCATAGATGCCATCTTTAGGCAGCTCTTTGGTCATCATATTAATGGTTGGGGGTCTTATTGTGAGGCCTGTGACTCCTCATGCTTTTCTGTGCATCTCACTATGATTTCTAGACCAGATTCAGTGCGACATATTTAAAAGCTCTGTGTTAAAACACCCACATCCCTCCTTTTTTTTTTTTCTCCTCAAGCTTTTTGTGCAAATGATGAGGTCTCAAATTAATTTGAGTCTTCCAAAGAAAATTCTAGAAGTCCCAGCTGAAGGGCATGAGGAGCAGGTGGGGAAGGCAAGAGCCAGGCCCTGTGAGGGGGCTCCAGGGGCAATGGCATCAGCTGTGGGCAGTTTAGGTGAAGAGGTTTTGCAGGAGGCTGGGCTTGAGGGCACAGGAATGGTCAGACCAGAGAAGTTGGAGCCTGTCTTTCAGAAGCCATTGAAATGATGTAAAAGAAGATGTCTGTGTCCTGCTGCCTGTCATGCTGTGGATTTGGAGGGGTTGATCTGCTGCTGGGCTGTGGGAACTGTACTGTGCACAGTGCTGAGCAGCAGGAGCCTGACTGCTTTATCTGTAAGTGATTTTAGAAGCTTTTAAAAGGGCTGAGGAATTACTAGAAAGCCACAGTGAGACTACAATTAGTATGGAGCTATAACAGAATGATTACATGTTTTTTTTTTCAAGGTCTGAGGGGAGGGAAAAGCCATTCCTCAGGAAACCAGCTGGAGTGTGAATACAGTAGGGTCTTGTGCACTAAGATGGCTGCCGAGGTGCTGTGGGGAGGGGGAACCAGGGCAAGTGCAGGTTAGTTTTCTGTTCAAAAGAAAGTAGCTTAGAACATAAACCTAGGATTTTAGAGCCTTGTCTCTCTACCTCTCTCTTCCGGAGGAGAACTATTGCTTCTGTCTATGGGATGGATTTTAGACTGAGTGTGAATCTGAATTTTAGACCATCCTTTGTAAGGCTCCAGTGCAGTAGCTTGTTCTGAGTAACTTCCTGCTATTTCCTCCAGGAAAGTATAGGCTTTTTGGTTTAGCTGAAGGACTAAAGTATTTGTGTGTTGTAACTTTACTTCCTGAAAGCAAGGGTGGAAAACTTCATGATAAGAAGAGGAAAACCTGAAGCTAACAGTAGCAGTGCAAGATGGCTTTGCATGCTGTGGTCTGTGTGGGGGTGGACACGCTTCATTTCAGCATGTTACTGCAACAGTCAAAAGGCTTTTATGCATGGTTAAGCTTCCAGATCTCATGGTGTGGATGAAGTATAAGCTACTAAGATGTTTGTAACAACATGATTGGAAGCAAGGCTCCAGTTATGAGAATGCTGCTAACTCTTACAGTTAAATGGTGTGGTATTATAGTTGGAGGGAAAAAATGCTGTGTTAGACCAGCTCCTTAATGGAATAAGGATTGTATCCAGGATAAAAGATGTGAATCTACTTCGCTAATGCTCAAACTGAGAACTATGTTACTCAGCGGACAGTTGCTGTGCTAGATCATTGTCGTATGTTAAAAGTCACATAAGTAAAAGAACTGATCTCTTGCAGTTATCTTTTTTTTTTTTTCTTCCCTCCTTTCCTTGGGCTGTGAGGGAAGGTAATAGGAGCAGCTTGAGCATAGGCCCTTGCTCACTAGCCACTGAAAGCACCTTCCCTGATCTTCCAGACAGCCTGCTTTCTTGGAAGCACTAGCTCCTGAGACAATGGTGTGGCTTTGCAAGGTGAAGTTGCTGTCTTGTATGTAAAGTAAATGGATCAGGTGCATTTGCCGTTTCCATTTGCTGTTTTGCCTTCTGTCTCACTGCTTGTGTAGATGTCAGACAGCTGTTCACAATCTGTGAGGTGGATACTCAGGTATGTCTAGGGCAGGTACAGGAGCTAATTTTGTATATAAGAGTGGTAGGTGCTCAGTTTAACTATGGACAGAATGTGACACTTTACCAGGACAGGAGGAAAAAACCTTTTTTAAAAAAACAAACAAAATCTCTGTATATGCTGACTTGTATGTTAACCAGAACTTCTGCTGGGTTTGTATGAGTTAAGTGCAGCTGAAGATGCTATTTCATGTCTTAAACACCCCTGGAGAGGAGTGAAAAGCACGTACCTGTTGGTCAGAACTTGGAAGTTGTTAGGGGATGACATTCAATGTACTTGTTCTGCCTAACTTTAGTGTAGTCAGTAGAGGGGAAAAAGAGGTTCTGTCAGAGGTCATGAGTGTTGCGTGTGTGCTCTGAATGGCCTTGTAGAAAAGCCTGTTTGTCCTCATTGATTAGGCATGCAGTTTTCTTCGCATAAGCTACCTTTATGTGCTGAAATTAATTTCTGCCTTGATGACAAAAAGGCTAATACGATCCATGTATAAATGCTATGAAATGTTAAGCAGGCATGAAAAGACTGTGCAGCCTCTGCAGTTGGCATAGTTATAATTGCTATTGGAATATCATGTAGTGTTTGCTGTTCTAGGAGGCCAAAAGCTGCAGGGTTCAGAGAAGGTTTTTTTTCCTTTCTTTCTTTCTTAACGTGTAGAAAACATCTCTCAAAGTCAAGAAGCCCATTTTACTCGTATATCAAAGCAAAGGCTGGAAGAATATGACTGGTTTACAAATACATGCATCCCATTCAGTAACTTGATAGAGGATTAATCAGTCAATTCAGCAGACAAAATACAACAAATTAATTGCGTAGTGGAAGAGGAACCAACTTGCACAATGTTAGGAATACATACTTAATCATTTATGTAAATTAATTGCTCTTGGAACAACTTACCTTGGGTGATAATTATGTTATTGAAACATCTTTTAATCTACTTGGGATGTTCTTCAGAAGTATATTCTGTAGTTCAAGTAAAGATATTATACGTAGGGTAGGAATTAACGTAAGGAAATCTGATGGCCTCTGATATGGGGCACATAAGGCTGAAGGATTATAAAGGTTCTTCTGGCCTATTTAAAAAAAAAAGTAATCGTATTGTAACAAATGTTCCCTCATAGGGCAACAAAAAGTGATTGTGTTACACAAAGTAGGAAAAACCTACCTTAAAGGTGAAGCAAAGCTGTGCGCTCCTAATGTTCTGCTTAATTGATTAGCCAGCACCAAAGCACTGCCTGAATGAGGGAGGAGAGGAAGTATATTTTTGAACTAACAAATCTCTACTTTTAAATCCCTTAGTTCAGAAATTTATCTATAATTAGAAAAAAGACATCCATATGGTGACTTTTCTAGTCCCAGATGGGTAGCTGTCATTTTGCACATGATCTTTGCTTCTCTTTTGAAGTAGAAATGAGTAATCTTGGAAATATTAATCTGACTTCAACTATATTTATCCTTCTATCAACAGTGATGATACACTGATTTCTTTCTTGGCGTACACAGTATGTGCTGTGGTGCAGAGGATTCCAGTTGCCATAACTTTCAGTGGAAAGAATAATTATCACAGGGAACTGTAGGTAAGTTATTATGGACTATTTGTATATTTAATTAGCAAAACCAAAATTTTCAAGAGTGGTGATGCAAAGATACGACAAACTTGAATCTATGCTAAAGGGGAGATAGAAGGTGTTTTTAAGTGCTCAAGATTGGCTCCCCTTTTTGGCAGTGTATTACCTGCCACAGGAGCAGCTGTACACCTGCTCCTGCCTGGCAGGCTGCCATTGAGAATAGTTATGTTGGAGCAAACAAAAAAGAAAAAGTAAAAATGATTCACCATGCCAGGAAAGATGTTTAGGTGTTGGACTTTTTTTCTCTTAACTACCAGAGTACTAAGCCTTAGCACAGCTCTTTCTGCCCTTGTCAGTATAGTTTAAGTGATGACATAACTACAGGCATCTTGTGTGTTTAGACTTCCTTTTTTGTTGTTGTTGTTGTTTGTGGTGAGGGGAGTTACTGTGTGCATATGGGCAGGTATTCTGTAGTGAGCATTATGTCCACGCATGATTTTTCTGTCCCTCCTTAATGAAAAATAATTTTGGTTGCTTGGCTTAAATATCCACATAAAGAGGCTAGCAATCTTTGTAAATGGTACCAAAAAATTGACATTCCTCTTAGTAAGCATTCTCCTTAAAATGCAATCTTATTTTGGAGGAGAAAAAAATGTTACACTAGTTTGTTTTTACCACAGGCAGTGTCAGAGGCAAGAGGCCAGATCCAATCAAATGAAGTAAATGGAATTACCCTGAATTTACTCCTGTATAAGTGGGAGCTTGTTTCAAGCCCCAAGCTACATGAAAATGATTGCTGTTCTCTTTGCTAGCATTGCCCATATGAAAGCTGACATAAATACGACCTAGAGTGAACTTACTTAGCAAGTGATAGGGTACATTTTTTCACCCTGATTGAAAGGCCTTAAGAATGCAAGTCTCAGATTCATGAAGGGAACAGAGGTGCCCAAGTTCTATTAAGATCAATAGGAATTAAATGCTTAAGTGACTCAGGCCTATGCCTCAGAAAACATTCAAGCATTTTTTAGCAACTCAACGACCTTTTTAGCACTATTCTTATCATTAAATTTGACTTTTTTGTTTAACAACTACAAAATACATGAGAAGAATAGGTGTCAAAAGTTTACTTTTTTAGGTTGACTTTTTATAAGAAACCAACATTTTAGTGTTGCTGGCTTAATACTAGAGAAATTTTAGCATACTTCTTAAGTTTGCAAGTAACTGAAGAGGTAAAAGTTGAAAATTGACTTTGCCATAAGAAGGGTTGGGGAGGACTGCACTCCAGTGTGAGGAGAAACCCTGCACGGACACTCGTATGGAGTTGAAGAATGCAGTCACATATGTGGCTATATTTAATACTTCACATCTTGTTGTGTCATTACACACACGTGCGCGCACCACCCCCCATAGCATATGGCAGAAGAAAAGAAATTCTGCACCTCTACCAGTCTTATTCTAAAACTTGCTCTGGGATTTAAACTGACTGTTTCAAATCCCATTACTGTTTTACATTAGATAGTCTCTTAACAACATTGCTGTACAAAAAGATACAAACTCAATTAAGAGACTGTCCTTGGAAATAAGCGCATGTGGATTAGATCAGTAAGAAACCAGCAGGAAAGCAACACTGGTATGATTTACCTGCTTGTTCTAATGGTGGATAAAAATGTGTGCATCCAATAATTAAGTAGGTTTCTTATAGCTTGTTCTGTATGTGGCTTATTTTGCTGCATGTCTCTTTAAAGCCGTGAATGTTAGATATCAAAAAGAAGCTGCATATTTTACAGATATGAGGTTTAATGATCACCTAGCACTTACTCTTTGGTAATTCTAAGCTTGAGTTGTGCCTTTAAATGCTTGACTAAGTACATAAGTTTAATAAAACATCTATATATGCTTGAGATATGCATTAAAGATTTAAACATTGTGGCAGAAACAAGCTCCAATGGCTATAGGAATATTTGTCATGTACATCGCATCCTAATGGTACCCCTGATACTTTGCAAATAAAGTAAGCCACTGTAACTAAGGCCAACTGATGTGTGGCAACAGCAGTATTCAAATCTTGAGTTCTCAGGAGCCTATGGAAAACATCATAAATTCAACTGAACTAGGACATTGTGGTTAACTGGAGGGAAAAATAATTACTTGAATGATGGGTGCACTATGAAAATATTGGAATTAGGCAGTCTCCAAAAAGATACGCAAATGAGGCAGGTTTCTGCCCTTGCACAGGGGCACGTTTTTAACTTAAAACACGCAGGGTGAAACTCAGCAGGTTACTGCAAAATTTTCAAGTTTTATTTTGGAATTTGAGAGTTTTGGGTTCTTTTGGCTGACTCTTCTTCAGTCAGAGCCTAACAAGTACCACTGCAGAAAAGCTTCCTAGGTTACAGCTCTTTTTCCATTTGCAATTTCTGCAAAAGACTTGCTATCACACTGAGTTAGCAGGCATCTTGGAAACAAATACACAAGGTAACAAAGAACACTAAATCACATAGCACACTATGAAACAATATTTTCTTCCTTGTAACAGCAATAGACATCATGTCCAGATCTTTCTGTTGGTCAGAATGATCCAAGACGAGGAAATTCTGCTGCTATGTTTCAGGATTTTCCTAATAACTGATTGATCCTTAATAAGGGTTTTAAGCCATCCCCCGCCTCGTGTTCTTTTCATTATGTGTGACTGCTTAGCATCTTGATCTAAGGCTCCCAGTATATAGTTTCCAGATCAGAAATCTAATGGAAAAACCTCTTTTAAAAAAAAAAAAAAATTAAAAACACATAACAAGACCAAAATCTGCATATGGGTTGTGTTGTTTTTTTGTTCTTATTTTTGTTCATGTTGAATGATTGGTTAATGTGTCCCTAAAAATTACTGAGTGTCACCTAATTGTGTTTAGCTTGGCTTCTCTTGGAATGTAAGTACAGCTAAGGAAGCAAAAGGCAGGAACCACAAGAGTGGGAATGACAGTCAATTTATAAAGAGTGTTGGGATGACCAAAACTGAATTTTGCCAAGTTACCCACAATAAAAGATCACATAGGTCTAACTGGTAAAATGTGGTCTTCTGCCATGTTTAATATGCTTGATGCACTTTTACCACATGTATACCAAAAATATCACCGTGATAGAAACTTTTAAACAAAGGACCAAACAGAACAGTGAAAACAGTTAGGAATCTCTCTCATGAGCGGAAGAGTTTGTGTATAAAGAAGAACTTGTAGGCTCTCGGTGGGTGAAGCTCTATTCAAGTGCATTTTTTTCATTAGTCTAGGAGAGAGCTGTAAACAGTTTGCAGTATAATCACCAAAGTAAAGGGAACTGTCCTGTCAACATGCGTGCAGATAGGGCACTCTCCAGAGAGGTTTAGAGACCTGATTCCTGTTCTGTTCCTGTTCTGATCTTGTTCATTTAATTGCATGCTGTTTGTCAGGACCTCAGACAATTTTAGCACTGGATGCTCAGAGAGGAGACTCAAACTTGCATTTTTTTATTTGTTATTGTTAATGGGAGTGTGCAGGGATATTTCTATGTATAGCAAGAGCTAAAATGCCTTCTCAAAGCTCTGAATTCTTATTCTTTCTTGATGCTAGCTTTAATGTTTTGTATAGTATGTAGATGACAAAAGTCTAAGTGTTAAGGCTCTACTAATATACACGTATAGAAAAGAGGGATGAAATCTGTACAAAGAAGAGTCATTTGGAACCTAACTGCAGGGAGCTATGGGAAGCATTGCCCCATGCTACTGCGCAAGCTGCTGCTTCACAAGGCTTTGAGGAAATTAGAAACTATGTGATTGAGAATAACTTCACAGAAATTTGAGACGAAAGGTGCAATTAATGTCAGTTAGTAACAAATTATACAAAGACTAAAGTTCAATTATTTTATTGTGCCTAATATGTTTCCAACGCATTTGTCATCCATCTGCATTCTGAGGCTACATTGTTGTTGAATTTATTATTGGCCCAGCATCCATCCATGTATTTCTCTCTGCTTCAGGATCGCTTAAACACAACGAAGACAAATACTTAGAGACAGTTTTTAATAGTGTTGAA
>VXAL01017086.1:84488-131570 GCA_013399475.1 Chauna torquata
GGCCTTCATTAGTCTGCTGCACTTAGTGTTGTCTTCTTCGCTCCTCAGCCGCTGGAAGATCTTGTCAAACATCTGTATCTTGTACAGAACTTTGCAGTTGGTTCGCGTAATCTGCAACATGTTGCATCCAGTCCTCGTAGAGAGAAGCTTGGAGACAGAGATAATAGACCCATTCTCTTCCCTGCTGTTCCTAATTCATCCTGTTCTGGGGATGTCATGAGCTTGGATGTCAGGACTTCTTTTCTTCAGTCAAGCTGAGCTTGAGAAGAGCATTCCCCAGGATTTCTGAAAATATAATGCGTAAGTGCTCCATGCCATCCTTGGTCTAAGTACTCGCTGTTCTCTGTGTTACAGCTTCTGCCTTCTCCCCATCCTCAGCATCCCCAAAGGTACTGATTCTTATCCCATAATGCATCTCTAATCTGTTCTGATTATAGATTAGGCTCCAATATATCTTTTAATGAGACCATTCAATAAGTTGTAGGATTGGGTTTACAGTACATAAATGAAAAAAAGAATCTGTGAATTATTATTAATACATTCTAGTGTCATATCAGAACTTGAAAAATTACAAGTATTTAGTAATTATACGCATTAAGAAAGAAAGCATTTTTTCAGGTTAAAGGACTTTCCATACCTGAAGGTAAATGTGCAAGTTAGAAGATGTAAAGGAAAGCATGTAATTTAGCAATGTGAGCATATTTGAAATAATTTGGGTAATCTTTTCATAGGTATGCTTTTATCAAAAAGATTTCTATTCCATGTTTCTGAAAACATCATTGGTTACTAGATACCCTGAAGAAACTGAGCTGAAGTATAGCATAATAGCAGTGACTGGGAACTTGCAGGTGTTTTTAGTATTGATTTGAAAAGACTGTCAGAGAAGCATTGGAGGGTCAAGCTCCCAAGAAGTGAGAATATGGTTGAAGACTGGCAATCACCTGTCCCTGATAATATTCAGACCTGATGTGAGAAACTTCATAAATAGTAATTTCTAATGCCATTGACCTCCCCATCCCTCTGCCACCAATGAGCTGTTTGTTGCTTGTGTGGTGGTCTTGACAGTCATGGCTCAGTCCTCAATTTTCCTCTCCTTGGCAAGCAAAAAACATTTTACATTGATGCTGAGACATCTCCATGTGAAAGTGGGATTCTGCCCATGGGATGTTCAGTGCAGAGTTAGGAGTTTTGGTCCTTTTTCGATGCACATTTCATAGAGCACTCAGCCAGTCAGTAAGCACAACATCCTATTGCACTATAGAAGGATCTTCAGGATAACTTTTGAAAAAATGGGAACGCCAGTGCCCCCAAGCTGCGTAACTCTGGGAGCAACATTTCCTTTTACTGGAAATTGTTATCGTCACTCATCAACCCTGGAATGCAAAAATGTTCCCTTTGTACCACAGAATGAGTGTGCAATAGATCATTGAGTATAATCAAGATCTTCCTACACCAGTATGAAGTTCTGCTGAAAGAGCTTCAAGAAGAATTGGGGATGGATTGCCTATGAGATTCTATAAAGAAATTTTATATTTTTCACAACAGCATCCATCCATCTGTACTTATTATTTTCAGCACTTTAGTGTCCAAACAACTTTCACTGTTCTGATATTCCAATTACAAAGTAAAATCCTGTGTTTATAAAGTTCCCTATTTTCCTGCATAATAAGGCTGTTTATTTAAATGCGATTTTTCACTGATTTTATTGTTACAGGAGTTATATATCATGCTATTTATCGTGGATTCTTTACCGTATGTTGTTACCACAGATGATCTTGGATATTTTTTCAGAGGTAATAACATACACAGTAATTTTTAATACTCATAGAAAAGTGCTGCAGTAACAAGTAAATGTAATATTATGATAGATTATTCCCATGAGTTATGTTTTCCTGCCTATCCAAAGTCAGAAGAAAATGTTTTAAAAAAAAGTCTCACATGCTAAAGCAGCTCAGATACTTCAGATACTTAGCATGTAAACAGCTTAAACCAAAACAAATTACTCCACATTAGCAATCTTATGAGACATGATTTATCTTAAAAGAATGCAAACAAGTGGGATGGAAATAATCTTTTTATTGTTTTTAGGGCTTTGTGTTTCCATTATTTAGCTACTTTCTGTTTTGTGGCCTGAATGTGAATTAAAAGTACATTTTGATTAATATGAACTGTTGAACTTCACAAATAAAAAGGAAGATTTGGTCTAGTTTCTTGGTAAATGTTTAATCTAGCTGTAATAAGCTTTCAACATTTGTTATCCATTACAGCAAATTATCTGTGAACGGTTTACATAGTTACAGAAGAAACAAGGCATTAGGTCAATTTGCAGCTCCTTCCAAGGGCACCTTTCAGGTTATAGGCTTCACATTTTCACTGTAAAAAACAGGCTTTGGCATAGAATCTTCCTGCTTACTAAGGTGGGCTGTAATAAATCCAATGAAATTCATCACTCCCAAGACATTTGATAAAGGAATAGGCGATGCTTGTAAAGAAGTAGGGAATATCCCCCATGTTCCCTGTAAGAGCAGATCTGAACTGGCTCGGCAAAT
The DNA here is from genome assembly GCA_013399475.1 of Chauna torquata. Lineage (NCBI taxonomy): Eukaryota > Metazoa > Chordata > Aves > Anseriformes > Anhimidae > Chauna > Chauna torquata. The sequence continues at coordinate 87,038 of VXAL01017086.1, forward strand.
GCTGGGATTTTCATGTTAGGATTATCTGGCAAGTGGAGAGAAACACAAAGAAAGCAGCTGAGTCACGTTATGTCCCAGGGTTAATCCTGACATAGTGCAGTTTACTAATCACTCCATACTTAGAGTTTTGTTTAGAAATAGAAAGTAGGTCAGAACTTCAAAAATGTTCTTTCCTTGTTCCCAAATCACTTCAATTAAGACTGCTTTTCTGTAGTAACAAACTAACAACCATTCTGAGAAGGGCTGTCTCTCTGTTAGAAGAAGAAAATTCTGCCTTTCTTTTCTAGCACTCTCAGGTCTGATATTGCTCTGTCATGTCATACTTAAAATCTCTGTTTTCTGCAGGGCAAATAAAGCAAATTCTCCGACTTCCATCAGAACATGTGCATGAATGCTGGCATATCTAATATTTGACACATTTGTTATAAACAAAGTAGCAGATGTTACCTTACCCACATATATTAGTTCATTAGAGAGCATATTTATTTCAAGTTAATTTCTTTTTTAACTCTTATATGCACTTATGCTACTAACAGAAAAGCCAATATGGCCTTAAAGCTAATGCTTCATGCTCCATGTTATTTTGCATGTTGAATTAGATGTTTTTTTCTTGTTTTCATAAGACGGTGGCACTACTTTTTCCTTAACTTGGGGCATAACTTGGGGTAAAATGTCCCTGAATGTAATCTTCTTAAATTGGATTTGCTTACAACATACATTAGTGAAATATTTTGTATATTTATTATATATTCTAAAAAATTTCAGGAAGAGGAGTGGATGGAAGTTTTGAGCAGGAAGCTGGACTGGATAACCTCCTGAGGTCCCTTCCAGCCTCAATTATTTTATGATCTATCTGAGGTGGTTTATGAATACCAGTGCCACTGGGATACCATGAATTAATGATTCACTTCTGGATCAAAGTTTGATTCAAGTCATCCATGAAATGAGTTCATTGATCTTAGCCTGAAGGCACAGCTTTGATCCTGCAGGCTTCTGTACTGAGGTACTCATCTGTAGACACTCACCAAATGCAACTAGGCACTCCACTGCACCTATGTCAACCTAGACATTAGGCTGTGTGAGTTGACGTACTCATTTTACTTACAGCTTCTATCTGAGGAATTCTTGAGTTCTTGAGGAATTAACTGCTAGCATGTTGTTAGGACACCTGACCCAAAACAGTCTTATGCCTAAGAACCTGCTTCCTGGGCCTTGAAATTCAGTGATGTCCACACCCTGGTGGAAGAAGTTCTGCCTATGAGACCACTGTTTAAATTGGCTCCTTTTGGAGAGCAGTGCACTTAGTATAATAGAAACCCTGGTTGCAGTTGATTTAAATTATGAGATCTAGCTATTTTGTATCTTTAAAACATCTTTGTGAGTCTGATGTACTATTTTATTGCTAGAAAAATCTACTGGGAACAAATAGAAAAAAAAAAAATTAGTGACACCAGGAGTTACTCCTTCAGTGAGTTAAAAAGAAAATGAACACTGTCTGTACAGGAAAGTAGTAGTTTTTCTCTCTAAAGTCAATAGTTTTCAAAACATAACATAGATAATTCTTTCAGATCGTGGCAAACGAATAATGGTTTGGCTGCCATGGTTGAAATCATAGCTTGTTTCACACCCTTACTACTGTCTGTGGATTGTGCATGTGTATGCATGCACCTTTTTATGTTTTTATATTTCCTAATGATTTTTAAAAGAGATCCTGAAACTGAGGTTCTTGATATAGGTGTGACTATACTTTTCTGTACAGGCAGCATGCCTTTTTAGCCAGAGTTAAAGGAGTTAACTGGAGTTAACTAGAGAATGCTCAGAATCTGCTCTGCTCTGCAGCAGAAAGATTAACATAATACAAAAAATTAATTTTGGTGTACTGGAGAGAGGTCAATTACTGTGGGAATTACTGACTGTGTCTGTTTTAGTTAATAATCTTGATTAAAAGCAATCGACAAAGGAACAGAAAGTAAATAGAGGATTGCAAAGTGGAGAAGTATAAAACTTCTGCTATCTCTTGCACCTGTAAATACACTAGATACAACTGATGCTCTTCCAACTCACTGTGTAGGTAGTGACTTCAGAGACAAGGAGACGTTGTATAAGTGGGAAATTCTGGGGCTAGAGCTTTGTGAAATGAAAAGCAAAGTTACAATGGGAGTGTATACATTACTTTTCAAAATAAAGTAGTTTTATTTCAGGACTATAGATAATTCTTCTACAGGAGGTGCATCTTCTACATTAGTGTCAGGGACAAAAATCTTAACGTTGGTATTTTTTTATTTCTTCTCTGATTGATTTAGACAGCTCTTGACCAATCTATTCTATAACATGAAAATATTTTAATATACTGTAAACTGAAATGGAAAATCAGCTAAAAAAAGTACTGTATGAAGAAATAGGGGAATGTCTGTACTTCAAACTTGAAACTGAGTATTGTCTTCTCTAATAGAAATGGAAGTTCTCAAGATGCTTTAACTAGAAAGGGGAAAATGGGTAATATGAGGCTGCAGTTTTAATCTGTATCCAGAGGAGTAAGAAAACTATCACTGCCAATCTATTTGGCAGTATTCATAGCAAAAAATTCTATTTCCTTCTACTCTTTTTGCGATGTGCAGAAGGAAAAACCTTCTTCTACATGCCTGCCAGTAATGAAAGGTACCTAATAGGTTTTAGAAACTATCAACAGTTTTTGTACAATAGCTATAACTGCTTATTACCAATCTTTTCCCAGGAATAGACTGTATATTTTTTTCTTATTTAGTAATTTTGAAAGCAGGTCCACAGTTTTACGTACCGTTCTGCATTAGAGTGTATGGTTTGTCATATTAATATTCTCTCTTCGTTCTTTTAATTACATTTTTAGATATATTCTAATTTTCATGGAATTAGACATGCTAATCTGTCTTGTAATAAGATGTTTACGTTTTGCTTCTTTCAGGATGGGAGTAAATTTAGGTGCATTTTAATTTATCTTTCAGTTCTGCATTTTCTGCAGTTTATAGATTGTATATCACGACACACATACTGAGGATTAGTGAAACCTCAGTGTAGTTTTACAGATCCTCAGGCACTATTTCCTTTAGAATTAATTATTGCTGCTGTGACTGCAGGATAATAAAAAACATTAAGTGAATGTCTTAGGAACTGTCGGTAGTGTAGCCACTATGGGAATGTATTCCCTTGCAGAAGGGAATTGAGTATGGGATACCACCCTGCGCCAGTGCCATGATAACCTGCTCAATTTTTGCTGATGTTGCAGGGACATCTTTATCCAGCTCCTTAGCCTTGTTTTTGTATACGTTTCTGTCCCAGGGTGATATTAATAGTTGCATGTAGAGAAACCTTCTGTCTTCCAGCCGTCTGAAACCCCTGAGGCATTAATCACTTTAATATGAGTTATGAATCCAAAAGAGAAGACATATGGACATATATTAAATATGCTTCTTAAAGAAGCAGAATGCAGGACCTTCCACAGTAGGTCAGACCTGTTGTCTGTCTGTCCACTGTGGCAGTAGTTGCCATGAAGTACAATAAACCTGTTGTGAGCCATTGCATAGTCAGCTCTCAGGAGAATAGTGCTTTCTGTTCTGAGACTAATTACTTTGTATCTGGAAGTATGGGTGCTTGTATCCCTTTATTTTCTGTTTAGTTAGTATGCCTCATTAGAAATGGAGACCAAGTCAACTACATGATTGTTTCAGTTAATATGTTCTCCCAGAGGGGCTTTGTGCTGGTATATTCTGGCATTTTTTCCATGAATTGCTTTAAAAATACAGCTGTATAAGGTATTAAAACCTAATTCAGCAAGGTGCTTAAGCAAGTAACATCTTAAGTATATGTGTAATCATGTTAACTTCAGCAGGAGTTCTTGTAGGTCTAACATCTTGCTGTACTGAAGCTAAAACACACAAAATCCTTCTTGTGATAAGGTTTGTGTTTAGGATGCAGAAACCTTCTGATCAATGTTGCTGCAGCAGTTCCTGGTGTTACATCACCATCTTTCATGCCGTAGGTTAACATGCCCACAAGAGAGCTGACAGAGCAGGATGTGCACGCACATCTCACCTTTCTCAGCTGACAGGTTGGTATCTTCTCTTAACCTATTGTTGAGGGTGACCTCTATGGAAAGGCTGAGGTTGACAGCTTGGGGTGGTAATGTCTTAAGCTGCAAAATTCCTCTGAGGATACGTCAGTGCTTGGAGAACTACCAGGGTGTTGTGGTTTAACCGGGCAGGCAGCTGAGCACTACACGGCTGTTTGCTCACTCCTTCCCTGCACCCCCCCGCCACAACACACAAGCAGTATGGGGGAGAAAGAATTGGAAAAAAGGCAAAACTCATGGGTTGAGATAAAGACGGTTTAATAGGACAGAAAAGGGAGGGAAAATAGTAATAAAAGAGTACACAAAACAAGTGATGCACAATGAGATTGCTTGCCACCAGTTGACCAATGCCCAGCCTGTCCCCAAGCAGCGGCAGCCCCCCGCAGCCAACTCCCCCAGTTTTATTGTTCAGCGTGAGGCCATATGGCATGGGACACCCCTCTGGCCAGTCTGGGTCAGCTGTCCTGGTCCTGTCCCCTCCCAGCTTTGTGTGCACCCCCAGCCTCCTTGCTGGCGGGGCAGCAGGAGAAGCAGAAAAGTTCTTGATGTAGTGTAAGCACCGCTCAGCAACAACGAAAACAGCAGCGTGTTGTCAGCATTATTCCCATCCTAAATCCAAAACGCAGCACCATACCAGCTACTAGGAAGAAAACTAACTATCCCAGCCGAAGCCAGGACACAGGGAAATGTATGAGTGAACAAAGAGCTGCAGATTAGAAGACTGTTGTGCAAGGAAAACCTTTTCAGATCCTTCAGACCCTCCTTTTGGACACCCAGCACAGCAACAGGCATGTGCAGTTTGAATGTGCCTTATACCCATTGCTTAGGCAATGAAATCATAGTAGAATCGATTAATCCTATTTTTGTAACAGGCTATACCCCGCAACCTTTAAGAACCTGCAGATACACCTTACTGATAAGCATACTATCCATAAACTATTACTGTTTCTATGCACACTATCTACTTTCCTAGCATAGGAGTTAAGAAACGCATGAAGTTTCGATTACAACATTATGGTCATAGACACATCACCTCACACACTGTTGCACCTCTCTTCTTGGCAGAAGCAGGCTTTGTTTTCCAAGGGGTTACATTAATATCTTAGGCTACTTCACTTTGCTTTTGAAATTATTACCTAAATCTAGTTTCCAGTTCCTTACTTATATTGTTCTCTTTGACCACATCTGTATCTGGGAGAAAAAATGAAAAAAAAGGTATAGGAAAGATAGAGATTTAATTAGTGCTGACAGCCAGAGGGTAAAACTGTCATCACCAGAATGAATGGCTGCTTTCCAGTTGTAGCAGCAGGACTAGCAAAATTGTATCACCTTATTTATCTACCTGTTATTACACCCTTGGAATTCCCATGTGTGTTCATCACATACTTACCAGGTAATTGATTAGTCTGCAGTAAGACTACTAAATGTTTTCACACATCTTTTCGGTTTCTCTGTTTGCAGTTCTTCCATTTTGTCACATAATGTTTCCTTTACCTCGGACTCCAGAGAGATCTGTACAATGCGCCTATGCAGATTAGTTTTGCTGTTAATGCACAAGTCCCCTGTAACTGATGTATCTTGCTTCCATTCTACATAAACTGACAAATTGTTTTCAGTGAATTAGAAATGGGCTCTGCTGTTATTTTCTCTTCAACAGGGATATACATTTCTAATTTCCTGTTGGAGAAGTTGTTTATTAAAAAATCTGTCCGTTCATTATTTGTGCTTATGAAGGTGGAGCAACTTCATATGCAGAACATAATTAGCACTTGGAATTGTTTTGATCTAGTTTCCTCTAGGTAAACTCTTCACTAATAGAAGATTTATACTGATGAGAAAACTTCTCTTTTAAACTCGCCGTATCAAAGTGCAAACTAAGTGCATTTCATGATTCAGCTCGGTTTTCAGTGCAATACAAATTCTCAAACACCTCTCTAATTTCACTTTGGGTTATTTGGTGGGGGAGGTAGCATGAAGTGCAAAATATATAATGAATAAATAAGTGACACACAGAACTTCTTCAGTCCAAGGTCTGCACAGAAGAGTAACACGCTGAAAAAAATCCTGTTCTGACTGCACGTTAAGGTATGGAAAAGGGAATGGAAAATATCTGTCATGTGAACTGCTGCAAGCATCTAAGAAAAGGTTTCTTGTGGAAATTATCTGCCTGTGCTATTTTGAGGTGATTAAATTTAGTCATTCTGAGGTAGCTCTTTCCATTAGCTCTTGGTGGTCAGATTGAATGAAATCTGTGAGAAAAATGAGCATGTGGAACATGTTCTCAAGTGACTTGCACCCTTGTAAACCTCCTGGACTTGAAAGTGGAGTGCAGTACTTGTGCTGATTTTCCAGGAGTGACAGACCAGGAGATGCCGTAGTGTTGGTGCCACCTCCTGTGGTCAGTTGGCTGTTAGGACTAGACAGGAAAAACTAGCAGTTTACCCCGGAGTTTAATCAGGAGTTTACTTCAGTTCTACCAGTGCATCGCCAGTCTGCACATTATACCTTATCCCACCTCTTCAAAAACCAAGGAAACAAGAACACTTTCCAGATTCTAGATTAGCTTCAGTTTCACTAAGAATTCAGATTAGGATGTAGTCCACATACTAGTAATGAGAGGCTTATTCTTTTGAAGACTGGATACATATTTTGTATATTACTCGTAATACATCTGAAGTAATAATGCTTTGAATACCTAATTGCGTTTTCAGCTGCTGTGTTATAATGGACTATTTACTTTTCATCTAATGTTACATATTCTTCTTGTTTATACTCAAGTTAAATTAAGAACAGAAGAGGTAATGAGTGTAATGCAAGGATTTTCCAGAAATTGTAATGATCAGTCAGGTTCTAAACATGCAAAATCTCAAGGATTTTCTCTTTTACAAGACAGATATTTCAATACTAGAGTACTGCATCCACTATGTTCTTTGTTCCATGTCATTCCTAAAGAAAGGAGCAATCTCATTCTTGCACTTGCTCTGCTGAAAGTTGATATGAAGCCAAATCTTTTGAGGAATGTTACATTCGTACAATAAAAATATGTAGAGATAAAAACACAGACACCTGCTCCAAGCTAATAGTTTTGACTCTGCAGAACACACCCGAACATGAAGGAGCATGTGGCTTTTTAATTTAACCATCATTTTAATTTAATTTCACTTGACTTAAGGAGTTGACAGCATTAGTCTCCCATATTGATTAATCAACTGGAAAACACTTCTTCAGATGATAGTAAGGTGACAGATTTATATCTAGAAAACAAGTATTGATGTGTTTAATTTGCTTGCAAATTGAACTGATAAGGTGCAGATTATTTAGACCAAACTTGAAAGTTAATTCTCATTTACTAGTTATTCTTACTGAGACCATTAGCAAAGATGCGAGGCAATCAATAATCTGGTAAGTTTTTAATTGTGTTTGCATAGGTAAAATAAGTAGTTTCCACACAGAGTACATCCGTACTTAATGTATATACATATACACACAGCACTGCGTATACTTTCTAGATTTAAGACTTTCCTTGGATTTGTTTTTACTGATAATAAATGAGCCCACTATCAGATTTCTTCTTAATCTAGATTATTTCTCTCTTTCTGTACCACTTACTAAAAGAGGGCCAGGCATCTCCAGTGATAAGTGCATACCCCTGTCTGCCTATGTAATTTTCAAAACTCTGGATTTAGAGTTAAAAAGAACACCACCTGATCTAGCTTCAATTAACAATTTGTCTTCCTTCTCCTGATAATACAGTTTCCTGTAACACAAAATTAGCAAATGCAATTGAAACAAAAGAAGACTTTGAAATGAAGAGAGTAAAAGTTATAATCCTTAATTTATCCATTATCATGCTGTCCTTCTGTTTAAGCCTCTTTGCTGTAATAATCAAAGCTGCAGTTGCTTAGTCACTGATAATCCTACATCATATATTCATTCCATTATTTTCCTCCAGGCCTTAGAAGTACATTTTGACCATGATACAACTTGTCCAGTGATTGACAAGTGTTCTGATAGCTCATTTCACAGCTTTTTTGCATCTTAGGGGTGGAATTGCTGGAGGCACAAGCTGTGGAGAGAGAAAATCAAGCTTTATCAGTGCTTCCCCAATTCTTATTCAGTTTTTTCCTCTTGAGCTTCTGCCTGCCTTTACTTATTTAATTAATGCTTCTATGTCCTTAGGTTACATACCTGCTGACTTTAAATCTGTTGTCATTTATCCATTATTGAAGTAACATTCTATGCCCGATGACTTGGCTGACAGCTACAGAATGACTGCCAAACTCCCATTCCCATCAGAGATTCTTGGAAACAAGTACATTAAAGATTTTTTCATAATGAAAAGGGATAAAATTTATCTTAATAGTTTTCAAGTCTGACATCCTGAAGCTCTTTAGAAGCTAATTAACTCGCATTGTATTGACTTGGATATTGTTGTTTCTCCTTTCGCTCATGTAAGTGCTGCTTTGGAAAATAAATTCTTCTAAGAGCCACTTGACTCTACCTTTAAGGTGGAAGTTAAGGTAGATAGCCAATGTTACCTTAATATTTTTAGCCTCAGGCTTGTTTCCCCTTGCTGTGGCCACCTTGCTTTGAAATTTAAGCTCATATCTGTTCTCAAATAGCATCCTGTCCAGGGGTGACTGTAAGTAAAAGGGGACTTAATGCAACAGCATCAAGATGGAGGAAATCACTGCCATCTCTCTGACCTTCCTGCCGTTGGGGGAGATCCATTGTACAGCCTCATCTGTGAGAGGGAAAGGTTTATGTCACTTTCTGAGTAAAAAAATCGTTTAACTCTTATGTATTATGTTAAAACAATGACGTACAGTAGCTCTCAGCTTCTCTGTAACTCTGCAGTTTTAATGACTGCTTCCTCTACACAGTTGTCTGCTCTGTTTTGACTAGATTATGTTTTTCAGGGTTTTTTTGTTGTTTTTTGTTGTTTTTTTTGTTTTTGTTTTCAAATTGCAGGCTAGATTTTCTAAGAGAAGTGCACCTGCACATAAGGGATTTAAAACTATTGATGCGAAACTTGGTTCTCTTAATTAACTCTTCCTGAGGCTGTAGAGGCAACCCATAGGCCCTTAGATGTCCATGGATCATGAGTGGGAAAGCTGTAGACCGGGAAGTACAGGGACTAGTAGGACTGGTTTAGGGGACAGTACGTCCCTGGCTGTCTCTGTTCCTGTACAGATTTCTTCAGTATTTCTATACCAGCATTTCTGTATTTTTTTCCTTATCTTTTTGTGACCTTAGACTTTAATTAACTTTTAAAATGTACAAGTTTTCATTTACTGAGTATCAAATAAAATGAAATATGAAGATGAAATAAATGGATGTAAAGTTCCATACAGAACAGTTAATCCTATGTTCACAGTTCCATCTCAGCCTACATCCAAATGATCTTTCGGAATGCTCAGAGGGCATCAGATGAAACTAGCACAAGGCAGATGCAAAACAAAAATGGCTTATTCTTCATGCCATACAAGTAGTTATGGAATGCTTTTCTGTGGGTTGTTGAGGGTCCTAAAAGTTTATACATGTAAGAAGTAACTGGGAAACATGACAGAAAAAGAATACATTGAGAATTATTAAATAGACAGATGTCATCTTTGCATCAGGAGATCCTGAAATGCAAACGGCTGGAAGCCAAGGGAGTACAACATGAGTATGTTTCACCTGTTCTTGTACTCTTCCAAAACTACTCCTACTTCTGAGCTTCTCTGTTCATTGTGAGAGATACAATTCACTGTAATGTTATACTATCCTTATTTTACTATTTAAGTGCTTTTCCCCCTTGACCCTGTCTTTCTGTTGGACTGCTTCAGGATTGTCTCATTGGTTAAACATTTGCTATCTTTAATACTTTAATAATAAATCTTAGTCTAGTTGTATTCATTGAAACATTACTACTCTATAGACGGCACAGGTGTTTCTGTTGAAATTTTTTGCCTGGTTTGATTTAATCTTCTTGTTTGTCCAAGATTTAACATTTGAGCGAATACAATTAAAACAAACCTCAGCATTTGAAAACACTAGTTTGGGAATCCTATCTGCCGTAAAACTTCATGTTTTAAACACAGCAAGTTTTGAAAGCATTTAAAACCCCAAATTATTACTTTGCTCAGTTAGATTGGCTTCAGTTCCTTTTTTTTCTTTTGGCCATCTCAGATGGTTTTAACCTCCAAAAGTAGTAGTGTTTGTACATAGCTTTTATATTTTTGGAAGATGACGCTTTGCTATGATCAAAATTATAGCATGTCAAGTCTGAAGTATGCTGGATAATTCCTGCAAGTATTGATATAAAAATGTATTTGGTTTCCTTTTTTTCTTGATCACTATATTTGAACAAGTTGTGAAACAGCATCTCAGAAACTTCTAAATAAGTGTGCATTGTCATTACAGAAGGCCACGTCTGAGTATGAATAATATGAAATGTCATTTCAATTAACAGCTAACATTGTACAATGAATGTATGCGCACATTTTCGTAGAAATAAAGATGGAAACAAGTACAACTGGAATTAAAAAAGAAGTAGAAAAATAAAATTTTGAAGTTGAGCCTGATATGTATTCTACTGTAAATGAAAGCTTTTAGAATCCTTTGATTCTTTCCAAGAGTTTGCTTGTATTTCAGAAAGGTTGAAAGAGGACTAGAAGTGTATGAGCTGCTTTACTCTTTTATGAAATGCATAGCTTGTTTAGTTACTAAGCATACACATGGAGATAGTTTCAGGTATTTGTACTGTTCCATCAGGAGCTGGGCTCAGTTGTGCATTTATCAGCGCTACAGCCAAATGTTGCTGAGATGTCAAAACAAAATGGTCATGGAGAAATGCCATTTAAGAATCACTTTTCAGTTCAGGTTTTTGGAAAATTTCAGATTAATTGGTCTCATATATACAGAGAAATGAACACCTAAATTTTCCAGTTTAAAGTAATTTTTAATCTTTACATTTAGAAAATTAAAAAAAATAAAAACTTTAAAAAAATTAAAAATATAAATGCAGCAGAAATGTTTCAAAATGATTTAAAACATTTCTAACACTGAATCAGAAGTGATCACATTTTACAAAGCAAATGTTCACGTTTTCTTTTATTTTTCTTTTTTCCAATTTGGATTCAGCTCTTTCTCTGGAGAAGGAGGTGGGAGAGTNGGTCTGTGTCTGCCACTGCAATCTCCACTATGGTTTTCCTGGGATGGAGCAAACTTTCTTTCCTGCTCCTTCAGCTTAGTCCTTGCAGCTATCTTTTGTTGTTAACCTAGTCCTAACATCCAGTGTATTGGAGGAAGACATCCTTGATTTGTCTAGAGGAGTCCAGACTCCAGCTGCCTGCTCCATACAGAGATGCTCATTTTGGGAGAAGACAGACACTGCCTTTTTCCTGTTTGTTTTCATTGATAGTAACTTGCTACATCTATCCTGGGATGCTCCTTTGTCTCTGCAGCACCATCTGTGTCCTGGCTACCAGAGAGGAGGTTGCTTTCTTCCGCCTCTGGGCAGATTTTCTGTTACTGGGGTTTCATGACAGTTTCTTTGCTGGTTTCTGCCTGTCTTGAGAGTGTAGTGGGTCAGGTCCTGATATGATATGGGAATGCAGTTCAGGTGTGTCATCCCTTTTTGCATTTTCAGCAGCTGATTTTTGAGAAGGTTTAGGCATAATCCTATTGCTCTGGTTTAGGAACCAAGGAATTACATGTTGAACATTGCTACTCACTTGGTTTTGCTCCAAATCACAATAACACACTGACAACAGCAGATTAAATTCTCTTTAGTTCCTTGTTACAATTTTCAGTTAGTAATCAACATACTGACGATGTGATAGGCCTGGTTGATTCCTTTTAGCACAAATGACCCAGGTTTTAGATTTCCTTCATCAGAAAGGGGTATGTATTTGTGAGGATTCTGCAATTGTCTGTCTTCCTAAAAAAAACACCAGTTCTTCTGATACAGTTTGAAGCAATTTCAAGACTGTATTTAAAAGAGGCTTAGGGTTACATTGGCACTAATACCGTGTTAAGGCTGAGGTGTGTTGGCAGAACGTAATTGGGAAACTTGCGTAGTTTCTTTCTGCCTTGTTCTTATTTTAGTTATATTTCTGCCCTGTGCACTCTGGCTAGTGTTATAAATCTGTTGGTTTAACAATCATTCCCATTCTCACATGATAAAGGGAGGTGTATCTGACTTAATTTTTGTTTAAGATTTCTGGTTTCTAGCTTCATCTGTCTTTTTTTTTTTTTTCTTTAATCCTCATCTTTTGTCTCTTCATTTATATTCAAGGGAACCTCATTGAAATCCAATGAGCAATTACATTGTGGTGTAGCCATGAGTAATATTGCTGTTTACACACACTTAAGATAGTCCATTTCTTGGCAGAGGATGATATTATGTAGATTGATACTGTCTGTTTTTTTTTACATTCTGTCTGACTTGCTATCCATCTTTCTAGACATTTGTGAAATATCTGTCTTCATTGAAACCTTCCATTAAAACTGGAGATGGTGTTATATCCAATGATGTATGTTCTGCTAGTGCTTACAAAGCTGTAGAGTGCATGCAAGCTGCAGAAAGTCACTTACAGAAAGATAAAGTATGGTGAGAGAAAATCGTGAAAAGCTCAGCAATGGATAATGTGTGGAAGCAAAAACATATTATTAAAGGCAGCCTTTCATCCTCTAAAACAGAACAAATAGTGAAATCAAGAGGAATCTCATGTATAAAAGCTCACAGGCTAGTTAGGTGCCTATGAGTCATTCTTAGGGGACTGTTACAGCAGGCTGCTTACCTATATTATTATTAGTTACAGTGGATGAAAAAAAAGAAAATCAAGTTTTTGAACCTTTATTTGGACATAATTTCATGAATTTCTCTTCCTTAAGCTTTTTTTTGGTTTTGGTTGGTTGGTTGGTTGTTTTTTTATGCAAGGTACCCCTTGCCATGCAGCAGTTTTACGGAGAATGAAGAGACTGATCATTTTGAATGTATTTATGTTGTGCAGTTTCTTCTTCTGATGAATGCTATAGTAATAATTTTCCCCAGTAAAGAAGTGCACGTATGTGTACTTCTGGTTTGAGAATAGGCTTGTTTAGATTAAGAAACTACCAATGAAAAGAAAAATTCATGCAAACTGACAATCATACACAAACAGGAACAATATGTCAACAAATTATGAAGATGTATAAACGTCTCCTCAGTGATCCCAGGACATCACCTTAATTTGCACAGGCCTTTCAGACCCTACCACTTGGTGCTCCTTGTTACCAGTGACCCATTTTGTTCAGAAAACTGGGATTGAATACAGCTATTGAAATAGAGCTTGAAAAAAGGCTCTTCACTATACTCCCCTTTTTTTGCAGCCAGACTCTTGCTCTTCCTTTGCCTTACATTTTTTTCTTTTCAGAATGTTAGTCAAATAGCTTTATTCAGAGAGAGAGAGAATGTAGTAATATTGATGTCTGCAATTGTCTTATGACTATTGTTTCATTTGCTTAAAAGAGAGTGCCCACTGGAGAAGGGACATGATAAATGTAGAAATGGAAATAACTGAATATGCAAGCTAAGATTTGCTGCCATATATTACTTTAGTACTTTATGTAAATAATAAATAAATCAACGCAACATCAGATAGTATGGTAGACAACAGAGTAAAAGATTTCAGGTAATTCATTTTGTTGAGGTTAGAACAATAACTCCAACACAAGCACATTGCTACAGAAGTCAATATTGGGCAAATATTGGCATTCTACCAGAAACTGAGCTCAGCATGTGGATGGCAGTTTCTTGTATTGGGCTAAGTAATCCGCAAATTCAGAGGCTATCCTTTTGATTTAAATAACTGCGCATTTCAAAAAGGTATTTTCTCAGCTAGAGCTCAGTGCTGTAAGATGCCTGAGAACACATTTAGCTTTAAGTCCCGAGTCTCTGCCCTTAACTATCAGATAACTGTCAGATATAAGGCATGTGCTTAAATACCTTGCAAAGTAAACATTGTCAGGTGTGAGCTAATCCTTACAGAGGTCAGTAGGAAAGTATCTGTAAGGATTAGGTTTGGGCATGATGCTGCCTTTTCTTGCAATAAATACCTCTAAAGTGATCCTGCTGGCATCAACTGTGAAGCATTTTGCTAATTTTGTTTACAACCTACAATGATTTTTAAAAATTTAATCCAATTTATACTTCTTTTTAGCAATCTCTGTTTCTCTTCAAGAGTCAAGCTCATGCATATAAACTCTAAATTATGATTACCAGCATTATTCAGCAAATATCACCAATTTCCCTGTGAAATAGCTGAATAATTGTTTTATATTTACATTTATAAATATTAAGTGACCAATTCTGTAGTGTAATGAGCACAAGCTATCTCTAAGTTGCAGGGTAACTTGTAGGTGCTTTAAATATTTTATATATAATTATATTTAGCTCTAGAGTGTGTGTAGAGTATGGTTGTCTATGGAGGATAATAATAATACAGAATAAAAAGAAATACCACATTTCTTTGGCATATATAGGAGTTTCTCCCACAGCCTGTCAAGGGAAGTGGGTTCCCACCAGTACAAATGAGAATAAAAGTCTTGTTTAATGATCCTCTTTCAACACACCTCACAACACTTACTAGTAGAGACTGATACCATTTTACAAAACCAAAGACAATGATTCTCATACAAACAGCAACAGTAAAGCAAAACATCAAAGAATTGTTGAGAGCAGATAGAAAATTAATGGCCAAACCTTATGTGAAGTTCTAGACTAAGTAATGATTACTTTTCTTCAGATACATGTTTTCAGTCACATCTGTAGTTTCTATTATTTAAACAAAAGTATTTTGCGTTTAAAAGATAAAATGCCTGGGAGGGAACAGTTCATCCTAGAAAGGATTCAGTATCTTTTGTTGTAACTTTTTAGAAAAGGCTTTGAGGGATCAAATGATCCCTCAAATAATCACAGCTACTGATAATTTGAGTTTCTTCATGTAGTCCTCATTTCCTAATGGTGAACTGATTAAAAAAATTGTTTTTTTTTCTGTTGCAAATGTGATGTATTTGCAATTAGATTTTAAAGCAGTTTTTCTACTTCATCAATTAAAAAAAAAGTATACAGGTGTGCTATATGGCTGTGGGCTATGCTTTTTACACGTACATCTGTACTGTTGATATAAATTCAACTTAAATTTATTTTATAGTGCTTTTCTCCTTAGTGGGTAATAGCAGTAGCCTGAATTGGTGGAGTTTCCCAACAGAATAAGGAAGTCTCTTTTGTCCGTCTCTCACTGGTTTTTACAAATGCTTATGCTGCAGCCAAGGGTCAGATATAGGCAGCAGTCTACAACTCAGCTCCAGCTGCAAAACCACCCCAAGGAAGTAGGTAAATACGTGCAGGATTTATCCGTCATTGAGTTCTGTGTGATTACATGTGGACAGCTAACAAAATCCAAACTAGTTGTTTTAAACATGTTACTGACAGGTAATGTTGTAACAGTGGTTACCATGGTAATTATTAAGAATATTCACATATGCATTATGATCTTGGCTTAGGAGAACAGGGAAAGAACTCTAGGCCACGTTTTTTCATCCTGCCCTTTATAGAGAAGTGGCAACATATCCTTTAATATAATCTAGAGCTGGTTCTAAATTTCTGTGTGGCAGTGTGTAAGGTTTCCTTATTTGTTCTCTTGAACCCCTCTAATCTTTCTCAGAGGAGTCTTTGTTTGACTCTAGATGAGTCCATCCTCTGTGCTGCCAAAGGAATGGGGCTTACCCTTTAAGACTTTTGATTATAATTGAAATGTATCTTTAGTTTGTAGCATTTGTTTTTGTGTAATTTCTGCATGCCAATGATGTAGGGTTTGTGTTTTTGACATTGTTAGAGTCTGGCTAATTTATTCTCAAATACTCCTCTTTCCATAATTTCCTTTTTGTCTGGGAAATCCCACTGATTTAACTAATGAATCTAGTACTGATTTCTGAACAGCTGCTAATAATAAGAAAATTGTCTTGATAGTTATTCTCGAGTCTGGAGAATGAGCATGCAGGCAAGTTGTTGGGTCTTTTTGTACTTTCCAGGATGTTTGGCTTATTTGGAGAGCTCTTATGTCAAATCCCTTTTATCTGTAATTACAAAGCATTATGATTTCATCTTGGTGCCAAGGGACAGCAAATGACTGCAGGGAATACTGAAAGCCCATTTGTTTATCTTAAGGCCAACTTTTGGTCACAGTGACATCATTGCCTAAATTCTCAGTGAATTTATTTGGTTGTAGCTTTAACCCTGTGCATGCTTCCCAGGGCTGACCAGAGTTTGTATATGAACTCTACTGGGAGCAGTTGGAAATATCACAGAATCACAAGGTTGGAAAGGACCTTCAAGATCATCTAGTCCAACCGTCATTCTACAACCAATACTACCCACTAAGCTACTAAACCATATCTTGTAGCACCTTGTCCAGGCGCTTCTTAAAAACCGCAAGGGTCGGTGACTCCACCACCTCCCTGGTCAGGCCGTTCCAGTGCCTGATGACTCCCTGAGAGAAAAAGTTTTTCCTGATATCTAATCTAAATCTCCCCAGGTGCAACTTGTGGCCATTTCCTCGAGTCCTATCATTAGTTATCTAGAAGAAGAGGCCGACCCCCTCCTCATCACAACCTCCCTTCAGGAAGTTGTAGAGTGCAATGAGATCTCCCCTGAGCCTCCTCTTCTCCAGACTAAACAATCCCAGCTCCCTCAGCCGCTCCTCATAAGGCTTGTGTTCCATACCCCTCACCAGTTTCGTTGCCCTTCTCTGGACACGTTCCAGGGCGTCGATGTCTTTCTTGTAGTGAGGGGCCCAAAACTGAACACAGTACTCGAGGTGCGGCCTCACCAAAGCTGGGTACAGGGGGGTGATCACCTCCCTGCTCCTGCTGGTCACACTTTCTAATACAGGCCAGAATGCCATTGGCCTTCTTGGCCACCTGAGCACACTGCCGGCTCATGTTCAGGCTTGCGTCGATCAACACTCCTAGGTCCCTTTCCTCATCACAGTCTTCTAGCCACTCTGCCCCAAGCCCGTAGCGTTGCATGGGGTTATTGTGGCCAAAGTGCAGGACCCGGCACTTGGCCTTGTTAAACCTCATCCCATTCGCCTCAGCGCAGCAGTCCAGCCTATCCAGATCCCTCTGAAGGGCCACAAAGAGAAGAGAATTGAAGAGAATATATTCTCTTCCTTTCTCTCTTAAATTAGTATGGGCTAGGCTGCTTGTCCCAGGGAACTTTATAGTCAAATTATAGACAAATGATTTTTATCCCCCCTTTTAAATAATACCACAAATAATAAACTAATGCCACAAAAAGGAACTGATCCATCCTAAGTGAATGTAGGAAGTCCATTTCAGTTATGGGTATGAAACCTATGGTTTTTGGAAGCCTAGTCTTGCATCTTGGTTCAAAACATTTCTACCTCCTTTCTGTGCTCTTCCACCCTTTCAAATGCTTTCTTAGAAGTCAGTGGCATTATTTATTCAGATTGTAGCAGTGAGCTGACTTGTAGAGGCAGGTTCTTTCCTTTAACTCTGAGACCACATCATCTGTAAAACGGTCATTGCGTTGGAGCTCAGGATTTTGGATTTTTAAAGACTGACTGACTGCCAGGTAGGGACATGGAATGAAAAAACTACTGTCATATGTTTATATCAGTAACACGTAATAACATGATTAAAGTATTCTGTGCCTCAGGAGTCTCTCTTTCCAGACATTGCATTGTGTCAGAATATATGCACTTTTAGATACTGTATCAGTCTGTCATTATGCACCAATTTGCAATGGGAGTGTAACAACACCAAATTTGGGGAAAACCTCTGGTACCCTTATATTACTAATTACAGCTTTCATCTGCTGCTCACTGACAAAAGAAATGTAACAGAAAACTCATTCCTAGGGGAATAGACTTTCTGTCCCATCTTTGCTGTGGACATTGAAGGAAAAATAATAGAAGAGTTGTAATGGACTTTCAAAGATCATCTAGTCCATCTTTCTTCTTCAAGAAGGGTTCAATGATATCTAAATCATTCTTGACAGAATCAGTTCAGTGTTTCTTTAAAATCATTCAGCACTGGAAATTCCACGGCCTCTGTATTTAATCCATTTCACTGCTTGTCATTCCATGCCATTCAGAAGTTTTTTCTTCTAATACTTAACTAAATCATCCTTATGCAAACTAGATTTTTTCCTGTCTTCAGTGGGGCATATTATTTTCCTCTTTTCAGCAACTGTTTACATAGATGTAATCATGTCTCTCTGTAGCTGTCTTTTCCCTAGAATAAAAGGAAGAAATACTTTCTAACAAAGTTTTGTTTTATCTCAGTTTTTGCTGTCTTTATCTTTGTAGTTTCTGATCTTCTGACTATTGCTTTTCTCGTTTCTGGAGTTCATTTATAAATTTGTGGTTGCTACTTCAGCTAAAGCCTTACCCATAGAAGTCAGAAGGATTACATTGTTTACCTTCTGTATGACATGATAACCCCAGAATCTTTTTACAGAAAAGCTTCGTAGCCCATCATTTCCTACCCTGTCTGTTTTTCATGTCCTCTTGCTAGTAGCACTTTGCCAGGGCTGTTTACTGATCTGCAGTGGTCTGAAATAGCTTGGGTCATCAAGACCATTTGAATTCCAGTTACATCTTATGAGCATTTGCAGTCCCAAATTGTTCCGTTCTGCAAGTGTACGCTGTCGTCTGTCCTCTGAGTTACATGAAAATACCCATTGGTGCCAAACCCCTGGAAAATCTTATTCAATACGATATTTGCATTTCCCTGATTGCTGTTACTCGAATATTGGAGTTGGCACCCGTTTTGCAGTAGTTCCATCTAGACAAGTTGAGAAGGAAAAAAGTAATTTGGGAAGGAGTACAGGGGTACTACAGAGTTAAACAGGATCTTCCTGTTTTGTGATGAAGTCCTCTTCTATTCCTACTCAAAGTCTTAACTGTTCTTTTCCCCTCTTCTGAGCTGAGATTGTGTTTTTGTTTCTTTCCCAGTATCATTTATTTACCCTGTGAAATGAGCTGAAAACAATATGACAACTATATCCCTCTATACTTCTGAGGCCTGTTTTCTTGCCGATGTTTTGATCCCCCTTGGCTTCACGCTTGCACTATTCTCACAAGTGCTGCAGTCCAAACAGCAGAATGACTATACTGCTGTTAGATAGAGCCTCTGCCTTCTCCTAGTAGGATAATGCTAAGTCCATTAAGATAAATGACCAAAACCCAGATACTCTAAGGAGTGGCAGAAGGAAAGGAGAGGCCTAGCTGAATACTACTAGCATCCCAGGTGCAATTACTGACTTTGCTATAGTGTAAATTGAGGAAGTCCTTGAATCTCATTCAATGTTAGTTCCTGCCTGTTAGGTAATTCTACTTCCAATGTAAGAGCTTTGGAGATGGGATTGTGCTTCTAAAGCATACATAGTGCAAGCAGCTTCGTAATGCCATCTACATCAGTGTGATTTATTGTCAGTTACTCAGAATATGGTGTCTTAAAAAAATAAAAAATCTTCTATGTTTGTTAAGTATCAGTGGACCAGTGTCAACACCAATGTTTGTGTATGTATGTCACCCGTTACTTGCATTGCTCATGCTATAGGCAGAGAAGCTACAGACTCAAATGGTTTCGCAGTAAGTGAAGACTGCAATGCTGTTTGCCTAAACACATTCCCGTCAGGTGAAGTAATACTATGAGAAGTTCATATACGTTAATGCTTGGCTATGACATTTTGCTCTTTCCTAAATCTGATACAGACCCTGAAACTCTCCATCGCATTGACACAACACAGGAACTTGACCGAAATTTGTCAGTGGATTGAAATGTCCACTGACGGGGCTTACACAACTTGTAGTTGTTTGTCCCACTGCTGAGCTGTTATCTCTAGGAGGATTTTCTTAATGTTTAAGCTGCATCATATATACTGTAACTGGAGAGTCTTGTTTTGACTCCACTAAACATGAACAGTTTTATTCTCTTTTCAGTGGCTCTTTGTTACAAATTATATAATCTGTACATAATATCTCTCTTCAGTTGTCTTTTCTGTAGCATAAACAACTAGTTTTTTCATGGTTTTCCTTACAGTTTGTGTTTTCTACACCTCTGCTTATTCATACTGATTATTTAAGTAATAACTGATTACAATAATCTTACTGATTTTTCTCTTCCTGGTACTTTCCAGCTGACTGTTATATTTCTGGAAGCATGATGGCCAAACCTTGGCACAATATTCAGCTATTACAGCTGAGCGAAGTGGGAAGATTACTCGATGTGATTTTTCTATTTGGCCTGTGTGATTTTCTTGACTCATACTTAGTTTGTATTGTGTTGTAATTCCCAGACCCCTGTTTTGCAGATCTGCTGCCTGAGTTGTTATTCCCAAACTTGTATGTCTGTGCTATTATTCCTACTTAGAATATATAATAACTGTGCGTATATAATAGTGTGCATTAATCCTTGTTGCTGCATCCTGTTTATTTCATTCCACCACTCTGTGGTGAACACTTTTTGATTCTTGTTTTGCCTTACTTTTTTAAGCTGACAGGAGTAATACTTTTCCTTACTGACTTAGTCAGTGAAATACAAGTATATCTTGTTATTTGAACATAAACTCCAGAAGAAAGCTGCTTAATTCCTTGTCGTGGTTCATTTTAGTTCATTTTGGAGGATTACTGATAACTATGTTGTTCCATTATGGCCATACTTTCCAGTAGGCTAATTTAACCCACATTTCCTGAATTTCTTTTGAAAATGTGACACAAGACAGAATCAGAAGTCTTGATAAAGTGTATGATATCTGCTGCTACTTGCCATCTTCTTGCTTGGAGGCCTTACCATTAGGAATGAACAGCTAACTTTTTAGACGTCATTGGTTGAATGCAGATCAGAAATCTGCACCTCTGATCAAGATACTCCAGGAGGTATATTCTCTGCTCACCAACAGAGAGCCAGAAGTGCCTTTCCTGCTAGCACCTCAATCCATCTGATGTTTTGGATGTGAAATCTGTAAAAAAGCCTTCTGGCAGATCTTCCTTGTCTTGCTGAAAGGAGATAAAAACAGATGAGAGCAGAGGGCTCCTTACTCTACCACATCTTCAAGCTTTATATACAGGAATATGCACAAGGGGTATTAGGATTCTGTGCGTATGTAAAATAGTCTCCCAAGGGAAACAGGCATGTCATACAGCTTGAGAGATTGTACAGCTTGAAAATAGTAGAAAACATGATATGGAATAGTATGCTTGGAGATGAGATGCTTTTTATTCCCATCTGTGCTTCAGGGGTTGACTTGGCAGCAAATTCAAAAACCTTTACTAGGCAACAGAGAAGATCAAAAATATAGTATATGCACGGCAAGGCCTGAGATGCAGCTTTGGCAGGAGGTAGTGTACATCCTAACTGGATAAATAAAAGCAGGTCTGGGGATTAATGCAGAGTGTGAACTTTCCAAATGCTTTTTTCTAAGATCTCATGCTGTGTCAGTTTTGGAAGGATCTTTATGGACAATGTTTTTTGACCTCTAGTTAAAATGACTTTGAATAGAATTATTGAAGAGAAGCTCCTACAATGTATTATTTTTCTGGCATTCATTATTGTGCAACATATGGATGTGTCCCTCTGTGGAGGTTGTGTTGTCTGTCTCAGCTGCTATTCCACATTGATAAAAATACTGGTTACTCTTCTCACTTGTATACATTAACAGCTTGAGTGTAAGTGAACATATATGCCACGGGTTTTGGAGACTTATGATCTCCAAGAGAGAAGAAAATGTCTGTTTATTATGGTATATCTCATGTGGTTCCCTTATGCAGCTGACAAAGGGGAAATTAGCAGATGGTATAAAACCTCTGTAGCAGATAACAGGCAGCGCTATCATTCTATACAGTTTTTCTCGCAGCAGTCTTAGTCACCTCTTCATTTTTGTAACCTTTCTCTTGATCTAGTGGGCATTTCTGATAATCTGTCTTTTCTTTAGTTTTCTGTTTGTTGATGGGAATATCGCCATTCTGATATTAACAAGAACAAAATCTACCAGCCAAACAGAAACAACCAATGAAAACCCAAAGCCAATGCAGAGAAGAGAGGAAAAAATAATATTACCCCTTTATAAAGTTAATGCCCTTTGTCTAAGGAGGTTGTAACAAGGTGGGTGTTGGTCTCGTTTCTCATGTGACAAGTGATAGGATGCGAGGCAATGGCCTCAAGTTGTGCTGGGGGAGGTTTAGATTGGATATCAGGAAGGATTTCTTCATGGATAGGGTGGTTGGGCATTGGAACGGGCTGCCCAGGGCGGTGGTAGAGTCCCCATCCCTGGAGATATTTAAGAGATGTGTGGAAGTGGCGCTTAGGGACATGGTTTAGTAGTAGACTTGTGTTAGGTAGATGTGGTTGGACTTGATGATCTTAAGGGACTTTTCCTACCAAATGATTCTATGATTCTATGTTAATACAAGCTTGCTTCTGTTAATGTCAGTAGTACGCCCTTTGGATAGCATTCTATAACATTGACAGAGTAAAGGGAAGGTGTAGCTCAGCTTGGTATCATCTCTGTCTCTCTCTTCTTTCCTCCCTCTTTTCACATATATTTATGTATGTATGTGTATATGTGTATGAGATGCAACACATATTCCTCCCATTTTCAGATAAGACAATAGAAAAGTTTTCAAGGCTAATGATTATTGTAATGTTTTACAAAGAAGAGCTATGCAGTTTTGTGTCTTGTATTTTGCTGAAACTGTGACCATCCTAAAAGGTCATTGTTGAAAAGTGAACAGATACAATAGAACTTGTTGCGAAGTCATTAATGGAAAGTCAACTCCATCTTTCCCTGGAGCTGATTAAATGCATTGGCTTCACTTCAATCTCGGTAGTACTTTTGTATGAGAAAGTAGTGTTATACAGTGGTTGTGGCTGTAATATTATAGCTACGGGGAATGGTATTTGGGCTAATAAAGACTTGATACTGCCTCTTTACTTAAGTATAGCATCTCCTCTCTTCTACCTATTCACTCTCACTCCACACAAACACAATCTTTTTGCAAATTTTCCTATTATGAAAAGAAACATTTAAAATGACAGAATAGAATTTGTAGTGTATATAGGAGTTTTTAACATGGTAACATTTTCTGTTATCAACCTATTAAGGAAATGCAATCCCTGAAATAACTGAACTGTGGTTATGAATAAATTTGAGGGTGTTAAAAAGGGTTTCCTGCTGAATACTTAACAAATACTGTTGTCTGTGGACAATGACATCTCGCCTAATAAGATAATAATAAAATAAATTGTACATGGTGAAGTAATAGCATGTGGAATACCAATATTTAATGTGGCACTCTAATTTTGTGTAGAAACTTGAAATGTATCTTGACAGTTAAGCAGCCAAATATTAACTAAAAGTCTAAGAAGCTTCTAAGGCAGGAGTTCCTGAGAAGGTAGGTAGCAAATCACATGGAAATTAATTTTGAACTGGGCCTCAAAATTCAATATATATTTTGATGCTATCTGTAGAAAGTGTTAAGTTTTATACCTGTACTTTAATGATTTTATGCAGACTTTAATTTCCTAATGGCCACAGTAGCTGTCTTTCACATGGGATTTTGGACATGCATATTGGAGCCAAGCAACATCCTGAGAATGGAGTCTTCCCTACTCGTTATGTGCTGTGTCAAAGTTACAAGACAACGAGGCAGATGACATCCTGGCAGGATAATTGCATTTTGCTACCAGGCAATATTGCAGCCATTATTTTCTTGAAATGCAGTCTCAGCAGTGACTGAGTCTGGGAAATATGCGCAATCCTGTCATGTATCTGCTGTATCCTCTTTCATATACCATTTAGTTGTTGTCTGATTTAAAAAAAAAAAATCACTTGTAGTGGAGCCTAAAAACTTTTGCATGTCGAAGAAATGAGTGAATTTGTGTTTCTGTGGGTTTTGGTCTTAACATCTGCATGCTGACAAGCCTGCCAGTCATTCAGCAGTGCAGGGTCAGGGCCTTCGCTATTAGTCGTGCCATACAATGTTGTTTCTCCTGCTGTGTTTAACAGGGCATCTCTCTTATGAGTGCTCTTAGTGTTACACTTTTTAGATGCATCTCTTAGAACAGAAAGAAACAACCTTATAAATCACTGTTAGTAAAAACCAGAACAGTTTGCTCTGCATAGGCAGGCTTGTACAGAGTCTTGCACATGATAGCATACACAAGCTGTCTCTGCCTTAATGGTTCCTGTCAAGTTGCTCTCTATCATTCTTACTATTGTCATTCCCCAAGCAGTAATGGTAAAATACATTACAGCCTTGAAGGACACTTTTCATCCCTAAAGTTTAGACTATGTCTTCTTTAGAATGTCACATCCTTTAGCATTTCATTTGCAAAAGCGCTAAAGTAAATCAGATATATAGATCCCATCTTCAAAGTGATTTAAGGCCTCTAAAATACATGCAGGCAGTTGGGTGGATTTTCTAAATCAGTGTTAATCTTTGATGGTTGGAAACACAAATGTTTTAGGGAGTCAGGCTCCAAAGTTCAAGAAACTGATTTGGAAAATCTTGTAATATGTGTACATGGAGAGGTTTTTTTGTTTTGTTTTGTTTGGTTGGTTTTTGTTGTTGTTTTTCTGAGACTGCTACATAGGTATGGAAGTTGAGAGCCTAAGGGAGGTGATGGGATGCCAGGAAGACTGTAGGATTTCTCCACAGAACATCAGTTTTGAAAATGCTGCGCAGTTCTCCTGACCTCTTGAAAGGAGTGGTGGAAAGTAGCCACTGAAATCACTTTATAGGCCACATCATCTGCTACCTCAGCCATGTGGCCCAGCTCTGTGAGAACTGTGAGGGGGCTGAGTGGACAGGTTTGGAGGAAGCTGTTTTATTTTGGGGCATAGTGGATGTGTTTGGAGCCTTCATAATTTTTCTGAGATGCATCTAATTGTGTAATTAACAACAACGACAAAAGTAGCACATTTCTGTGAAAAAATGTGGCATATGGTAAAGGCAGTACTAATGCAATAGTAGTCCAATCTATGTCTTTCAGTTGCATGATTTTTTTCACTCATAGTGTGTGAGGGAGTCAAGAGGAAGTCTCTGTGCTCAGCAGTCAGTGCTATCCCCTGCAGAGCGTGTATGAAAAATCCCTACTGAAGTATAACACTGCCTTGAAAACTTGAGATCCTTGACAGAAAAGTAGGCATCCTTCAGCTTTCTCCATACCCCTGTAAGGAAGGAACTGTTAGGGACAAAGCGAAACCTAGTTTCTCTCCGCCTGTGATGGGAAAAAAGAGTAAAAGTATGATATTTTATGTTTCTGTTGCTTAATGAAATAGTAAGTAGCAGGTAAAGTGCTCTTTCCCTTGGGGACCAATTACTTTGGGGAAATATATGCACTCACATTGGCAAAGGCCTCTCAAATAATAACTACTGTGATCAAAATGTTAGTGTGAGCCCAAATACCGGAGAGTGAGAATGAGCCCAACAACTGCATGCTGCAAAAAAAACATGCTTCTGCTCAGGCAGCATTAGTGACTTCACTGACACACTTGCTGCTTGGTAAGACTTGTTTCCGTGACAAAATAATTCTGCCAATGACCACTTAAAAGGCTGATGATTATTCCCATTTTTCAGTCCTGGTTAGTAGCTGGACCTCAGATTGAGCAGCAGCACTGCCTGACATGCTCTCATGATTTGGAAATCATCACTGTTGATAGCCTGTTGTGCTCCCAGCCTTATTTATTGCTAGGGTTGCACACAACGCTTGGTGGGCAAGTTCAGATGATGAACTCTGCCAGTGAACATCAACCCCTATTAGCAGCAGATAATTTAAATGCAGGCGAAGCTGCTAAGCAAAGGAAGCTAGTGTTGACCTAAACAGACAAGGTGCAACTATGTGTGTAACAGCATAAAGCTAAAGCCCTGAATAGACAAAAAAAAAAAAAGAATTCCTCTACATTTACTAAAGAAAAAAAATTTTTTTAAATGATAGCAGTTTGGGGATGCAAATTATCTGCAGAGAAAGGTACAAAGACCCTCTTCATGCATCAGTGAAGGACCAGGTCTACCATAACATTGCCTCACGCGCTTAGGTGCAAGTAGTGGCTCACTCTTTTCACTTATGTGAAACAGAGCAGCAGTGATAGATTTGGATTCTAGACCTATCTCAGCCTCAATTAAGCATGAATCCATAGCTTCTGCTTCCCAGAAAAGGAACCTAAACTCTGAGGGTGAAAAATGAAGTGAAAATGAAGGGAAAAAAAACCTCTTGAAGCAATACTATTATCTTGCCAGAAGAGTGGGGTCCTGGGATGGAGAGGGCCTGTCCTGGGAGCCCTGGCCAGTTTAGGCATTTTTTGTTTGGCAGATAATGACACAGAAAAAAGCTTGAGAACTAGGGATTGATTTCCTTCCAGTGTCAAGAAGTGTAATTTGTTGGCACTGGTGATAAATAGTCTGTCTCGTATTTTGCTAACCTGATAGAGCCAGCAAAGCTGAGTGGGGTGTGTCAAATTCTTCATGGTGCATCTTTTGCAGAAGCGTTTACTATGTCAAGTCAGCTGCATTGGTCTGCCTGCAGCTTTTGCAGATACAGGATGTAAACAGTATCCTAATTTGGTCCTGACTTTCATTAGTGCAGCTGGATGGGAAGTAAAGTCCTGGTTTAATGCTCATGTTCCAGATTGAGTTGGCAGATATGAGGACACGTCTTAGTTGCAGACTGAGCAAATTCAAGTCTGGGAATCTCTAAAGCACAAAGCATGAATTCTAAGAATTGTTTTTTACAGCCACTTTTCAAATTAGAGCTGTATGTTGGTGTTTACATTGAAAGTTTTCCCCTAGGGTTTTAGCTGTGTAATAGCATTTGCTGGCTCTTCTTTTTTTTCCCCATCTGTAGGCTGAGATTAATGTGCTATTATGTCACATTTTTCAAATGAATTGATCTAGTGTTTTAGCATAAAACGCTGAAGTTTATCTTCCCTCATTAGTCACACTCATCTGCCATTATGCTCCTAAACATGGTCCTAGACAATGCAGCAGGAGAGCCAGCTGGGCTCATCGCGCAGTTTGCTAGAAAAGAGTGCGAGTGCTACAAAGAGGTGTGCTCTGTGAGTAATAATCCAAGGTGCCAATGGTAAACAGATACTGCACAGCCTCTTTCTTCATCTCTTCTTTGTGAGATGTGAGTTATCCACTCCTTGACATTAAGTCTGTTCTTGCGAAAACACTGCTTATGCATTGGGCAAACACTAGAGATAAGCTTGAGTTTGAATCCTAGGCCATCAGGTAAGACTTCCATGCTCTTCTTTGGGCTACCACCTGTGGTGGGAACTGCAGAGTATGACATAAAGGATCATCTTGTACATCTCTCCTCTTCAGGTGGGTAGCAGCTGGACAGAATGGTCAGAACCTAATTCGCATCTTGTAAATTGGGTCAATGTTGTGACTGGTCCTCCAGGTAACCTGTGGAGTAGTGCCATTATATGCTGCATTTTCTGCAAAACTACTGGTAAATCCATAATTTTATCTGCAATTAGAAAACCTCAGATTTTGTTCTTCCAAATCAATCTTGTTTCCAGAGGATTAGTTATCAGGAATTTTCTGAGTAGTTCCTGATATGTAATACAGCAGACAGTGTTAATAATAGTTTTACTCCTTTGAAACTTTGTTATTCAACTAATTTTTTTTTTTTCTTTTTACTTAGGATTTAAATGTATCCTGGAAGCTATTTCTTACTGACCACATAATAGTATTTTAAAAACAATCCATAGAGCAAATTGTTGTATAACTTTACATGAACAGGGCTTTCATTCAGTCCTTTGTGGCTGAAAATAGCTTGCATAGCCAAGCTAGCATGGTATCTGCACTACTAATAGTTTATATTATATTAATACTGATATAACTGACAAAAGTTATCAGAAGTCATATATAATCAATAGACTCAGTAATACAGCTTTTCCCCCCACAAAAATAATAATATTTTTTAGTAATAGGATACTCATCCTATTATCACATTGTCAGAAGTGGGTGATATACAAGATGTTATAAACTAATGCAATAATGCCTCCTGTCATAACTGTTTTTATCAACATAAAATTATCCTTGCAAAATAGATTATATAATTACAGTAAAGACTATATTTTATCACTGGAAGTCCTTTATGTATTTAAGTATAGAGACCAGGATTAAACAAA
Organism: Chauna torquata; assembly: GCA_013399475.1. Taxonomy (NCBI): domain Eukaryota; kingdom Metazoa; phylum Chordata; class Aves; order Anseriformes; family Anhimidae; genus Chauna; species Chauna torquata. The sequence continues at coordinate 115,339 of VXAL01017086.1, forward strand.
GTGCACAGGATTGTGTGCAAAATGGATTTGTGGACTAGGGTTATTTATTTAGTACCCAAAATTCAATAACCATTCTATAAAATTAGAGTGGAGCATGAATCTTTTCCCAGATCTATTAAAATGTAAAGTCTGAAACACTTGTAGGTAGAGTGAGGAATGTCATGAGACCTGATCCTCTGTGTAAATCTCCATGTGTGTAAGCCAAGAGCATGGTCAAAGAATTTAGTCATGAGAACAGATGTTTACAGCGTAAGGGGGTATAAAACAGATAACCTTATAACCTTTAGGCTTTAAGACTCCATAGCTTTCTATATGGAACATCTTCATTTCGTGACGATGCACTTTGTTGGGTGTAGTGAGGTGCATCTGGGTTAATATCAAAGATACTTACGGAAGAAATGCTTAAGGGAACCCAATGCAATTCTCGTTCGTGGTGACAAAAGGTTCAGACTAACATAAAAAACAACAACAACAACAAAAAAACCATGCAGAGACAGGAAATCAGATGCAGGGTCTTGAGCTTATGAAAGGTGAGGAACTGAAATAAGTTTGATTTCAGTGGTAGTAGTGTTCTTACTTAAGGGATGATTAGGGAATTCAAAGACAGCTGCAGCTATGATACATCAGTCAGATCTAGGGTTGTCTGTGGGAAAAGTACCACTTATTTTCATCAAAGTTTTATTGACGATGTCTAGGTATTGCTATTTGTGGAGGCCTCAGTTACAGAGCAAAGCCAAATTTTCTAGCTACAGAAAGTGCTACAGTCTGTATAGCAAACTTACAACATGAATAGGATCAGCTTTATACATGCAGCAGTAAGAACAAGTCCTGCAAAACAGGTGAGAAAATAGTGTAGAGATTACTAAATTAAATTGAGCAGCCACAAATGAAGATGGAGAAGTGAAAAGAGTGTGACACAAGCCTGTGGAGGGGAGCTAGGAGCAAGCTTTCAGAGGGCAGATCCAGAGAAAATGCTTTTTGTTTTGTCCGGGAAGAGATTGTTAATGATTTAGTGGGAAGGGCACTTGAAACAATATGGTGCATAGGAGAGAAACTCAGTGCAGCTGGGTGAGTATGACAAACAGAGGAATAGTTAAAAAAAAAAAGCGTGTTTGAAAATGCCACAGGTCTGCAGGAAGGGAAGCTGAAAAGCAAATGAAAGCAATCAGAATGGCAAAAGTTGATATGCAACCCACAACTTGCAGATGGGATGAGGTTGAGGTATGTGGTGATTTTGTGACTTCCTAATTCTGAGTTATTTGGGGGTTTGGAGAGATGTTGATAGCTGTGAGATGGCTCACGGAACTTATCTAAGGACTAGCGTGTGCTATGAATCATAGAATCGTGGAATGGTTTGGGTTGGAAGGGACCTTAAAGATCATCTAATTCCAACCCCCTGCCATGGGCAGGGACACCTCCCACCAGACCGTGTTGCCCAGGGCCCCATCCAGCCTGGCCTTGAGCGCTGCCAGGGATGGGGCACCCGCAGCTTCTCTGGGCAGCCTGTGCCAGGGCCTCACCACCCACATAGTAAAGAATTTCTTCCTTTTATCTAACCTGAATCTACCCTCTTTCAGTTTAAAATAATAACCCTTTGTCCTACCACTACATGCCCTTGTAAAAAGTCCCTCTCCAGCTTTCCTGTAGTCACCCCTTAGGTACTGGAAGGCTGCTATAAGGTCTCCCTGGAGCCTTCTTTTATCCAGGCTGAACAACCCCAACTCTCTCAGCCTGTCTTCACAGGAGAAGTGCTCCAGCCCTTTGATTGTCCTTGTGGCTGTCTTCTGGACCTGCTCGAACAGGTCTATGTCCTTCTTATCCTGGGGGCCCCAGAGCTGAACACAGTTCACCCCTCTAGGTGGGGTCTCACAAGAGTGGAGCAGAGGGGGAGAATCACCTCCCTCACCCTGCTGGGCACGCAGCTTCTGATGCAGCCCAGGATATAGTCGGCTTTCTGGGCTGCAGCCGCACATTGCTGGGTTATGCTGAGCTTCTCATTGACCAACACCCCAAGTCCTTCTCATCAGGGCTGCTCTCACTCATTTCTCTGCCCAGCCTGTATTTGTGCTTGGGATTGCCCTGACCCCTGTGCAGGACCTTGCACTTGGCCTTGTTGAACTTCATGAGGTTGGCACAGACCCACCTCTCGAACCTGTCACGGTCCCTCTGGATCGCATCCCTTCCCTCCAGCGTGTCAACCGCACCACACAGCTTGGTGTCATCAGCAAGTCTGAGAGAAATCTTTTCTAGTATTTTGATGTTAAGTTGGAAAGGCAGGAATTGGGCTTTTTTGGAGGTTTTTTTTTTCCTATGTCTCTGCAAGAATGAAAGCAATTGCCCTTTTTACCATCCCTGATTCAAGTCAGAAACTTGCTGATAGACGCTACATGTGAATTAAACGGTTCATTGGTGGAGCTGTAACACTAAGTTGTGTCTATTGTAGGTTAGGTTTGTACTCCACAAGGCTCCCCAGGCTACCGTGTTGGTTGTGCTGCTGCCCAGAATTTTTCTGGCGCTATGGCCTCAATCTATAGGTCTCCCTTGAGTTCCCTGATAGAAAGGGGCTGTTTCCATAGTCGCGCCTGAGGCTGGGGAATTCTCCTGTAACCAAGAGTGGGGATTTTATGGGCTATCTCATGGCACTCCTAAAGGGTTATAATGAAAATGAGACTTTTCTACTGTTTAAAATGGCTGACTCCATCCAATTCTAGATTGATGTTTTCCCTCTGATAACTGTCACTGCTTCTTGGGAATTGTAAATTAATTGTTTAAAGAATTTGCAGTAAACCATGCACTAAAATGATTTCTGAAGCTAGCTAGGTATCCTGATTCCTTGTTTCTTCTTCTGAAATTTACTCAATATCGTTGCAGCAAAGCAAAGAGAAGAAGCTACCAAAGCACTCTCCTTTTCTGAGGTTCTGTTCATGGTCGGGTTTATGAACCATTAGCAGTAATGAGAGCTTATAAGGGACCTTTCTGTTCCAGCTGGCATGGTACGCAGATGTTGTGTACAGGTTTTTCTGTAGAGAAAGTATAAAAATTTTGAAGCAATGTACACCAGTATTTCATCTGTGCTTGCTGAGTGGTTCCAGTTCTGGGATGCAGTTGAAGCTTACTGCAAAACTCCCATGCAGTCATGAGGAACAGGATCTGGCCCTGTGCATGCTTACCTTCTTTTTCTTTCCTCAAAACTGTGATTTAACTGACCAAGTGACACAAGCTGCGTGTGGGCTTGGAGGTTTACAAGGCACATGGAGCTTTGCAAGGCATGCATACCTTGTATGTATTGTTGCATTGCATGTAATGTGCATTGCACATACGTAATATGTACAACGTGTATCTGCTTTCCAAAGAACCTCCTGTTCACAAGAATACTGGTGGCAGAGTCAAATCATCATTTGTACTGAGATAAATGCTGCTGTCTGCAGTGAGAGGCTCCAGAAGCTCAGTTAATTCTCAAAAATTGACCCAATAATAAAAGCTTAGGAATGAGCCAGCAAGTTGGATTCACATAGAATCAGTTTTATTGCCAGGTAAGAAATTCATATTAATATAGTGAATACATATGTTTACAAATAAACATTCTTAAAAAACAAACAAACATTTTTATTGTAGGAAGTATTATTGGTATCATAAATTCTGTAGTTAACAAGTATTAACACGGCTTTACTTACAGAACATACAGTTACTAAAATATTTCCACATAAAATATGCTCAAGTTACACGAAACCTGTGTGAATTAGAGTGCAGCTGTAATGTGTATCTAAAGCATATGGATTAACAGCAACATTCCATAAAGGGTCAAATTAAGTCAGCCAGTTGTGAAGGCAATAAAAATTAAAGGAATAAAAGTAAGATAATGGAGAGTCTGGGTTGTGTGCAAAGTATTTGTCCTGTGGGCTTTGTCCACTTCTGATAGTCTTAAAACATATGATCATACAATTTAGAAGCACGCTTATGGAGAGATGGCGGTGCTCTCAGGATGCAAATCAATCTCGAGATAGCTTAAAAAATGGTCTTTCTGTTTAACCATATTTCAAATTCTTAGCCCTTACATCCTTCAGACTAAGAAGAAACACTGCCAGTCAGTTGAGTACAGTAAGAAATGCCACTTCCAATTCATCTTACAACATAACAGTTCTCACTCCTCTCTGCATACTCCTCTCAAGAAATGTTGACAGCTGGTGAGAATTCAGCTGTAGTAAGATAGCTAGTTAGGATTCAGCCAAATGACTTGTTTTGGGAGGATGGCAGGAATTTAAGTGAAAGACTGAGTGCGTTGCCTGCCGTCAGGCTCTTGCAGCACTACCTTCCCATCCCAACTCTGTTTACCTTATTGTGGATGTGCAGAAGCCTTACAGGCCCAGGACTGTGAGGCTGCTACCAGTGCCCAATTCAAGAGTGGTTTTACTCATACAAACAAGGCATCCAGCTCATCAGAGCAACAGCCAAGGTCACGAGTCCAGTTGTTTGTTTAGTTTAGTCTTTGATGTCTGAGGCTAGTCCAGTAGACTCTTCCATCAAATAGTCCACCAAGAGGGAATGCCACTATAGAAAGCCAAACAATAGAGACAATATACCATATAACATTTAATTGAACTACGAAGAAGAACTACCATGGCTAAAAGCAAATACAAAATGAGAGACTAGAGGGAAAAAGTTTAAACTGGGAAAATGGAGGGGCTAACTAGATAGTCTTAACTGTGCAACCACTGCATGGAGATGTAGTCCAGTTCCCCTTCAGGACAAACAGAGGAGTCTGAGCAGGACAGAACCCTTGTCATCCTTAGCAAAACATGAGGAAATAGCGTAAAGGAACAGAGGGGCCACTTTGAGAAACAAGACTGTCATTGAACAATAGTAATACAGTAAAGGCACCACCCACGCTTTTTTTCAGTCTGAAGCAGTTGAAGATAGGCAAAACATTTAGGTGAAGAAAAAGTCCTGACAGTCTGCAAAGTGAAATTGTTACCATCTGCCCGAAAACAGGAGGACTGAGAGGAATGTTTTGATGCCCTTATTCCCCCAGCAGCTTACTGTGTCATATGATGTCTCTTCTTATTTTAGAGGTTCCCAAAAATTTGAAATCAAACAAAGTAAACTGAAATAAAATCTTCTAATGTTTATTATCATCCCTCAGAATTCTCTACCAGCCAGAAAGGTCCCATATGCTCTTAATCATAACAGTCTTCATAAATTCCATGTGAAGGAGTCTTTGTCCCTTATTGTATATATATTTTTTGCGCTTTCTATAGGATGGTATGAAAGTACAATAATAGATGTTAGGGGTTGTTCCAAGATGTTTGCTCTTGGCTTTTCACAGGTCTAGTGATTGTTAATAGGTTTTATACAAAATTCCTCACTGAAATAATATATTACAGTGTATTGTTCTCTCTTTCTTCCTCTGTCTCAAGGCAGGAGCATAGAGTAAATGTTTAAGCAGACATAAAGTTTCTCTAGATTGTGCTACTTCTCATCATGGATTTTAGTTTCAAGTAAAAAAAATTTAGTCACAAGGGTTTGTGTTCCATTGTGAAATACAAATGGAGTTTATAATTCAACCTTCAGTGTGTATTGCTGAATGGTATTAACCCACTCTTCGATCTACAGTTGGCTGGATACCAAGAGAGTCCAGATTGAAGTTCCTTTCTTCCTTGCTTCCTTCCACTCCCATGTTGGTTTTTGTTTTTTTCATTTTATATTTTTAAATGTATTTTTTGCCTTTCAGTTGAGTGTTTGTGTTGTGTGTGTATTTGTGTGTGGTTTTTCAAGAATTTCTTAAAAAAAAAAGAAAAGAAAAGAAAGAAAAACTCAAACAGTTACTTCTGTCTTGCTGTTAGTTATGAAGTATGGCTGTGGGCCCAAATAATGCTGGCTCCGGGTTGTCAGTGGGTCACTTAACGTTGGGTCTCCCATACCATGCTTCCCCTTGTTTGCGTACGCTTGCCGTCTAAGAGACTGGTCGTTGGGATCCCAGGTCTTGTAATGGGAATTATAGCCTAATGGGTGTGTGTGGATCTTTGCCATTTTGGACTTCTGCCCATTCTGTTTGGTTATGCCACTGTCGATCGTGTATGCTCTGTCTTCCTCTATGCGCACTGGATGGAGTGGCAGGCTCCCCTTGGCAGCCAGTTCTGCAAGATGTCGGCGTTTGGTGTAGAAGTCATCGTTGACTTTGTCAGCTATTTGGATTTAAAAGGGGGAGGGAACAAAAAATGAGTTGGACACAAAAAATTGGTATGCAGTTTATGATAGGTCATACACAGGTCATCTGTTGAGCAGATGCAATTACAGGTACATCAGTAGAAGAAATCCATGCCAACCCCTACCCTTGATTTTCTCTCTGTAGTATATTTGTGGATGGCATTATGCTAGGCTCTATGTATATGCAGACAAAAACCTGTTGTCCTTTAACAAAAGACTATCGCTGGCCAAATCACTCGGATTACACTGATATTTGTTGTTATGGGGACACGTCCTATGGATCTTGCTTCACTTGCACTGCTTTTGCATGAAAGGCACTTTCCTTTGTAATTCATTTTGGATGACCAAGAGAGACAGGCAGTTGTACCCTATTCTGCTGATCACTCTACTGCTACTCTCACATAGCATAGGAAGTTCAGGAACTGTTCAGAATTGTATGTGCTTTCTCTGAAATACAGAGACATCTCGGGATGCCCTGTCGCATCAGAGCACATCTTTTAAGTGCAAGATGTGATGTGGATGTTTAACTGAGCTGGCTGTAAGGTCCAACAATGTGAGGTGGACCACTTGCTGTTGAATAATGCCTCAGGGCAAAATGAAGAACGGGATCCGTTCTTCTAAGTGGTTGGAAGTTCGGTCATGCTTTATGGGGCTGCAAATACTTTGGGCTGCTGAAGGTTAAGTGTTTACACTGTGATTTTACAGACAATGAAAATTCCTGATCCTGACATCATTTTCCGGGGTCAGTGCCACTATGACATAGAGGAATAGCCATACCAACAAATACGGCATTGCAGTTCTCAGATTAGGATTTTGCCCTCTGCAATTTCCTGGACAAGTGTGTTCCAGTGCATGCTTTTGCTCAAATTTGATTGTTGTCGTTACTGGCATTTATTTGGCCTTGCTTAAAAGTATGAACCATACTCAAGAAGCTGAAGGCATAGTGCAGCAGTCCAGGAATTCATTTAAATTTTGAGACTGAGTACCAGGTGCTTAAGGGGAGCTTAACTGAATTTCATTTTTTAAGAGCTTGCTTGTACATAAAAAGGGTTTATTTACCCCCTTCAAAAATCTAGATTTTTATTTAAGATAGGGCCAAATATATAGATTAACTAACACAGCAGTGTGTTAGTCACCAGCGGTGTGCTTTGAGTATACAATAGTGTCAGCTGCGATTTGACTTTTGCTGCACCCCAGCTAGATCCATCTATTTTCCTTGAAGCTACACCAGGTAAGGCTTATCTGCTGAAGTTTTCCACATCTCTCTGTACAGCTCAGCACCACTTGCCTTCATGATGAGTAGGACTTTAATTCCCTGCACCATCTTGTTTATTGTCCCGCTTTTTTTCTCTCCCCAGTATTGCTAGGAGGCTTCTGTGGCACTCTACATTGTCTCCTCTCTAGTTCTGAAGCGGATCTTTATGCAAGGTGGTGAAATTCCCGTAAGCACCACATTAATCTTCAAGATCAAGCTTCAGTTCTGCATCCCCCTTGTTCTGGCACCTTAAGGGGAAGGAGTGTTACCAACAGCAGTTGCAGTTTATCATCCGATGATGTTTTTTGTGTAATGACTGTATGACTGGGCTTTGATCTTAAATCCTTAATTTTGTCGTTAAAGAGGTGTTTCCTCTTAGATGAACTGAAATTGCTTGTCTGTGCTGTAAAATTAGGCTTTGCGTGCTTTACCCATCTCTATCTGTCTCTGTTTTAATTGGTGAGTGAATGCTTTTTTGTAGGATACAGGTGTATTCTGTTTTAAACAAATCACAGAACATAGATAATGGCCTAGTCTAATTTCAGTATAGGATGTGCAATTGCAAAGAACTTTTTCCAGTTCTGAATGTAGATTGTCCTATTTAATTGAAATTCATTGAATGCCACAAAAATGAATGCCACTGCTGATTTTTCATGAGTGTTTCTGCTATCAAAAATTCATTCAGAAAGATAGTTGCAGAAGATGTATTGTGAATATCCACACAAGTATTTATTTGTACAAATTTTTACATCAAAGGCACTGCAAGTCATCAGGTTAGGAGTGCAAGCTTCTATATCCTATGACTTAGACTTTGTCTATATATGAAAAGTCACACTAGCTTATGTAATTTAAATTCAGCCTAAGTTAATTACGTCCAGCTCCTAATATAGACACATTTATCTGCCTGTTTCATGTTTAAATTGGTTTGATTTGCAAAGAAAAATTAAAAACTAATCTAATCTCCCGTAAGTAGAGAGTAAAATTTTACATTTGTACTTTTAATTTGATCTTAGTTAAGCCGCAGCGATTTGTCTGACATAACCAAGATCTTTGATCAGTTGCAAGGTAAATAACAATTTCTGTTTAGAAAAATAACAGTCGTAATGCAGTTAGATAATGATCTAAAAAACTGCAGGTATTTGCATAGCCTGATTTTTTGTGCCATTTTTATCTATTGTAAGGTTAAGTGAAAAAGGCCCCAATAAGCTCTAGCTACTTCCTTAGTTTCTGTAAAAACTGAGCAAGGAAGAAATCAGCCTCACAAGGACTGTGCTTATCAGTCATCTGTGAGATTGCTTTTGCTCTTGTTTATACCGTGTTATGTGGCAAATTTTCAACTCTTTGTTCCTTAAGGAAGGCCATACAGAAAGAGAAATGATTAATTCTGTGAATATGGTTACATTAAAGTTGTTTAAACTAATTTAGTCTGCATATGCTTTGTAGGGACTTCCTCAGCTGTTGTCTGGAAGCTGAGATTGATGAGAACAAACCAGGCTTTGGTCTGCAAAAGCTGGCAAACATATGACATATGACTGATTGAACACATTTTGTGTGGCAGTGATAGTATGGGAAAGCTGATGTTTGTGCTTCTCCTGATCAAATAATGCGTTCCAGGCTTTTGCCTGAGAATTTCTTATGTGCACCTGGGAGTTAAATGCTCATAGTGAAAGCCAGCCTTTTTGTCTCGTGTTTTAACCTTTTAAAAGAGGCTTCTTTCAGCATGCGTGTGCACACTTATGGGTAGGCGCATGTAGCAAAATTGGGGGAGAGGGGAGGAATAGGAGGAATTGTAGCAAATACATGGCAAAAAAAAAAAAAAGCACTGCTATCACCAAATTGTTAATTGTTCAAAAGGGCTTTTGGCAAGTCTTGAAGGAGTCCTCATTCTTGCATACTGACTAGATTATAGGCTTTACAATACCGTTGTGCTATGCCCCAGTGTGAGTAACATGATGCTAATATAGTGCAGAAACATTTTTGTTATTTCTAATTTTCAAACCAGGAAAAAATCAGAAGTGTGACATTGAGCATAGTTTTATAGCAAATATTTTACCAAGAAAAACATTTATAGTTTTTATCCTGATGCCAACTACTTTAAAAATCAACTGTGAATCTCAGGAAGTTGGTTTTTTTTGTTCTGTTTTGTTTTGTTTTTTTCATTTGTGTTTTTTTTTTTTCTTTCTTAACGAGCTGCTATACATATTTTGTGGATTTTAAACATGCGAAGAGATGTTTTGGAGTTACAGGATGGATTTATTACGTGACCTTGGGTACATGACTCAACGTTCCTCTGCCTTCATTTCCCCAGCTGTAAAATGAGTTGTTAACACATTGGAGGAGGTAGTTAAGTGTTATGAAGATTAATTGCTATTTGTAGAGTATACTGGGTTTTCAGATAAAAGGTGCTATAGGAGTGCATTTTGCATTGATTGCTGTATATAAATCAGTAAAATAGGATTTAAAGATATCACAGTCATGTTTGCAAAAGGAGTAAAGAATTAGAATTGCAAAACTGCCAAATGAACAATAGTAAAATAAGGGCTTTAATTCTGAATGTTATCCTTTGTGTTTCCTCCCTCCAGTCTTGGCAGCTAATTATACAAATGTTCTCAGTTTCTGTATTTTTGTAAGGATTTTATTCCCTTAAGGTATTGTACCCACAAACTTAGTTACTGTTGTAGCTGTTCATCTGAAAAAATGTAGAAATATGAAAGGTTTCCAACCCAAAATGTGATTTAAAGCATGTGCCTGGGAGGGGGAAGAACCTGGACTTTTGCCCCTGCTGTGCATGAAATGAATAACCAATAAAATACAGAAACAGCATAAGGATCAAAAGCAGGACTCCTCCCTCCCAGCTGAGTGCCCTAACTATTAAGCTAAAGAGATGCATTTTCTTCCTTTGTCTTTCTAAACTAATAAATTTTGAATTTTGTTCTGCTTCACAGCACAAGTTCATTAGGTTGTGAAGCTGGGCTGCTCCTTGCTGGACAGGGAACGTAGATTGAAATCTCACTCAGTTGTCATAGCTGTACAACCACGAATCTGTCACCTACAAGGTGCCTCACTCTAATCTGAATGCAACCATGTCTTAAAGGAACTGACTATAGCTGTGTTTCATCATGATCTTGACTGTGCTAGTAGTGGTGTCAGTTGTCTCAGGTTGGGACCCTTCAGATGCAGACCTCTGCCTTATTCCTTGCATTCCATTTTGGTTTAGAAAGGAGATGGCTACCAAGCTGCTTGGGATAGGGAAGTCTTGGGAATGCTTAGGAAAATTTCAGTGAATTTAGGCTATCACAGATGAGGTGGCCAGAAAGGAATGGGCTTTTGATGGTATTTTTTTTATTCAACTTTCACCATTCTGCCTAATCTGTCATCAAGAAGAGTCGAGCTTTGTTCTTTCTCTGATGTTCGGCCACGTTCTACTCCTAAGTTATGTAGTCGTCAGGGTGGCCATGTATACTTGACATGAAGAGTCATGTGAACATGATTAGCACCATGTGATGCTTTCCCTTTCTTGTGAAATATTGCAGTTACAACCATTTCTCTGTGGAAAGTAAAGCTAAATAAGGAGATCTTAGGTAATTCTGAAGGAGTACTTTTTTACTTTTTTCCTCATTGATAATACTGTCATCTTTGCTTGTCCTTAAAATGGCTCTGAATCCTTGGACCACTTCTTTACAGCTATGGTAAAGGTATAGAATCCTGAAACACAATCTTGTTCTCCAGCTTTTCTGAAAGTAGGCGCCTAGGAGTGGGAAGAAAGCTCTGNATGACTTCAGTGAGAGCTTGTAGTCAGCCAGAAAATACAAACGTGGGGAACTCGGCTTCTCAGTGCAGGTTTCACAGAATTGTTTGTTATCTGACTATATTGTAAGAACTGCTTCGTGAAACGCAGAACTTTATTCTAGCCACAAAGAGACTGTATTTCAAATTTAGGGCTAGAGATACAGAAAGCAAGCAAATGAAAAGTGCTGAAGGACAGGACAGCAATGAAATAACTGCAGTGTCGTAGCAGTTAACAGCTAAAATACACTAACTACCTATTCGTAGACGTTTTCTGCGTAACAGTAAAGCTGCCTGTATGTAGTATTTAACAGTTTATAACAAGGCTTTGCTTCTACAGCCATGACTTTGCTTAGTCTTTAGAGCAGTGACCCGAAGCTATCAGAACCTTACGTTTCTCTAAGTAATGAAACTGAAAAATCAAGGAAAGATGAAAGGATGGTGAATCCTGGCTGAAAGACAACATGAGAATTTTGCTCAGGGAAATACTAGCATGCTGCCTTTGGTGGTGCTGTTGTTGATCCTGTCTGAATGTGTGATTGCTTCTTCATTTGCTTTTCTAAGCTGGCATCTAAAACAATATGTTCAAAGGCTTCAAAGCTATGAGCCAACTCTATGTGAGAGTTTTAGCAGAAGTTCATGTGAAAATCAAAGTACCATTTCTATGCTAGCATAAGATTGTTTCTTGGGCAAGGGAAGAGACTAACACAAATTGAGTTAAGATGAGCTGTCCCTGGGTATGAGTTTCATCCAATATATTCACTGAAAAGTGTGTTCCACCAAGTAAAAGAATTAATGACCTGCCTTTTGAATGAGGGGGCTCAGTGGGAATCATGCAGCGTAGAGAAATTTGCTTTGCCAAACCTGAAGTCTGTTGGAAAACAGAATACAGCTAGACATTGCAGGTAGACATAATCATGTTCATACCATGTCAGCAGTGGTTAGGATGATATGATAGATTGGAGTGTTTTAGTGTGGCCAGGAGGAAGGAATATGGCTACATCATGGTTGGTCACAAGCTGGTCTCCTCTTGTGGGCAATGGAGTGGCTGTGTTTAAGGTGGAGCAATTTTAAACCACACTGAATTCTAAGAAAGGGCAAAAGCCATCTAAAATCACTTTTGCATTCTCCCTCTCCATTCTTGTATTGAGCTCTGAGAACACAGAATTCAGCCTGTAGACTGCAAAGCACTGATTTCTGTCCTAAATATCTGCCTTTCTTCCCCCACAAAAAATTTAACACCAGTTTGGCCTTATTTAAGAAGTCCTGAAAAGGAAGATAATATTTTGTGTCTGTGGATTCTGTCTCATGATTTTTATTTCTTATCACTGATAGAGGTGAAGAAAAATACATAATGCTTGTAGCCACCATTAAATTAATTATACTTTTGGTAATTCTACTTTTTATGGCTCTGTATTATTCCTCTCTTAGCCCCCTTTGCCGCTTCATCTATTTACTTGTTACTCATAGTGATCTGGAGAGAGGCCAGGCATGAAAAGGCGTGTCATATCAACCTTTTCTTCTGCAGACATTGTTTGAAAGGAGCTTGTCCACCTCCAGACACAAGATTGCATTTTGTTTTCCCAGTGAAATAAAATTCTACTTTCATGATATGAGACATGATGAAACATAAATATGTAGGCCCAAACATTTCTTCTCTTCTTTCAATTACTTTTATGACAGTTTCTGAAAGGCTGAAGAGGCCAGAATATTTCTGGGTTTTGAAATACATTAGGAATGGTTTAGAATAGGAATGTAATTAGACTTGGTAAGTAGAGCCTCCAGTCTCAGCAATGTTCTCTTTATCCACTACAGGCGGTGAAGGCTGCTGCTTGGCTGGGAATGCTGAGACAGAATTTGATTAACTCCTCAGGCACCCGGCATCATGTGTGGTACCTCATGTATGGGGTTTCTGTTCCCTAGAACATAAGAATAGCCACATGTGCGTGAGCAGAAGCCCCTCTCTTCTGGCAGTGTGCCAAAAAGCACAGCGCAGCACAGTCTATTTTTTCTTTCTCTTTTTACAAACATTTATTTACTGTGTAAGACTAAGCAGGTTTTTCTCTGGACATGTGAAACAGCTTTTCTGGTTGGACTTTGTATACCTGAATGCATCAATATACATAGTATTAAACTGCAGTATTTATAAATCAATTTTGCAAAGTGCTGCAGTTATATCATACTTTGGTTTTGATCAAAGTATTCCAGGTACTTACACATTTTATCTAATGTAGAAACTAATGAAGAGCAGAATACTTGTATCTAACCAGTGGAAGAAAGAGCATTTCTGGTTTACCAGAATCAATAGATTCTGTCAGCCTGGAAACAAATGGTGGCTACATCACGTTAAATTTATGTTAAAGCTGTAAATGTTTTCAGGAGACCTGAAATCTGTTGCATGCAGATAGACAAAAGATCACACTACACATATCCTCAAGCGATTTAGCATTTTGAATTCAAGCATCAAGATGTTAAGTTGCTGTTTCAGTATCATGCAGTGAATGATAAACTTGAGAAGGAAATAAGATTGCCAGTTCTGTGCTTGAACCAATGGATGAAATTGTAAAAGAAGTCTAAGAGAATTATGTATTTTAATCTCTGAGATTTGTTTGAAAATGCAAGCCAGTGGCTGTCCTGTAACCGTAAATCTGTTTTTTACAATATTTTTTCCTAGAGGCCACTGAGCTCATGTCCTTTCATGGCATCTACAATGAAAATAAATATGAAAAGTTCTACTGTGAAATATTTATTTCATTTTATCTCAGTTAGGCATATTTGTCAGTCTGAGTTTTACTGGAAACCTTATATATGGTAAGAAAACTTGCCTTTTGAAATAGTAACTACCTAAGGAGTCATGCTGTCATGCTTAACTTCTGAATAAAGCATGACTGCAGCATAAACTGATTATAGGCAAGAGGGGTTTGGGTTGCTTTCTAAAAATGCTGTCTAAAGCCAAAGAAGTTAACACTCAGAAGATTTGTTTAAAAGGCTTCTTCCACTTCTTCTTTCAATCATCTTGCTTGCTTTTTCACTGGGTAATTTTTAATGCTTCTCAAGCAAATCAGTTAGGACAAATCTGATTGTGTCTAAAGTTTGCAGCAATGCCTTTATACATCAGCAATAATATGAAATAGTTTGTAACCTTTTTGGTCGGTGAGGTTCTTCAGTGTGTTTAAGGGCAGGGCTTCCTAACTCTTCCAGGAGCACTGCTGTATTGTACATTTGCAGAAAAACTGTGCAGTCATGCACTAACAGGCTGTACTGTTGCAGTGAGAGTAATTCAGGCAGTCCACACACAGCCTTATTCCTGGGAGTGGACCACAAAGCAGGTGGACGTTCCTGGAGACTGCAAGCTGAGTATAATGTGGGTCACATAGGAAAAAATTTCACAGTGTTCTGCAGTGTGATTCAGTGTCTAAAAATGCATGCTTTTTTTTTTTACTTAAGGTGTCAATTTATCTTATTTAACATTGGCTGAAAAAGCTGATATATTCCTGACCACGTTTATTTGTAATAGCTGTTCTTAGCATGCATCTAATTTTTTTTCGACATTGCTGTCAGCATTCTTCCGTGTACTAAATTTCATTTTTGTTTCTTTTAGTATACTACTGATTGTAACTCTTTAACACGTCTGAATCAGCTACAGATATTCCTAGTTGTGATGTTGTAGAAAGCTGCATGAGGACACAGAAGACCCATTTCTGGTCTCTGAATATGTAATTAATGTGGTTTTGGTGCTGAAATGGATCTGCCTTTTTCTGTCTTTCAGCTGGGATCATACCAGATTTATGCCACTATTTCTGCATACAGGTTGAGGCTTGCAGGCTTTTTGAGTTGTACTGGTTAAATGAAAAAAAGAGTCCCAGTGATGTACTAACTTTTGCAGGAGTTATTTTAATTTGATCTGCTTTTTAACTGCTATAATTTTAAAGTGTTTTCAGCAATCATTCCATACTGAAGTCAATTAAAAAAAAATTAACTGTAGCATAAGTTGTTTCTAGTAGAAAAAGCTATCTTTTTTTTATTCTTTTTGCCAGAAGGAATTCTTTTCAAGAGTGGGTTATTAAGCAATAGCAAAAAAATAGGAAGTAATTCCGTAGCTGTATGTGCATACATTCAGTTCTGGTTTTCCTCCTCACTTTCTTGTCTCCCTCCTATTAGACTGTGTGGAACTTTTATTATGAAATGGTGCAAAATTGTCAGTGGTTTCCAAAACCTTTTGTCAAAGCAGAGATGTGTGTCAAACTGAAAAGAAATAGGGTTTGCTGGCAATTGCCAAACTTGCACTTTCAGAAGGAAATCAGTTTCATAAACTTTTCACACAGATTGGGCAAACCAAAAGGCGAAGCAGAACTAATGGCTGTTCTGAACAGAACCTCTGAGTCTCCTTCACAGAAAGCAAAAACATTCGTGACTGACAGACAGTCAAGAAAGAATCAGTAATGAAGCTCTCTTCACTGAATATTTAATAGCGTGCACGCACACAAAGCTTCTGCCGTATCAGAGTGTTCAGCTCCCACCTGTACCTTTTTTGCCAGGAACTGCAATCATAATTTCACTTGTGAAAATTAGAACCAGCAGCGCTAAGCTAAGATCTGCGTTGGGTCCCTTGCAGAGGAAGGTGAACTTTCCACAGCGGCACCTAACATAGCCTAGCTAGCTTTGCAAACTTTCCCACTGTAAAAATTACCAATTGCATTTAATATTATCATTAGGATGTGTCAGGCTGATATTTGGGAGGTTTTACTGAGAAGCATAGTTAATGTATTAGAGAAATTGTTTTTGTTTTCAGCTTCTCTTTTCTCCCTCTTGTCTTTCTTCAAATAAGGTGGTAGGGGAAGGCATTCTGGAAAAATGAACTGTACACATTACAAATCATGTTACTGCTTTTCTTCCTCCTATGCCTCAAGCCCTTTGTTATTATACTGTGAATGTGTAGGAGTGAAGCAATGATCTCTGTGTATTTTATCTGTGTGATTTCTTTCTT
>VXAL01017086.1:133824-304259 GCA_013399475.1 Chauna torquata
TAGATGGAAATGTTTAAGAGCATCTTATTTTGGTCTTAAAACTGCTTCTTCTAAATGGACTGCTTGCAGTTTCCTCCCAGCAGCCTAGATGTTGCTTCTGCTAAGACCACTGTATCCCTGAAGAGTTACCTTTTGACAGCTCTGCTTATTTGCTAAAGGATGGCATGGGCTATGGCTGTTCTGATATCTGGTTACTTACAGCAGAATTCCCCAACCTCAGAAAGAATATCACCAGGTAGATTTTACGGTAAAATGTTGTTTCTTAAAAGGCTGGAAAAGAGTGTCATCAATGCAGCTGATCTTGCTCAAGTTACTGAGGCTTTGCATAAACAACATATTTATAATTAAAATACAGCTACCTCACTGGAAGGAGAAATAAGTGTGCTGCATGATAAAATAGGGAAATATTTTGATCAATAGTCCCCAGGTATGTTTCTTTGGTGGTGGTGGTGGTGGTTTTAGTTTGTTTGTTTTAACCTATGAGTATTAGAAGCCCATTTTGTAAATAAGAGAAAAAAAATTGAATTATTTAGTAGAAGCAGGAAAAGGTCTTGAAAGCCTGCACACAGTGGGCAGGATGTGAAGTTTTTTTTCTGTCTCAACAGAAAGCCACAGGTGGAACACTGGCACAAGTGACGTAGCAGGGAAGTGGGAAGGCCAAGGGGACAGTGCTAGTGAGGCTTACTACTGCGTGCTGCTTTGCTTTTCTCTTGTCCCTGAAGGAGAAGCAAGGATTAAAGTATGAAAGACTTCCTTAACAAATGAACACTGAAAAGCTTCAAATTTTCCAGCCACAGTGGGTTAAGTAAATAATTATAGTGAATAGATATCAAGCTTTTATGTCTTGCTTCCTTGGGATAGATTCATAACACCAGTGCTGAATCAAGCAGATTGCCTGGTCTAGCATTATGTGTGACACTGAGCATACCTCTAGATACACGATGTCATTAACTGAATCACCTTCTACATATGATAAATGATGCATTAATGTGTACTTCCCTGTCTGTTTTCGTGGTGTTAAATCCAGACAGCTGCTCCCATGTCTCAGATTTTTTAAGCCATTTTTGTGCAGTGATAGTAGCTGAAAATTTCTTTACTCTTTTGGAATGAAAGTGCAATTCCTTTTTAAACCTTCCAAAGAAACATGAGTATTTACCTGTCAGTGTAACAATGTGTTTGGTGTAGGAAAGTAAAGTAACAGAAACACGTTGTGTCCAAGTACTCTGTAGCTCTACTTTTTCTAAAAGTCAACTGCATCAGCACCTGTGAATGTATGTGCAAGCCTTTTTCCCTGTTGTGTGTTTTCATTTTTCCAATTACAGTATTTCTTTCCAGCCCTCTCTGTCTTTGTAAAGGGGCCCCTGAAGCAGAGCACAGTGGACTATACAGAACAGTATGGAATCTCTTCTTTTGATGAGATAGGTATCAGCTTCTTAAGGGGCAATTGTGAAGTCATATCTACTCGCATAAGACATCTTGCATCACCACAGAGTTACAATCATTCTGATAGAAATCGAAGGTCGGAAGCATAAGAGAAGGTATCACCAAATTTCACGCTAGGCAGGAGGATGGTTCAAACATAACACCTTAAAGTTAACCTTATGGTGATCTCCTCTGGATCCTTGTGTGTGTGTGTAGATGCAAAGAAAAAACAAACTGGACAGTTCTCTCACATTCTTCACCTTTCTGAGGGAGGTGTTGGCTTGTACATTGGACACTTGTAGCCACAATATTAGCTACATACTAACAGTGACCTAAACAGGAGATATTTGTTCCTTGAGGGTCATCCTTGCAGAATCTCACCTTGGAGTTTTGCAGCTGGAAGCAAAGCTGGAGCGCTGTCTAATGTTTTCCTTTGGGATCAAAGAACTGTGATGCTTCAAAAAATGCTGGGAGCCTTAGCCTCTGAGATGTAATGGTTACTCTCCCCCTAATTATACTCTCCTTCTAGTTTCACTATATCCAATCAATTACATCTGATTTCATCCCACAAGAGACTACAACTCCCAGCATCACTGAAGGCTTTCTCAGTCTGAGTTTCAGGGAGGAATTCTGTCCATTGTGCTTTCTTTGGCAAAAATTTAAACTGGCTTGGTTATCTCTTTTTAAGTCATGCCCAGTCAGTACCTCAAAGGTTTGTGTGTGCATGTGTGGGTAACAGAGGAGAAGAAGAAAGTTTATGAAAGAAATATAAAGTCATGTTAAATTACAGAAATACTTATTTTCTCAGTTTTTATGTGCATCTCTCCAGCAGTCAAGTGATCTTTTCTACCAGTCGCGTGGGGCTTAAAAAAGTCAAATCTGGGGTATTTTTTAATTTTTGCAGGAAGTTGTAAAGCAAGTTGGTCATTTTGCACTCCCTGAAACTCAGGAAAGAAAATTAACTGTTACTGAGCCTGGCTCGCAGAATAATGTGAGTGACTGAATAAATATAACTAATACCACAGGATAATGAGGCCAATGTGAGCTCTAGGAAACTCTTACTAAGCTACAGGATGGGTTCCAACTCTTACAGCTTAGCAGAGTGGAATTTAAAGTTGGACTGTTCATGCTTTCTGAATGAATGTCCAAATGAGGTCAATAAAACTTAGTGGTGAGCTACCTTTTTATGTCATGGAACTTGAATTTCATAAGGGTGTTCCTATGCAAGATCTCCATCCACTTGTAGCATTAAGCATGTCAGGATTGCATAAGTGAGCAATAACCATTTAAGCATAGAGTAAAAACATGGTTGATGAACTGGAAATAAGAATAATTTATGCAGGAAAATCACTTTTGGCACTTTTAACATAAATAATCAAATACTGAAAAAGCACCAAAAGAAACCAGGATCATGTCATCTCAGGTGACCAAAAATTTGAAATATCCGAACACTGACTGCATTATTGCCACACAGCCTTCAGTGACCACTTTTGGTAGAACTAGTCTTAAGTAAGATTTTATTAACCCTTTTCCCTCAGATACAGTCTCTGACATTCCTTTATGGGAGAAATTTACCACTGTTGAAAAAAAATTAGCTGGCTGAAAAATGGACAAATAATGGATTAACATAGTGCAACAATCAGTCAGGTAGGCTAGAGATGCAAGGAGATGGATCACTTATCCATTCTTTCAGGAAATGTGTGTTGCTCTGTCTCATTTCCAAAGGGCCTTCTACCTTCTTCTAATTATTCCCTGGTGGTGTATGTGTTAAGGTAGAAGGAGAGTAAAATTCTGCTGCAGTGAGGAAAACAGTGAATAAATCTCAACTCACTATTACCTTATTATGCTTTTGAAGCAATCATCTGAGAGTATAAAATAGGCACAGAATGTCCTCATGTTGTTCAGAGATGTAAATGCCACCAGACAGTAAGAGGAAAAAGTGAATTTGGTTGGTGGCTGCTGGTCAGTACTTAAGGAATTCTGGGGGCTGCAACAAATAAAGAAATTCCTAACAGGAAATGAGGAAAATAACCTCTTCTATTGAGAGTGTAAGGATTTGACTGTACAGTTTGAAATGGTTCACATAAAAATATTTTACTTTTTGAATAAAATGTGCACATTGGCCTTTTTAACTCTCTTCTCCCCTGTTGTGCTGAATCAGCCACTCTGCATTGCACACATTGTGTCGCATACATGCACAAACAGTCCCACTTCGAGTTGCACTCTGCTAAGCTATAAGATTTGTAGTCTGCGATGTAGCTTTTAGATAGTTTCCTAGGGATCAGCTTGGCCTCGCTAGTAAGGTATTGGTTATTCTCTTTCAGCAACACAATGCAAATTAATAGCAATAGCACTGTTGTCTCTTGTTTTCAGAAACGTTTGATACTGAGTTTAATGGAGGTCCTGAACAGGATCTAGCACCAAGATTACTATCACTTGTTACTTTTCCATGAAGTGAATTTTCACAGCAGCCAGTCACCGAGGGATGAGTGGCTCACTTCTAAAATTAGACAGCCAAATTTTTAGGACATCTGTAGTTCAGAAGAAAGCAGCTGTGTGGAAATTAATTTAGTACTGCCTCTGGTAAAGCATCACTTTTTCAGTTATCTAAACTGCTTACCACTTACGGCCACTTTATAATGGGTGATATTAATATACTACAACTCCACTTGCTAGAAGCCAATAGGAATGCTTCCTCCGCCACCCCCCCAGCCCCCATTAAAAAAGAGAATTAAGCACACTGGACTATGTCTGAACAGTGGGATCACGCCGAGTGAGAGGCACTTAAATGAGTACGGTTTGCCTTGAATGCATAGAGAAACACAGAATGCAGCCCTTATTAAACTTCTGTTGTAGTGAATGAGTCCACCCTGAAGCCACTATCTATAAATGTAAGGGGAGATGGACTACACAGAATCATTAACCTGCTACGTGGTTCAGTAAATCTGACTCTGAATGTTACTGTATGAAAAATGTCATGGCCCTGTGTTCACCAGGCTGGAGTGAACTCAGTCTATGTTGAAAAGTTGCCATCAGGTTCAATTTATATTGGCAAGCCTGATGTGGGCCAGTTGCTGTTTCCTCTCAGAGCTCTCATGAAGCCAATATAAATTCCACAATGTACAGTCTGGCTAGATTGATGCCTGCACAGCCACAAACCCAAGCCTGGCTGGGACCATGGAAAAATTGCTTTGTTATCTTGGGATGTACTCAAGGGGTGAATCTGAGAGGAGTCCTGGCCCTGAAAGTATGAAAATGGTTAAAAACTGAGTGTGTTGAACTGGCTCTGTATGGCCAGACAAAAGGTGTGAAAGTAAGTTTGAAAATCTCTGGTTTTCTGCTGATAAGTGTGGATAACAATGCAGTGATTTTGTACGTTTTCTGTGAAAATTCACCTGAATCTAAAACTTTGCTAACATGTTCTGAGACCAATAGATCTGCAGGAAGAAAAATGAGATAGGGGATAGGAATGATGGGGAAAAAGCATGGGAAGATAGTGAAATCCTCCTGAAAGAAAAAGTCCCTGAAAGTTATGTTTAATTTAGATTAAGATTATGAGAGGCATTACATGACTTCTGGAGCTGCAGTGCACAATCTTTCAAGCTTGATTTAGCTGTATGGTTATAATCTAGCTGCTTTAAAAACTAGTACTCAGATATTCAAGAATTATCTAAGTTCTAATTTAATAATTTTAAAAAACAAGTACATTTAGTGGCTCTTGGGCAGATGAGAGAAGTTTCTTATGAGTGTTTAAGCTCTCATTTTATTATGCTTAAACACCTTTTAGCTTTGCTTGTTGACTTGACCTAAACTGACATCTGAAAAAGAAACCTGGTATCAGTGCATCTGGGATAATCACCACATCATTACACAGTATCACCTCTTGAAGAAGGAATATAAAGCTACTTTGTATTCAAAATTGAGCAGAAAGATCTCTCTTTTATAAATACATTAAAAATGCCACTTATCAGAAAAAAAAAAAAAAAAGCAAGCTAAAGCAACACTAAAGTATTTGAGATGGGACTTTGATGTATATTTTGTTAGAGGTCTGCTACCCTGAAGTCTGGAGAAAGGAATATCAGTTTGTGATGAAAAGTCTGAAATTCTGAAGTCAGAATGTTCTCAGCTGTTCTGCTGTTTTTCTGAGCCAAATAGCTCTATCTGGAAATAGGCAGTGTGATGCTGCTCTAAATTCATGGGAAAATGATTTTGACATATGTATGTATAAGCTGAGCAAGGGTTAGTGAAAAACTATTTACGAATAGACCTCTTCCCAGAAGTTATTCATTTATTGTTGTCCAACAGGGGCCTGAAAAGTAAGGTGATAAAGGCTTTCTGTCATTCCATGATGGTGCAGCAGATATTTGCAGCTCCTGAAAAGCATTAGGAACTTACGCTTCCAATGTGAAAGTTAGGCTGCTATGTTTATCCACCATTGTCCTTTTTCCTCTCCACAACTGTTTCTTTGAGGATGTTCCCCTGTTTTCTTAAAATAATAGTGTATGACATTAATCATTAGTAGAAAATAGCTACTACCAGGATCTTCATTAGGACCTTTGTGATGCACCAGTTGTTTGAAATTGTGAGGCATCAGAATATTCCTCTGGTGACCTACTAATGCACATCCTGAAGAAAATGTGAAAGCTGTTACTTCTGAAGCATGCAAGTATCTTCTCTTCTTGGAAGTATTTGGCAGGTGTCTTAATTTTATGCTTTAAATTTGTGACATATCTGATGTTTTTCTCATTTGTGCAGATAGGTATGGAAAGTACATACTGATGCGCATATGTAGGCATATTCAAGGCATAAAGAACTAGGGCTGAACGCTGCGCATACAATGTAGGTGAAACTTGCTGAAAAAATGGTGTACAGTAGGTATAGTGTGGTTTCGTATGCATATGTAGACACGTGCATATGATCACCAATTCATATATTATTTTCTTATCACTAACTGTAGTTCCCCTGTTAATTTTTTATACCTTTCCAACTAACATGATATTAAAATAGGCAAATTCTGTAATGAAGCAGTCCAGAAGAGCAAGAGTTTGTTTTTAACTTTGAAGCAGAATGTCAGCTGACAACAGCAAATGCAACATACTGATCTAAAGGAAAAGTTGTGCATCATGTTGCTTACTTACCAACTGCCTTTAGAGAGGCATACTTGTTAAGCTCTTTGCCTGGGGGCTGTTGCTCGTATGGGTTTGTAATCTGTCCCAGGCTGGGATATGAATGTTGATGTGCCATCTGAGGAAGGAGGGGAGATGTTGGCATGACATTATTCATCTGTGGTGGATCTGTATTAAAGAAAATCAACAAGCATTAAAAAAGATAAAGGAGTCTTAGGATTCTAACATCATTATCCACTACAGATTAGACAGGATACGTTCATGAGATTTAATGCAACAAAACACTCTTTACTACGAAGCGTGAGTTAGAGTACAGCAAACGTGTAGTTCAATAGCATGATTAAAGGCTGATGAATGATTGTAGCAGTACATGCTAACTTTTGCATAAAGAAGATATTTGTACTAAAAAGGTTTTCAAAACAATTGAACGCTGACACAAAGACTGCATTTGCTGCAGCATTAGGATAGAAACCAAAACATAAAGTTTATTCCAAGGTAGCTTGAATACAGGGCGATAGTATCACTCTGTGCAGTTAAATAGCCAAGCTACCTTAAATTGGCTCCAGCAGGCTGCTGTGTATACACGGTTATACTGCTTTTAATACCAGAATGAGCTTGGTTATTTGCACAGCATTATGTCGTGTGCTGTAGACATGCCCCACAGTGCAGAATATGCAATTTTGGCTCATGACTATCATTAGGTAATTTCTTCGAAGCTCACACTTTGTCCTTATGTTTTCTCCTTTTCCCTGTAAGTCGGTATTACAGTTTCATACCAATATAACTTTTTCTGTAGCAGACATACCTAAAACCAGAAGCTTATTACAGCTAATGTATTTATACCAGTTTTATACCAGCACTCGCCCCATCTCTCTTCTGTGATAGATTTGTTCCCTTATAGTAGAGAATACAGCCTGCATACTTTTTTTCTTTCTTAGATACACCTTAGTTTATTAGTTTTGATAGTGTTTCATTCTAGCCTTTAAAAAGTTTGATCAGAATTGTATGCTGCACTCAATTTGCAAGCCTAAATTTCAACAGATTTCAGTGTGGTCAGCATATCTTTTTTGATGAGTCTTCCTCCAGTCAGGGTATTTTGAGCTATTTGGAGCTGATTGTCAGTCTGAGAACCTTATCGTGGCTTCTGAAATCACTGAACAGTACGTTTTTCTTCTGCAGTGAACCCATGGTACTGAACTGGTAACAGTAACTCCTGCAGCATCCAGCACAGGCTTTATGATCATGTAGAAAGAAATGTGGGCTGTTAGGGGAAAGAAAGCTTATAATGATATGGAGTAAGTGGACCACCCCCAGAGTGCCCACAGGATCTGGCAGGAACCAAATATCACTGGTTTGCCAGGATTTTAAGGGAATTGAGCCACTTGGCTTTCAACAGCTCGTTAATGAAGCCGAGTGTGTGAGAAGGAGTTCTGAAGCCAGTTGACAGATTTACTGCTGGGAGAGGAAAGGAAAGCTGGGGTGTTTTTTTTTTTTTTTTTCTAACTTTGTTCTTTTTCACCGTTGCTGCTGCCTGGTACAGTCCCTGCTGGTCAGACAGAGGCCGCACCTGCCTCTGCGGAGCGGTGTAATCACATCCTTCTGCCACATGCGCGCGTAAGCAAGTGGTGAGAGCATCTCTTGGCAACTCAAGAGTAATGGTAGAAGTGTTAGCATCTAGTAACAGTCTGTTTCTTCTTACTGTTGCTGGTTGTTAATAGGGAACAAACTGGTAGTGGATACCAGGTAGAGCTGAAAGGGAAATGATTTTCACATAACAAAAGAGTTCTTCGTATATTTTTTTTAATTTTACCAAACAAATGAAATCTGCAGTTAGACGTTTTTGCAAATATTGTGTCATATCAAGAGATACATTTTGTTATGATTTCAAAATTGTGGATGTGTGTGTATATATGAAATAAATTGGCTTTTTAAAAGACAGGTTCACTTTTTAGAAGATACGTTATTTTGAATTGAAAAACAGAAACGTTTCTGTTCCAGAATTTCTCCCAAAATGCATTGGAACACTTTTTGAATCTTTTTTGGTAGGTTTCGGTTTGAAAGGTTGAAAGGGTAAGCTTAAGTCAAACCTTTCACAGAAACAATTGTTATTTCAATGACTTGTTGTTTTCTAGTAAATAAAAGCTCTCAGGAAGTTTCTTTTCAGCTATAGTACGGGTATGTCTGATGTAACTAAGTGGAGTGACTCTTACTGAGAGCAAGAATTTGCAAAATCTTATTCCATTTCCATGCTATCTCTAGAGTACAGCTGAGGAAAGCCTCTTGCTCCAATGGCTTGTACCATAAAATAGCTGACCACTCTTTGCAAACCATCTGTATCTTCCGAGAGTCTCTCTTTTATGGTTGTATCTACAAGTACGCTCTTGAGGAGGAATGCTAGCATGGCTGAATTCCAGTAACAGGACAGCTCAAAAGATGCCAGCATGTTGGGACCTTTAATATAAGGAAGGTGTCACTCTTTTACCACTGCATTCCCTCGTTTTCTTCTGAGTAGATCTAAGTCAGCACTTTGCAGATACTACCACTGTGAAGTTCCCTTGTGGCAGTTCTTACTATTCAGTCTGTCAAAACATCATGATTTCACTGTGATAAAAGTATTGTGAGCTCCAGCATTTCTGTGCTCACTGCCAAAGTGACTCGCAGCTGTGGAAGACTTGCAAAAGCAGTGTAAATAAGGTGTAGTTAACCAAGATTATTTTCCTGTTTTCTGTCTCTAACTTAGACCTATCACTTTTATTCAGTCACCTCTTTAAAAGTAATGAAGAAATTTACCCCGGAAATGTACTGTGGAAACAACTAGGTGTACTTGTTTTTCTTCCAGCTGTTCTGAGACAGACTATGTTGTTACTAGGATTAATTTTGCTGGATTTTGGTTCTGTGACATTTTATGAGAATGTAAGAAAATATGTTTTCCACTTCCAGATCATCTTTGACTTCTGTTTTGTCTTGTTAAATGCCCAGAGCTCTTCTAAATTATGAATTTCAAGCAAATTGATGACAGTCATGTTTTCACTGCTGCACTGACTGCACAGTGCCACTCGTTCACACCCAGCTGCTTACACAAGACTAAGTCATCACATAGAAAATACAGTTCACATTACTCATTCAATTGGCCATTTGCACAAAGTAAATTAAGCAAAAGGCCAAACTGTGGCACAGTGAACTATGTTGAAGAGAGATTCCTATTTGTAAAGAGACTCCCAGGGCCTAAAGGAAAATCTCAGCTTGATATATTCACCCATTTAAATCTGAATCATACTAGTTTTTAGTCTTCACTGGTCATAACTGGGGAATGTTCCATTTCTTTGCAAGCTGTCTAAACTGAATGTGATCTGATCCCTTATCTGCATGCTTCTAGAAATGTTAGCAAATGGAACATTTATGTTGTCTTCTCAACATATAATTAATGTAATAATGATGGGTAAATTCACGTATCTCTGGATACTATCCAGGAAATGTTCCTAATTGAAGTAACAACGGTGTAATGCAAATTCTGCAGCAGATATTGTGATGGGGAGTGTCAATCTAGCCCCTTGAGAGAGTCCAGGTTTAACCATGACCCCAGCTGGCAGGTTTTAAACAGGATTTGTCGTCTACACTTTGGCAATTCATAGCTATAACTAAAAAAGATAGCAGCCCCGACAGTGTTATACTCATAAATACTGCTTCAGTCTCAGCAATACTGGATAGGTATTCTTTCAGGGAATACAGAAATTTGTCTATAATTCCTTAAAGATCTCAGTGGGAAACATGAGATGTTTCAGTTTCAGATTTTGACTTTTTTTTTCCTGAAATTGGATATAAGTGTTAAATTTTGCACAGCAAATAACAATCCACTGGATTATTCAAAGTATTTTGAGATACTTTGTAATACAAGGGATTGGTTTCAATTGGAACATAGTTTAACCAGAAAAATCCCACCCAGCTTTATCACTGACATCTAATGCCAAATTAAATGCTTTATATTTATAAACCAGATATCCTGTGATGGGTATTTCCAAATAGCTGGCTTCACTGAATGGGGACAAGTTTAACCTGAAGGCTGTGGCCGTGCTGATACTTTACTTTTGGCAACCTGACACTAGTACATTGTCCAGCATGGTATTCCATATGCCCAGCTGCACTGTGCCACTGCCAACTTATGTATTTAATTTTAAAAGACAGAGAACGTGAACATCACAGTAAAAAATACTTATGTGCAGCTTCTAGCATGAATAGTCAGACCTGATTAGCAGTGGTGATATTGTAAAAAACTGCAATATTCACAACCTATCTTGTTTTCTGCTGAAGCAAGGAAATATGATGCCCGGCTGCTTCCTAACCTCCCAAGGCTTTGAGGAGTCATGCTGGACATAGTGTTAGTGGTTTGCTCTCTGTCTTCCTACAACCATCCCAAGAGGGCTATTTGGAAAAATCATGCTGAAGTTCACTGTTCAAAAGCTAGACATCTGCTAGGCAGAAAATGAGACATACAGGAAACAAGAAAAAACCAAAAACAAACAAACAAAAAAAAGCAAAAAAAAAAAAAAAAGACTTTCAGGTGCTGAAGAGTGCTTTTGACTGTTATTCCTGTTATTTCAGTAAGAGGTCTAGGTACAGAAAAAGCTTGTGAGAGGCAAATGGAGCAGAAAATAAGAACTGAGGGGAAGCTGCACCAAAACCAGTTTTAGCTAGAGAAAATCGGTTGTATATCTTAGCCACAGACAAGGAGCCTTTGGAAATGGCTAAGGTGTAAGCTTCTGGACACAGTCCTGGTAGCTGATGAAGGCTTTCATCATTATATTACCTGTTTATTATCTTGACTTAAATCTCAGCCTGCGCAACTGCAACTTTTCACAAGTAACAGCTTACTGCTTTTTTCAAGTGAAAATGCTTTTTTGGAATGTGTACACCCCTCCCTAATTGTGAATTTTGGAGTTTCTGTAGTGTGCATCATAGTGACAACAATAGTATAATCAGTCATTGTAGTTTAGCTGCACTCTAGCCAATCAAGATGGTGTCATATCAAATTTATGCACTTTATTTGCAAATCAGGGAATGGGCACCTCAGCAATTATTAAATATGAATAGGAACCCAGTGTTTACCTGACACACCATGGTCACAGGTACAAATGTGTTTGAAAAAGGCAAAAGCCCCCAAACATCTCTTTTGTTTGTCTGCTTTCTGCACTGTATATAGCATATGTTATACTGTTCACCTGGTTTTATTCTTCTTGTCAAGAAACTGCCAGAGTTAAGGGAAATATTCAGGGTTAGACAAAGGGATGCTCTTAATAATAAGCTTGTTCACTGTTTGAGAACCAACAACCGATCATGAGCCTCCCTGAAGCTTAGCCACTTCAGCCATGGGAGAGTGAAACCTCTTCTGCAAGGTGGCCTGGGGATTCATTCCTTTCTGTAGCAATGAAGGCAATGATTTGGTGCTTGGAGACACAGAAAATGAAAAAAACTCCATAGGCACAGAATGGGATCTATTAGTAAATGAGCAGTTACAGGCATAAGGAAAAAAACAAATGAGACAGACGATGCAATAACAAAACAGGAGAGGATGGGTGAAGGGCAGGAAAGCAGAATGAGATTTTGCTATAAAAGCCACCTGCAGACACACATACAAAAGAAATGAGAACAAGACAGACAAAAGAAGACTGGGAAGTCAAGGGGGAAAAGGGGGGAAAATTCAGAGCAAAATATAATAATAGCTGAGCATTTTCAGATACTCAAGAGAAAAAGATATGCCCTGAACTAACTAAAATTGAAAATAGCAGTTATGAAAACAGGATAGACCTGAGTGATTAGAGAATACCAGTATAAACCCACTCCCTTCTCCTTTGTAACTGCATTGTACCAACATGCATATTGGTCTCTGTTCGTGAGTGTATTACACTTAATTATAACACCAGTTCATCCGGCATTGTAAATCCATACTCACAGTCCTACAAGCCTCACCAGCAGACAATGCAGGTGCTGTTTGCTGCAGAATCCCAGATATTACCAAACCTATGGGATTTTAAAATCTTGGCTATACCTGTAAACTAGTTGCTGTCAGGCCAGTTCCTTTTTGGGTAGTAAGACTGTTGTTTTTCGTTCATGGGACTGAGCCTCCAGTTGTGGTGAAACTCAATTTCTTGGCCAATGTACTTACTCTTGCATCTCTGTAGCTTGTCCCAATGCAGTTGAGCTGACCCTCCCTGGGTTCTTTTGTGTATATGCGCGTTTTCTTACAGCTAGATAGTCTGCGTATTTTTTCTCTCTCTCTTTGTAGTTATTATGTTTCCCTTGTCATTGTCTTTTATTTAGATTCTTTACCTCTTCCTTCAGATTTACATTAAATGTTGTTTTTTTTAAAGGATATTCTAATCCACGTCCAGAGTATCAATGCATGCAGGAGCATTAAAGGGTATGTTCTGCAACAGCTGATATCTCAAAGTCAGGCTGCATACTATTAGCTAATGCACTGTTTGTGCATAGATAGATATGTACATAATATATGTGACCTATTCAGTTCAGTAGCCATTCTGTGTCCAGTACCAGATGTCTGACAGGAGGGTGCAAGAGCCCTGGTGGTATTTATATGTGAAATTGTCTATGAAAAGTGTGTGTTTATACCTTCCAAAACCAGCAATGCCGGTTATGCTCAAATATAGCAGTGCAGGTTATGCCCCCAAACAACAATTTTTAAAAAAAATTTGCTTTCCATTAACTTTATAAATTGTCATGACCATAGAATCATAAAATGGTTTGGGTTGGAAGGGACCTTAAAGACCATCTAGTCCAACCTCCCTGCCATGGGCAGGGACACCTCCCACCAGACCAGGTTGCCCAGGGCCTCATCCAACCTGGCCTTGAACGCTTCCAGCGATGGGGCAGCCACAGCTTCTCTGGGCAGCCTGTGCCAGGGCCTCACCACCCTCTGAGTGAAGAATTTCCTCCTAACATCTGAATCGCCCATCTTTTAGTTTAAAACCATTCCCACTTGTGCTATCACTATCTGCCCATGTAAAAAGTTGCTTTCCATCTTCTTTATGATCTTGTTCTCCACATAGTTGCAAGATGGTTTTTCAGCTCTTGGTAAATTACTGGTGCACTACAGTATTTTTCAGAGTCAGGTAGAAGTCCTGAGCTAAAAAGTGTTCTATTATCAAATTTTAATTTCTATGCCTTGCAATTTAACTGATTTTGTTAGACCAGATCAAGAGCAGATGCTCCCAGTCCAGCTTCTGTATCAGTCATTATTTTATATGTTTTTTTCCCCGCTTTTCAAATATTTGTCTCTTTTCTAAAGTAAATAATTTTGCTCCTTTCAGTCTTTCTTCATTTGACAGTCTTTGCAAGCTTTGATCATTATGGCTGCCATTTCTCAACCACTTGCCACCTTGCAATGCAGCTTTTGAGGTGAGGTTCTACCCTCAGTTTTTCACACGATTGTGTTATTCTGTATGTAACGGTTCCAGTAAGTCATCCCTGTAAGTCTATGTCCCTTATGATATACAGACTTTTTTTTTTTCTCATCCATGGTGCACAAGTTGTGTGAGTAGTCGTATTTTCCCTAAATGTTATAGCTCTGAGACAATAAATACTTTCCATGGCAATTTACGCTAACCAGTTAGCTGTTCTGTCTCTGCACCATATCACAAAAACATTTTTGTAACACAGACAACTTCCCCATCTAATCACCATCACAAAAAGGATCTGAGATGAGTGGGATGGCATTTCATGCAGCAAAAAAAAATGTTTCTGTTTAATGGAAGTGACAGTCTACAGTGTAAAAGCCTGTCATCAAACATACTGTCTTGTGCCTTCCTCTGTCCTATCTAACAATTGTAGGAGTAGTCCCATGCTACATGCTGTGCTCTTGAGTCTCCCTGGTGTCACTGAGTGTCTGTCAGCTTCCTGATGTCTACTGATGGATGCTTTGTATTCAATTCCTACGTGATTGGCCTCTTGGTCAGTTGGTAGGTCCCATGGTAGAGACTGCTTCCTCTTTCACATATGGATATCCTCAATAGATTTCTGAGGAGAAGCTTTTTTTTTCTTTTCCCAAAAAATTGAAAAATGCTGGACTAAGCAACATGTTCAGTTATACTGCCAGATTCAAAAAGTTATTAAACTCCTTATGACAATGGTGTTGTGGGCTGTGCTGACAGCATGTAGCATAGGGAACTGAGGGGTATCCCCTGCTGCAAGCAGTTGTGAGTCAGCAGGGTTGATAGTGCTAACTGACACCAAAAAGACCCGTTGGTTCAAATCGAAAATTGGTAGGAGATAGGATGGCGTAATATCTCTTAGCACCTTATTGCTCTCATCTGAGATGCTGTTGGACTAGGTCTGTGTGGGCACAGTCTTTACATTAAAGCATTATTCTAAGACGGATTCATGAGCTGATGTTCAGAGACAATGTCACTCATTTGGACATGGGAAGGAAGGTCAAGGAGCCAGGTCACAAAATCCACAGTGCCTTTGGTCTACATCTTAGGAGGAAATGACTTTCTCCTGGCAGGAGAGGTAAACTGCAGAAACATATCTCTAAGCCCTATAGTCAGAGTGCTGTTGTTGGTCGAAAATGCCCATGCCTGGTTTACAAATGGCAAAATTCCCATTTCCTTCCAGTGCAGTGGAATTCTGTGCTGCTGTCAGATGTGAGCAATGCTATTAACACACACACACACACACACACACACACTCAAAAGCAGATGGACTCTTAATACTTCTATCTTAAGTGCAAATGAGGACAGCACTGATTTTGCAATATAAATCCCCCTCCCTTTAATTTTCTATCTGACTGTCAGAGATGATATTTCTTTGAATAACAATTTTTGGGGTAGTTGAAACATAAATGAAAGACGTTAGTAGTGATGTGGACAAAAAGGTGTGGGGCTCCACTGCCATCTGAGTTGAGCAAGGGAAGAACACACTGTGTCCCTGTAAAAGGGCCTTTTTTCTACTGAATGTGCTCCAGCTGTTTAATATTTAAATCTGTGGGAATTATATATATAAAAGTGCTATGCCTGTGACAGGTTACAAATGGGAAAAGAGACAACTGCGTCTTTGTGTATCAGTTAAATTCAAGAGCTGGCAACTAAAGCATCCCACTGCCTTCTTGATGAAGTCTCTGATGCTGTGAGGTGCTGCATTCTCTGTGGTCACAGTGATTTGGGAGATGGGGACTTCATCATGTTTCACGTTTGGGCTCCTGGTTTCTGGTTAGACTCCAAGCGTGTAGGAGCAGAGTTCTGTGAAATCAGTTGGCAGTTTTACTGCCATCTGAGGAGGGTGGGAGTGGGATATCACTGGCCTTGTGACTAAACTGGCTGGAAGCCTCTCTCTTCTCTTTTTCGTTTCCCTTGTGCTCAGTGTTGTACCATCGCACTCACATTCTTAAAATGTTTTCTGGGCTCTCGTATTGCAAAAGCACTACAGTCTGAGGTTGGTTTTCCATGTAGACTTTTATTATGTGACACCATATCTCCTTTTATGAAGGTTATTTTTGTGTCCTCTGAAGGTTTGCTTTTCCTTCATAATTACTCACAACCTGTCAGACTTATAATCCTCTGATAGGATTTGTGACATTGTAATCTTCTCTAGAGCAACCCATTGTGCCTTCACAAACAGAGGATTATAACCTTTAAGGAGGCAATAAGCAGATGAACTCTTCAGATATCAAGACCCTGCTTTCATATCAATTTCCAGTGCTTGAGTTGTGGGAGTGCAGGGAGCAGTGCTGTGTTCTCACTTCCACCCACATTTCTGGTTTTCTTCGTCTTCTTTTGCCTCAAGTAGCAGAGTTGAGAAATTAATTAAACCCACCAGTTACACAGACTTTGAGCACTGCAAATATCCTTAGCTACGCAAATTAAGAAAAGATAAATTCAGCAAATTTGACTTATGTGACAGAAATTTTTTTGCCCAGAAGAATGTTCTTTACACTTTCCCATAAGGTATCAGTTGTTTTACAAATGAAACAGTTCTGCACCTTCTCATAGAAATAGTCTGCGAAGATGTACCAGCCAGCTCAGATCCTTTATTGTGCTTTTATCTCTTTCAGTGAAATTACTTTTCTTCCAACAATAAATATATTTTTACTTAAGAACAGGGACATGCCTGTCATTATAAGACTTGATATTTCTTCTAAATGTTTATATGCCTTCTTTGCTTGTTGTTTTCTCTTACAGTAATGATTGTTGACCACCAATAAGTGTAAGTTTTTATGCAGCTGAATGTATTAAAAATTCCCTTACTTGAGGCATTCCACTAGATTGTCTACTAACTGTCTTGATACACGAACAGTTTAGAAGGAAAAGATTAAACAATATAAACATTTTAAAAACAAACATGTTACTGCCTGTATGTATTTATTTGCTCTTACGCTTAAGCAGTAGCTTAGTGGTCCATAGCCTATAGCTTGTGGGTAGCAAATTGCCTACAGGATTTTCACACTGTTCATGGTCAAAAGCAGTTGAAGAGTTAAGGTTTAAGGCAGAGACGATGTCAATATTTGAGGAAGCTGCTCAGCATTGTTGCCCTTCAGTCAGCAAAGGTTGGGAACAATTTCAGTAGCTAATCATCCAGCTAATGTGGGGTTTGAGAAACATTTTACTTAAATATGTATCTCACCTGAGTTTGTTGCAGTGGCATATGCTGTCCTGATATACCAGATCCAGCAAAGGAGAAGACTGTGCTTTTTCCCTTCTGGAATAATTTAGTTTATTTTTTTAGAATCTCTCTAGAGATGACAATACATCAGGGTGCTACAGTGAAGCCGCATAGTCCAGTTTTAGATCACTTCTTTCCTGATGCACACATACAAGTCTTATTAATGTTCGTGCCATTTTTATTTTGTTAGTCTGTGTTAAGCAAACAAAAACTCAGAGATAGAACTCTGAAGGC
Source organism: Chauna torquata (assembly GCA_013399475.1). NCBI lineage: Eukaryota > Metazoa > Chordata > Aves > Anseriformes > Anhimidae > Chauna > Chauna torquata. The sequence goes on from VXAL01017086.1 coordinate 151,275, forward strand.
CAATGAAGAATTACAGTCCTGTTCTTAGAGAAACAGCTGTAATTTGTTACTTTTTAGAATGGCAGGGAACAAAATTTACTTATTACCAAGTGGGATGCGTGTTATCATGTTTCATAGAATTATAGAAAATTATCTCTTTTATCCCATATTTCTCTTAGGGAGAATTAACTATACTCCTGATAGATGTTAGCCATGTTTTTAAAATGCCTCCGATGAGGAACTCCACAGCATACCTGCACAATCTGGTCCAATTCTAATGCTATTCTAGTGGTATCCTCCCCATTAGAAAACCTGTCCTATTATCTGTTTTACATCTCCTTTGAGGCAGTTTAAGTCTGTTCTGTTATCCTCCAAGGACATGGAGAGCAGATGATACCATCCCTTCTGCTACTGCATTATATGTATTTTAAAGTTGTTACTAAGGTCTTCCTTCAGCCTTCTCTGGACTACGTAATAGAAATTCTTTGAGTCTTCTCTCATAGAATGATGAGAAGTCTCAGAAGTCCAGCCTTTCTGAGCAATCATATTTCTCATATCTTTCAGAATTTGTACTTATTTATGCATTGGAGCATACCATTTCTTTTCTGGCATCAGCATGATATTGTTGATCCATTTCTGCCTCTGATCCCCTAAAGCATCCTTTTATGTCAGACTGCTCCTTACCTTGCCGTTCCAGTCCTGCGTTCATTTAGATGATTATTCTTCTGCATAGAATCTTCCATCTCATTTAAGTGAAAGGCACCTTATTTTTTCACACCATTTTTCTATCTTTTTAAGATTGTTTGAATTCTAATTCAATCCTGCAAGGCATTTGAATCCCCTTCCAGCTTGGCATTGTCCACAAATGTAATAAGTGTATGCTCTGTTCCATCTTCCTCCTCATTAATGACAATATTACATAGTATTAGAGACAGAACAAATCCCTGCAGAACTCTGGTCAATATGTCCTTCCATTGTGAAAAACATGAACCACTGGGGACTATTCTCTGCATTCAGTTTTCTAGACAATTTTGCACCTACCTTCTATAAACAGCTTCTGAAGTCTTATTAAAAATCAGGTTTTATTACATCTACAGCTTTCCCTCTATCCAAAGGGCCTGTTATATTGTCATAGAAGGAAATCGCTTAGGCTTAGCTCCATTTGTCTGTGACAAATCTTTATTAGTTGTTATTCATGATTGTGTTTTCACCAGATGTTATAAAAAGTTTGATGAACTGACTGTTGATTTCTACTACTTCCTCACTTCCTTTCCCCTGTCCCTTAATTCATGAATTAAATTTAACTAATTGATCTATAATTCTATTCTTTCTCCTTTTTTAAAGCTTGACAGCACAGATGTTGGTTTGTTTTTGTTTTTGTTTTGTCAATTTTGCAGAACTTCACCCACTGGGCGAGTTCGAGTTCTTAAAGATAATGGCACTTAGAGGACTTGAGCTCTTTCTGTGAGTATGCAGGATGAATCCTTCTGGGCCATCAAGAAGCAGCACAGTTATAATTTTCTAAGCACCCTTGAAACCTGCCATTCCTGTCCTCAGGTGTGACCTCTCCCTTTTCTGATGCTAATTTTGGCTAGTTTCTTGAAACTATTGCCTTTTTAGTGAATACTGAGGTGCTGTCCTCTACAAGGGACAATTTGATTCTTTCAATCTTTAGATATTACTTTTATTAAAAAAAAAAAAAAAAATTTTTTTGGAGTCCTATACATGGTTCCTTTTAATCAACACGCAGCATTATAAAACGAGCATTTATTTGAGCCACAGTAACTTGGATTGGCCCTTTTATGTAGAATAATAGTTAAACATTTAGCTGCTTAGTTATAGTGTTCCATGTTGCTATTTCAATAATTGCTAGATTCAAATTATTTCCTGTTTAGATACGTTGTTTTATCCAAATATATGCACAAGAGTTTCAGGGGAAAAATTAGGTGAGTGAAAAGATCAGACAAATAGCCTCTTTTGAAAAAGAAAATGCTGTCTTTGGGGGAAAAAAATTATATATTTTTTCCTTCTCTCTTATTTTTAGCCCATCTCATTAGCTTTAGGCCTGTGAAGTGAAACTTGAAATATAATAATGCAAGCAAAGTAGACTAAGTATATCTTATAAGGGTAAATAGAAAGCTGGTAAGTGTCCAACTCATTTTCTTTCCAGTAAATCACTTCTAACCATGCAGCCTAGGAAATTGGTTATCATCGTACCTTGCAGATAGATGGTCTGAAAGTTATATCCTGTTTACAGAGCTTAAAATTCTCACCAGAGAGAAAAAATACTTTAAAAAACCCAATGATTTGAGAAGAGGCATGCATTGTCAACTTGCAAGGTTCACTAGTCTTTTTAATCACTGCATTATCACCAGTGTGTGGCTGATGTTTAGGTTCTAACTCTTGCTATGTACTTGACGCTGGTCACAAACAAGTTACTTCTGTTTGTAACTTTCTCATTACTCACAAATATTTCTTAGTGTAGCTGCTGATGACATTTCAGCCAGAACCTTATTCTGTTTTCCTTATCCCTGTAATCTGTGCAAGGAATGGCCGGTTGGCTGTGTGGCATCTTCAGCCATGTCTTCTCTTCGAGTCTATAGCTGTCTGTGCTGCTTTCCCTGGAAGACATACTCACTGCAGATGTCTGTACTATCTCAGAGAGGCAGGAATAGGATATGGATCAGTGAAAATACATCCAGCCTCTATGGTCTCTACCGTATGTCTGGAGAGCTGAGATAACTGGCTCTGGAGCCATCCTCATGCCCTACTCTGTCTCAGTGCCCAGACACGTCACTGGTGCTGGGTGAGGTCTCTGCCAGGCCCCGCAGGCACCCTGGGCCAGGCAGAGGTGCGCTGGCTCCAGAACAACCTGCTGGGACACGCTCCCAGGCTCGTGAGCAGCCAGCTCAGCTGGAGGTCGCTCTGCAGTATCTTCCGAAACATGGCTGAAACTTGCCAAAAAGGCAAGACTAGAGAGGGAAGGGGGCCAGCAATTCCCTCCTCTCGCTGCCACCATATCCAGGGGCTATTGCTCAGCCTGCCTCCATACAGGTTACAAGCACCAACTCACCCCAGCCCAGCACTCTGCATCACTGCAGGCATCTGTAGGAGAGCCTAGCCTTTATGTCCTGGCTGCCAAGACTGCCCATGCTGGAAAGACAGCTGGGGAAGCCTTCTGGGTCCCTCATTCCATCCCAGACCTTTTCCTTGGTCCTTCTCATGGCTGCATTTAAGGAGGCTATTACAGCAGGAGGAAGATAGACCGTTGTTTCTGTGTACCACTCAGGTGGCTCCCCCTCCTTTGAGAAGGAAAACAAATGTATATACCAGTACTTTTTGGTTCTGTTGAAGAGTGACAATGCTGAGCTACCCTGGAGCTGCAGGAATGGGAATACTTCCACTGATGTAGCTGTGTCTGGAATGGTCACACCAGACACGTTTACTATTCACTTTGTTTTCTCCTCTATGCTCACTCTCTGGTTTGAGAAGGCAAAGTTATAGGCACATGCCACCCTTCTGTGGCATACCAAGAAAAAGAGAGGAAGATGATTATTCCCATCTAATTGCTGCTAAGTCAATTGAAAATAAACGGTGTCCAGCTCTTATGATTATTATATAAATGGCACAGTGTGAATCAACAACAAAGAAACTGGCCTCAGCAAACTCCTTTTTGAACAGTTTCTTTACTTCGGAATTAAAAAAAAAAAGTGGTAATTAAGTCTCAGCTCCTAGACAATTTCTTTCACGGCCTCTATTTGCTTACTGTTCTGTTCATTACTCTCTCTTACTCATTAAAGTGGCTGCATAATTTGTAAGTTGAGGCAAAAATATGAGCATGGAGATCTGATATTTTTAAAATTATCTTATTTAGGGTATGGTTGTGATCAATGCTGAGGCTAGCCTTTGCTTTGTTCCCAGTGAAACTAGGAATTTTCAAGAATAGCAGAACTGGGCAAATTTAGAACATTTCTGAAGCTCTGTCTAATATATTTTATGAACACCTACTTTAATGGAGTTAGGCCAATGTTTTGAAACTGAATAGCAGTAATTCAGCGTGTGTTCTGTAGAGATACCTCATCTCTGTTTAATTTACAAATGTAGTGCTGATGAATTAGATTCATGATACCTTTTATATCCTCAACACAGCACACATCCTTGCGTTTATCTGCACTCCTCACTGCCAGTGTGCCCTAACCTTAGGCAGAAGCACCATACCTCACTGAGAACATCTCATCCCATTCTTCCCTTTTGACCTTCTTGATGAGACCAGCTTCTTCTTAGTTTCTCTTTCAGAGCCTTTTATAATGTGGTCACTGGAAAGTGACTGAGATAAACAACCCTTTTCACAAAAGCCACTGAATAAAAATGAGTTGTTAAATTAATTCTGAGTCCCTTGCAGCCAAAGGTGGGTTATGTTTGCGCTGATGCCTTGGAGTGGGGTGGTTATTATCCCATGACAGTTTCCTGAGCTTTGCTTCTGTATTTCATTAAATCATAGGAACATTATTTTGAGTCTGGTATATAATCGCTCTCTCCGGTATCTGTATTCATGCAGTATTATCTTTCCTAAATGAGGCAAGGTACTGATGACTGACATTTCTGGCTTAAGGATTTTACTTTGTTTATTTAGTTACAATCCAAATAAGAGGCTGCTGTCTTACAGTCCTTCACCTTTCTGCAGGGTAAGCTGGGTGAGTTTACTGAATGTAAGAAACTTTTCAAAACTGGACCTTTTCCCTCTTGATAAGTTGATACTCAAACAGGATAGCAGGGTGCTGGGTTTCACCAATTTGTTAAAGTGCCACTAGATCAAGTGTAAGTTCCTTTAAGAACTGTGATTAGCTGATACAAAGTGATGAAGAGGGGCTGGGACAGTTTGTTTAGCAATGATGCTAATTAACAGTGCTGATGAGCTTAAGTGTTTTTGGCATGGGAACAACACCCAGGACAGATTTTGAGTGCCTGCCCAATGCTACCTGCCTAAAGTAAAACATATCAGAAGGCAGGCTCAATAGGGGGCACAATGTATGTCCCTTTATAATTATGACCTTTTTTGTCATTTCTGTCTCCTTATTAGCTGGACTGTTACCCACTGGTCTTTCGCAGTGCAGTTCTTAAAAATAAACTACAGGCCCAAATGGGAAAGTAAAACTGATGCTTCTATTCTCATGCATTTCTAGTTATAACCTATTACTCTGCATACATTATTTTTAATTAATTGCGGAATGCCTCTTTAGCTTTCTCAGAATGTCTTCCAAGAACAAGGCTTTATGGACTCCTGCCAGGCACACACACATATGATTTGTATGCTGTCCTTTTCTTTTCTCATTGGTAACAAAACTGTTTCGGCAACAGCCTTCCTACACTTCCTTCGGTTGTGCCTTGCTCTATAACTTGTAGAAGCCAATGTCTCAACCTTCTCTGCCTTAGTGTCAAATCCAGCCAGGTACTGAACGATCCAGTTTTCTATGGGCTCTAATTTATGAGAGCTTAAATGAACAGCCCCTGGAAGAACTGGATGAAATCCTAGGTACAGCACAATGAATAGGATCTGTGCATGGGGTCAGGTTTTCATCCCCAGGACTGTTACCTGCCTGGAAGGATTTGCTCCTGAGCAGGGAGCTGCACAGCTGACTGAGGCAGAGTTCTTTCAGTATTACACGGATTATTATGAAAACTTTCCCATACAATCTTATTATTTATTTATTCCTGACATGGTAAGAATTTGCCAGTCAGAAAAAGGCACAGTCCCTGCCCCAAGGGGAGCCTGCTGGAAGCTCTGATATTTGGATGCCTGTAAACTTGCTCTGTGCCCAAAGGCTATGTCCATGTGTTAATTCTGTCAGAACTATTGCTTCTCACAGCGTGTTACTGTAAATAATCTCTGTTTACAATAATGGATCATTACTCAAACTTCCCACGGAAACTCAATATGCTGTGTGTTTCTCTTTGTCTTTATTATGTTTTACCTCCAACTTAAATCAATACTACTTCAGGAAAATTCTATTCTATATTTACAGCCAAAAATACTGTGGCTAATTGTTCCTTTCTAGTGTAATTAAAGATAAATCACATAGCAATAATTCAATCCTCCCTTCTGTGTCCTAATTATGGATTTTTGGATCATGTTCAAATCTTCTATGTAGGATTTCTATGACCTGTTAAGCAACTGTCATGTTTCACCCAAGGGTGATTCTTGCTGATAGCTGTAGTGATCCCTTTGTTCAACCGGTAAAGTAAAGTAACGTGCCTCTCTCTCTCCCCTTCCAAGGAGAAGACAAGGAGACTTTTAGTTAAACAGCAGTCGTTGACTCACAGTCCAGGACCTCAATTCCTGACTACAGCACGGCTGCCTTGTGTACTCATGGTGCAGTCACCAAAAGCCTTGTAACATAACCAGTGCATGTAAATCCCCAGTGGTATACTTTTTGTATACTAATACTGATTAGTATACTAATACTCCATATCCTTCTGCTGCTGATTTCTGTATTTGCATATGGAGAATTGTTACAGTACAACAATTTCTTTTTTTTTTTTATTGTAAGCAATTGGTCTGTACAGACTTCATGGCAGCTAGCATTTGCTAATTGCACTGGCCTGGCAGAATAGAATCATCTGTGGTTAGAAAACTAGGTATTATCATGAAGCAACTTAGTATCCACAAAGAACCACTAACGATCTGCTATATTCTCTAGTGCTTAGGCAAATTTGTGTCAGAAAACAAAACAAACATTAAACAGAGTTTGCCTTTTGTTAAGTACCACTTGTTCTTAAATTTAGTGAAAGCAACTGAATATAAAAAAGAGAGAACATACATTCATAGGCACAGGACAGGGCATCAGAACAGCTTTTCTTCTATTTTGGGATTGCTAAATGCTCATTAATCCTGAGTCTTGCAGGAAAAAAAAGAAATCATGCAAGAAAAAATAATTATATACTTATACACTGTGTGTAGTTCCTTGAATGTTATGGATATTACTGTTGTAATAGCCTCGCAGAACCTGGAAACTAGAAGTGTGTCCAGATTCTCTCCGTATTTTTGTTATGGTTTTAATTAAATATTTGTGATGGTATAAACTTGGGTGTGTTTCCAAGCCACAGCAAAATTCTGTGATTTGCCTGCAATCAGGATAAGATTGAGAGAGCTATAGAACTCTGAGACTTTTGTCCTGTGAATAAATACCGTAAGAATGCCTTCTCCGTATGTCAACAGTTATTGAAATTTATTGAAATAAATTGTAAGATCTTTCACTCTTCAGATTGGAGACAGACCCAGAAGGCAGATAAATATGTGCTTACCTGCCAATTGCAAATCTGGCCTTGGCTAGACTAAAAAATGTAATAGGACTTTTCTACCTCTTCTCTTTGAAATTCAGTAAGAAGAGAATACAGATTTTTCTGTTGTGGGTCCCCCCCACCATGGGTGGATGAGCACCCTTTGCTTAGCTATTCCTTTTCACAAAATAATAGAGGCATAAAGGGCATTTCTGTGATTTATTATACATGCATCAGTCCACTTGAGTAAAAATTGGTGAAAGAACCTGACCTTTATTATGATAAAGGGAATATAAGTGGGGGACAATTCTGATGTTGTAGGCACTCTGTCTTGTAGATGTATATGAATATGTATTTATTTTCAAATATTGACTATTGTCCCTTTCCTGGCAAGGTGTCCTTAGAGATTAGCACTTGCTCCTATTCATCCTCGCACTTGCTACTGTACGTTTATAACAAAAGCTTGAGAGGTTTTGTTTAACTAAAGACAGTGCCACTTAAATCTGAAGTTGAGAAAAAGACAATGAAACACCTGTTTTTCAGAAGTGTGGTTTTTGTTGTTGTTTGTTTGTTTTTCTTTTTTTGGCAAGTATACTATACATGCTATGCTTTGGGATATTAAAAGATGAGGCGTTTGTATGGAGTGAAGGTAAAAACAGATGCTATAGTTTTGTAACAAGTGAGTTATTGTACTAGCAGCAAGGTTGCTGACTTTCTGTTCATTTTATACCAGTCTGCTCAGGCAGTCACAGTGGTCAGTCACTGATGTCATCTAGTGTATAACAGGATAACACAGTTGGTGGGGTGGGGGGAAAGCAGTGTTTTTGCATTTTAATCTGAACTTGTAAAATCCTAGCTCTTGGTGGGAGTGCTATTGAGTCAGAGTGCCCCTGCATACAGGTTTCTCATCAGGGACAGCTGCTCCTGGCAGCCCAGCACTAGTGCTTCTACAGCCAAGCCAGCCCGGTCCCAGCTGGGTCAGGTACCGCACATAACCATGTCATGCATGTAGACACATTCCTCTTATGAAGTCCTAGCCCAGTTGAAGGCAGGGAGGGACACAGCTGTCACCCATAATGTTTTATTTTCCATGTGGAACTTTGATGAAAAGCATTTGAGCACAATGTATTAAACATCTAAAGCTATCCCACACAATGGTGCTGTGTGGACACCTAAGTGTTTTCCTGGATGAAGACAACACAGTCAAATCCCTAATGGTGGATATTTTTCATTATCATTCATCAGTGGGGTTTAGAAAAAAATACTGGGTTTCAGCAATACTGCTTACAGGTATCTCTATTTTCAGGATTCAGTGCTTTGTAGTTCAGCCTTCAACCAATGCAAACTAATTATGCAGGGAAATAGTGCAGATTTGCATGAGCCACTGGAAAAAAAAAATTACATTGTAAAATTTTCATATATCCTCCTCTGAGTAGCTTTAGTCGACACCTATATCTAGGTAGAGTTTGATTAAGCAATATCAGAGCCAATATCAACAGTATGCAATGATATAGCTGTATATAACTGTAAGTAACAGTACGTGTTAATCATCTGAATCATTGTATTGCTTCTGTATGTTATTGTTGTGATTGTTTCCAAAAACAGATTTGAGAAAGATGCGCTGAACCTCTTAAGTTTCTGCAGTTACCATACGTTAGCGGCAGTTGCATGTGAACCGGACAGCCACCCACTCCTACATTTGTAGCTGTGTAATACTAAATATGTTTAAATCTATTGATATATTATAGCCAGTAACTGTGTATGTGCCTGGTTCACAGAAAACCTCTGTTTTGACCGTGTAATGGATTTTACGTGAGAGCAGTACTATCAGCAGGGGACAGGGTTGAAGGCTGTGGATGCTGAAGTCGGTTTTTACTTTGTCCACTGTGGTTGCTTAGCCTTAACAATAACATGAGGAGAAAGATACTTCACAAAAGTGATTTGGAATGAACTGGACACTTTGTTTTTTGGAACAAAGCCTGATACATCTGCTCTAGAAAAAGAGTAAACTTTTCTGAGTAAAACTCATGGGCCATATAAAAGCCGCTTTGACCCTTGGTTCATCCATAGAGTAGGCGTATTCAAGCTGCGTGTCCCAGTCGCTTGCTTACTGTGCTGGAATATGATGCTTATGTATAGAAAACCCTTAAAATTTCAGTTTTGATGGAATACAGCTATAAATGCCATATGATTGTTATGGTCGTAGAACTACAAACATACATGGAAAGAAAGAAAAATATGTAGCCTGGAAAGAGTAAGGTAAAATAGGTGATTGCTTGGGGAGGTCAGCCACCCTCTCAGGAACAAGCCGGTTGAATCTTAAAAGAACCAAAGCTAAAAGTGGTAATAAATGGTAATAATTCTGAGAAAATACAAAGGAATATAATTTATGTTTTCTTAAATTCTGAATTTACTTTTATTTTCCTAAACAACACCTGAAACTAAAGGAGTCCTGTGCAAAGATCTGAAGCCCGGTAGTAACACTTTAAGCCCAGGACTCAACACTGATGAGTCTCCAATGAGTTGTTCTGATTTCCAAGCAAAGTGCAATTAGAACAGCCTATTGAATATCAACTAAATAAAAGTAGCATGACCCTCATGTAAGTAAAATACTGAGTCTTAACTCCAGCTATGTAAAATTATATCAAATTCAGTTTTGAATTCATGTTTTCCTATAGTAGTATCAGTGAGGGGGGAAATAAGCAGAAATAAATGTCTGTGGACAATTCAAGTCTAATTGCTGGTGGCATTAATGACATTTATTATTCACATTTTTCTGACTCTTAAATAGCATAAATCATTAGTAATTTTTTCTTTCTTCAAAAAGGATAAAATGAGGTATAAAAATGTAAATATTTCAAATTCATGTAAATATAATGTTTTCTTCTTGTTCTGAGTCTTCAGAAACAGACTATTTGACAAGAATCTTCAGGAATGCTATTGGTTTATCTCTTGGTTGTTGTTAGCATGAAATCCATTGGGCTCTAATCCTGAACACATTAAAGTCCATGGCATCAGGCCTGAGTCCCAAGAATGTGATGCTATCAAAAGAGTGCATTTTCAAAGGAGTCTGATGGAAACAGGCATCCAGCTCTCATGGAATTTGTGATTTGGAGTCTCAGCTAAAGCTGGTCACAAATGCTTTGACTGAGGAATGCTGATTTGTGAAGATCAAAGCATTACCCAGGGGCAGTTTGGTTTTAACCAAAGACTAATGAAAAATGGACGGGTTTTGAAAGTTATATCAGTCTCTGTCAGCTTATCTGCCAAGGCCGGCAAGCTGATGGGGCAGTGAAAGCTCAGAGCTGGCTCCCCGACTCCCACCTCTTCTGCAGCACAGCTGCCGAGCTGCGGGGCAGGCGGCTCCAGCTTCCGGCTGCTGTGCAGCTTTCCTGGTGTGCTGACGAGGCACCGGGGCTTTGGCCTCTGAGCTTGTGGCTCCTCGGCAGCTGGCTGCCCGGCTCTGCAGCTGTGCCCCAGCCTGCGAGCTGCAGGACAGCCAGAGCTTAGTGCTGGACCGGCCTTCAGCAGAGAATGCCAAAATACGTAGTTTTCCAAGAAGTGAACCAAATTCTGAAATTTCATAACCCATCCAAGTGCAAAAAACAATCTGCTCTCTTTACTTTGTTACTCTCGGTTGTAACTGTTTGTTTTTTTCCATGCTAGTAAACAACAACAAGGGGATGCATATTCAGTGATTACTGAGCAGTAATATGTATCCAAAATTTCTCTGTCTTGGAGCTACTATCTCCAAAACAACTCCAAAATGCAGAACATAAAGGTATTCTGAAAAATGCATAAGAAGGAAAAAAAAAAACAAAAACAAACAAAAAACCATACAAGCAACGTAGCACAATCTTTTGACAGTCTAGTTGCACTGGAAAAGCATTCTTCAGCAGCCAAAGTTTTAATAGGAAATAATTCAGTATTCTGCTGACCTTTACAACTTCCGCCTTTTATGTAGGAATGAATTGTTTGAAAAATGTTTCTAATTTAGTTGTCACAAACAGATGTCAGATTTGTGGCTGATCTGTTTCATGAGCACAGCCTTCCTTTTTCTTTTTTGTAAAAGCATCAAGCTTGATCTCGTACCCCGTCTCCCATAGTTCTCAGCTGCCTGATCACTTCTACTTCCTCGCAAACAAAAGGCTGTTTGAAAAAAAAACTATGCACACGGCTAAGATAATGAGGATAATAAAAAGGTAATCTTGGCGATTATTGTTGCTTACACATTCAAAACCAGACACTCTCCATTCTAGGAGCCCTGCTGTGCCAAGCTGGTAGATGAAGGAGGAAGGATGCAGACTTACTGCTTATATGCACACATACATACATATATACATGAGGGAGAGGAATGTCTTTATCTACGTATTTATAAAAGGACCAACAGTGTAGACTACTTGCTAAGGATATGAGACATAATAAGAAAACATTGATTACATAGAGAGCTCAATAACAACAGGAACCCAGACTCCAGCTGTAGCTGGTCACTGTGTAATGCTGCTTGCTCACCATTTTGGACTCCTTTCCAATCAAATTTAGCTCCTGATGCATAGCAGTGAGCAGGACGGAGTACATTGCTTTGTGACAGAGGAGGACACGTGAGCAGTGGCAGCCAGTGGCTGGTACCAGAAGCCCTCAGACCCGCCAGGCCTGCTGCAAGCGGGGAGCAAAAAGACAAATAGGGCAGAGGATATGTACTTCGGATCAAACTTCACTTCCTGAAAATGTGCGAGAGGATATTTCAGGGTCCTCGTTGTTATTAAAAACAAATCATGACTAATAAGCAAGAAAAAATGTCTTGGAGAATATTGTAAACTAGAAACTGACTTTCTAAATCTATTCTCCTCGTTTTACTTATTATCAGTTCTTTTCCAAACAATGCTTATGTAGCTGAGAGAATGCTCTTCCCTTATGAAAACTGTTTCTATATTTTGTTAAAGACAGAGGCATAACTGAGTCATTAAACTTCACTACTTTTCTGGAGCTAATGTATCACTCCTTTTTTGTGGACAGTGTGCAATGGTAACAGGGGTTGTTTACAGCTCGACTTGCACATTGTGCAGGAAGCTGTTAGGAAACATGCTATTAAGCTTGTAGACAAGTAATTTTAAGACAGAATAGTATCACTGAATCACCGATGCTTCACTCTGTAGGTAGAACAGTCAAAGGTCAGCTCTGTTCTGCTGTTACTTACTGTAAAAATGCACCAAAGAGTATGCGCCATGGGCAAGGTTCTCTGTTGTGAATGGAGTCAGCACGTAGACTGTATGGGAGATGAGTTTTATTTATACTCTATATAAATGTTCTCAGCATTTTTTGACTGGCATCCCCTAAACAGGAGTGGCTTTTCCTTCACAGGCCTATGGGACTGATTTTCAGCTACTTCATGGGCTCACGCGCAGCTGGCAGTGTAGCTGAGCACAGGTGGGTGGCTGGGTCCGTGCTCAGAGCACGGACGGGCTTCAGACAGGTGTGCTGCATCTGGCTGAACTTGGCTCCCCAGAGCCAGAGGACATGTAGGAGATTGCCAGGTTCCTGCAAGCCGCAGACTGTGTGAGTCCAGAGCTGCTCAGATCCTTGTGTCCCGCCACAAACACAACAGTGGCAGAAGTACCTGTTCAGGCGAGCAAGTGCCTGCAGCACAACCAGTACATGGGGAGGGTGATTCAGTCTGCCAGAGCAAGTTGTTTCCGTGATGCAAACTGGGTGTCTGAGTGGGAAGGAAGCCAGCTGGGCTTTTTCTTCAACTAATGTACACAAGAACATGAGTGCGAGAGTTATTTTGATGGGGTCACAATAACAGAAACAAGTATTATGCCTGTTGCAGCGGTGTGAATCTACATTTTGCCCAATTTCCTTCCTCTGCTTCTATTTAAAAGGAATAAAAAGAGGAGAACGGCAGAAAAAGCCGTGCAGGGTGGTTTGGGATAATGAGGCATTGCTGCAAAGGAGCCCCAGAAGGTCTTTTGCAACGCCCCAGAGTAGAGACTGCCCAGTCTTTTTCGGGTTCGTTGCACACACACTGAGTCCTCTCTCCCTGCCTGGCTGCCCAGCTCCATGGCTGCAGCGGGGAGGGAGGGAAATGCAGTTTCTCCACCTCTGCCGGGGGGCTTTGGGAATGCCTGTGAAGAGCAAAAAGCCCCTGTGTTTGTCTGAGAACATATTTTTGGTCCTTACAAATAGCTGATAGAGGGCAGGGGAGAATTGCATTTATTTCTCCCACATGCTGTATAGTTCAAGAAGTATCACATAAGATCAGATGAAAAATACTATTTTCCTTCAGTAGTTTTTCTTTTAGCCTCTTTCTCTCATTAGCTGCAGGTTTTGCACACAGGATCATAAACATTCAGCCCTTTATGAAATGACCTTTCTAAGAAAAAGGATGTAAAAAGGTTTATGAGCATAAACTAAAGTCTCTCTAATGCCTCAGAGAAATATTTTTATTTAGTGGTTTCTTAATGTGTTATAATGTTATAGTGAAATATGTTAACTTCCCTGCTACTTTTTCTTGACCAATGAAAAGAAATATATTCTGCCGCCTATAATAATCATCCCACCATTTTAAATGGCATTATATTCCATATTTACATAATGTGCTGGTAGTCTGCATATTCACTAGTTGTACCAATGTTTACTACCAATTAATCTTGAACAAGTTTATCATCATCATGCTTTTATTCCAGGGATTCATCTTCATACCTGCCCCACCCNAGCATGCCCCTGATTTACAGGCAGTTCTAGACTTAAAAAAATAGCTGCTTCCATTCAGACAAAATGAGAGAACAATTCTGTCTCTTTTTAAGGTGTCCCTTTTCGATACAAGTTGAAATAGCGTAGCCTGCCGTCCAAGGCCTCTACTAAATTCAAATGTAGGAAGGAGTTTGATTGATTTGTTAGTAGCTGTGCATAGAAAGCAAGAAGATGAATTACCCTTGGAAAAACAACCAGAGCTGCCTGCTCCAAGCTGCAGAGGAGTCACCAGGGCAGCAGAGAATCATCTTCCCAATGTTTTAATAAAGGGAGCAGGAGAAAAAGATCAGTAGCTGATTAATCATGTTGCTTGTGTTTTCAGGGACATAGGCTAATAGAGAAGCAAATGTTAGGAAAATATGTTTCAAGGGAAGGCCAACAGAAAAATCAAAGGAATGCACCCACTGATAATGTTGTGCATAGAACTTGAAGGAAATAGGAAGGAAAGAAGAGCAGATGAGAGGGAAACTCATGAAGGATCAAATGAAAACTATACAAATAATAATTTTTAAAGGTCATAGCAATACAAGAAGAATAAAGTGAACAAACAAATGAAAAAAAATAGCTCCCTGACATTGTGTTTTCTTGTGAACAGCTATTGTAGGTGTTGGAGGGTTGCTTGTAAATGATGAAATGGCAGAGTAATCTGTATCCTCAAGTCATCATGAGTAAATTGAATAAATACTGACAGTCTACTCTGATAATGGACTTTGGAAATAACTTTTCATCTTTGATGTTGGAATTTCCTAAGTCATTACTTGTCAGTTAATTTCTAGAGGCATTTCCTTCTGTGTCCCTTCAGGCTGGGCTCCTCTGTTATGGAAACATAAACTGTGAATTTTAAAGGCAGCAAGATATCATGCAGGCAGAAATGGCAGCCAGCCAGAGGGAAGGGACTGTTCAGTACATTACGTATATTGAGAATTACCATACTGACACTACCCAGCATCCCTAGATGAGACCATTCTGTTTCAGTGCAGTAGCTGAAAAACACATTGTGTGTCTGACAGAGCAGTCATAGTTTCATTTGAAAGATTTAATGAGCTTCATGGTCTTACTGAAGAATGGGAGAGATTTTTTGTTGTCAGGATGATTTATTAGTAATTGTATCTATTAACATTTTAAAAATGTTCAATAATTCCTTCAATACACCTTGTAAATTAATCTTAATAAATATGCAGTAGGAATCAGCTTACCCCAGTAATTGACATTTAATAGCATACAATAGCTACAATTTACAAAGATAACTTCTCAGAGTAGTTTAACTCTTAATTAGCCCTAGGGAAAGAGCTAGCCCTACAGACAGTTACTTGTTTATAAAAAGTGTAATGTGAGAACACATGCATAAGTTTGTTTTTGCATATTTCTGCGGGGTAAATTATGTGTGAGAACAGTTAGCAAATGGAAAACAGAAGGACATAAATACGTTTCACTTTAGTCTACTGCATTTATCACCTCCAAATTCACAACAAGTACAACTTTAAAATCTTTTTTTTTTTCCTTTCATGCATTTTAAAAATATATCACTGCTTAATTTTACTGTGTGGGCAGACTTGGAGTAATGTGTATTAGAGGAGACAAGATTCCCAGCGGTTGTATTTTGCTAAGAGAGTTGCAGTGCCCTAGACCGATGTTTAGTGGGGACACACATGAGACTGACATATGATGATGGCAGTACCAAAGTCTCGAAGCTGTGATTTGAGAGAGATTCCTTTAGATATCTTGACCTCATCCTCAAAATGTCTTGAAATCTGCTGATACTTGATTCTCACTTCCCAAAAATCTCTTTTGATGGTCCTTCAAAACTGATGCAGGGTAACCTCCAAAGAAAATTGGAGGAGATCTCCAGGGGAGAGGCTGAGTTCAGAAATATGAATTGCTTGGGGTATTGCAGAAACTGAAGATACCAAGTTACTCACTAATGCTTATCTTCAGAAGTTTCAGTCTAAGCACTCTTTATTTTAACTTACTTAACTTGTTTAAACCATCTATTGCAAAGCCTTTGTTGTTAGTGACATTTTAGTTCTCGCTAAAGAAACACACTCATCGTGTAATTACATCACTGCTATTAATTATTAGACCTCTTGCTTTTTCCTGCGGTCGATACCTTTTTTGGGCATGCTGTTTTAACAACAGTGACACATCAAAACAGAAGACACTTTGAATGAAGTGCATAGCAGCCAAATTCACCTTTCAGATGTTACTGTCTTTTTCTATATTACCAAGCCGAAATGTTTCAATTTATTTTATGTATAAAACTGTATTTACTATGCAAAACCACTTAACCAATAAGCAAAGTAATAATTACTGTCAGGTTGCTTAATAATGTGACTTTATTATTGTTTGAGTCTATTTCTAGTTCCTTTAGTTACCTTTTATGGGATCATGCATTTCCTACATAAGTACTCTTGTATTTCAAGGCTGCATTTCCATTGTGGTGATTTTACCTTTTATCTTCCTCTTTCTTTCTTTCTTTCTCTCTCTCTCTCTCTCTCTCTCTCTCTCTTTCTCCTGCTCCTCCTCTCCCCTTCCTTTCCCTTTTTTCCTTTGATTACTTTTCTGGCCCTATTTTGCCAGCTGTGCACAGCCATTCAATTTCTGAACTGTCTGTTCCATTTAAAAATAAATAAATGGCAGCACATTCACTTTTGCCTCTTCTCAGCCTCATGTCAGTGAGATTCTCTTCTTTGCAATTATACAGGAGTCTAAATAAGTTTTCAGCCTCACACCATTATAATCATTCCCTGCCCACACCAGTCACTACTTTGATATAGCTCCATGTGATTTAGTTTTTCTCCCAGAAAGCATGAAGTACTGATTCCTTCTACCAGCTCATTTCAAGGTGTAGGGAAATTGCTTCACCCTTGGAGAACACAGGGATATGTTCAAACAGTATGAGATACATTTTCGAAGTGGTACTTAAGAGTTACACATCTCATTAGCAAATAATTGAGATTCATGGGCATAATTCATTGGCTGCTTTGAAAATGTACCCCTATGAAGTCTATAATTTGCTGAAGTTAAAAGAGGGCAAACTATGTTAGAGTGCATCTTAATTTTCAGTGAAAGCGTATGTATGGACGTGGATGTTCTGAGTCAGCTTTAATCCTGGGTAAACACTCTCTGCCGCTGTCCCTGATGCTTGTCCTGGCCCATTGGAGATGTAGATGGCATGGATTCCTTCTCTTGCAGCAAGGAAGGCACATTTAGGTAAAGAAAAGTGCAGCTCATCCTGCAGCTCGTCAGCTGCACCTAAAACCATGCAAAAAGGCTTTGTCCAGTTTTATTGTACTGCCTGTCCCACTGCAGATAATTAATGAAAGATTGAGTTTTGGAGGAGACAGGGAGCTTGCTACTGCATAAATTCAAAAACAAAGAAACAAATAAAAGCCCTGAGAAATGATACAGGTAAAGAAATGTTCTTAAATATTTAAAAGGCTCATTGAGTAGTGCTCCCCCACAAAAGGGGGCTTTTCTCTGTCTGAGCTCCTGCTGTCACTGGGGTTCTTCTAAAGCTAACAGGGCCAAACGTTCGCATCTCCAATACCACGAACAGTTCTTTTGACTTCTACAGTTACTTCATACTAACCAGGATGCCAGAGAGCAAGATTTGGGTTACTGCATTTGTAATTAATGAAACAGAATGAAATTTCCATTTTCCACCCGAGACTGCAGACCACTGAGGCATGGACTCTCCCACACAGTCTGCCTGGTGCTCACACTGAGAAGGGTCTCCCCTCATGGGCAGCAGCCCAAGGAATTTTAAATTCTGTTCTCTCATTCATTCTGGACCATGCTTCTCTCGTTTCGGTAAAGCTAGGTATCAATTCCCATGTAACAGCTTGAACAGGTTCTTTGTCAATTCTTGTGTCTGTTGTATCACCCGAGAGAAATCACTTATGCATATTGCTTTAGAGTGTTGTCTTGAACAGAGATTATTTTCTAAGCTGGTGTTGTTGTAAAGGAAAAAGCAGCATCCTTGATTCTTGATGCTATATACAGAAATATTACAAAATGACCAAAAAGATATGCTAGTTTTTTGTTTGTTTGTTTGTTTTTTAATGGGCTGAGTGACTATGTGGATGAGGTGGTCTGTGAGTCTTTCCATAGGGAAAGGCCCTTAAGCTCTTATCATTATACTTGCTTGTATACATCACTTGTTCCTAGCCAAACTGAAAAGATATATTCTAGGGAATTCTGCTGGTGTGTTCCAGCATTCCTTCATCTAAGATCAGAGGTAATCTTGGTTATGTAGTTTGATATGTCAATGTGTGACCAACCTCTACCCACAAATTAATGTATATTGTATAAAACCTACATTCTTTCTAGAATTTGACTTTATTGATAATTGATCTCAGAATAGTCCATCTAAGAAGATTTATGTAGAATGCTAGGTCCTTGTAATTTAAAAGATAAGAGAGCCCTTCATCTGTATGCAGCATCATGGGCCCTGGTAAAAAAGCAGAGTTCTTAGGAAGACAACCCTGTTTTCTGATGTTGCTTGTAGTTTTGAAATATTGGTACTCAAACATACTGTTACATACAGACATATGTTACATACAAACTGAAAAAAAGTGGCTTATGTTTATAAATATATATTTAAACCATTAATCTGTATTTTCTGGAAAAAAGAAAGGTTATTTATGTATACCTTTTCCCCAGTGGGGGAGCACAGCCCTTGTACTCCTCTAAGAGTTGATAGATACAGGTACGCATAGTGCAGCAAGCTGAGAAAAACATCATAAAGAAGAATTACAGCATCTATGAAGGGACATGGTGAACTGAGATTAACTCCACATCAGCATATAAATTGACACACAGCAGAAAAGCATTTTGTGGGGCTTGGCACATATCTCAGTAAGTAGGACAGGCATCTCAAATTACAAATAAATACAAAACAATCGTAAGTGAAAGATACATTTCAGAAACACTGGAATTTTCCCTATACCTGCTCTTTTATGTCAGTGTGTGATATTTTTTAGCAACAGTAAGTACTGAATTTCATATAATCACTTTATTAGAGATTTCTTACAATTTCTTAAAGCAAGTATCTCAACAGAGACAGGCAGCCACCCTGTTTGGATAACTGAGCATCTGTCTCCATTAGTATAACCCTCTCTGTTTTCCTTATCGTTTTGTCCAATGCATTGTCCTTTAGGGATAGTACAGACTATGAGAGGAGAGAGAATTTATAAAAGAGTCCTGAACAGGAAGATAGCTTTTTACGTTCAGACTTTTTTTTTTTTCTGATGAAGTATTTATTAAGACTCAGCATTAGAAAATATGCTGCCTTTTTCTAATAAATAAATAAATAAATAACTAAAAACCCACAAGCGAGAGTGAAGAAGTGTAGGTTTTTATGTATGTGCTTATTCACAGACCGCAGAGGGGTAGGATGATGGCAACATGCTTCAACCAACCAGATTTAAAGAGTACAACAGTTTGATTCTGTTTTGGAACAGACAGTTTATAAACCTGCAGGGTATCCCTCCTCTTTATTCTTTCGATGAGTTCTCTTACGTTTGTTTTCTTTTTAATAGAAAATAACACACCTCTGTGACACATGAATTGTGTCACCTCTGTGTGATAGTCTGTGCATGTGTTCCTAAGCCAAGTACACCTGCTCTCCTTCCAAAAACTTCTTTCCTTCTGAACCACCTAACTACTTTTGAAATGAAGCTTAATTGCTTAAGTCTGGCTGCTGCTTTATATCCTCAGGTGAAAGGATGAGAAAACGCTTGCTGCTTAAAAGCAAGAAGTGCCCCAGCTGACTGACCTTAGCTCTCAGTGAATATTTTCTACTATCCGAAAAGGAGAAAAGCCCACTTCTTAAGTACACATACTAGTTCTGCAAACCTACTAGCCTTCCCAGTCATTTGTTGATGACTTCTATATAGGGGTGGGTGAAACTGTGAAGGTGAAAATACATGAGACACAAAGTGCTGCCTTAAGAAGTGTTAATGGGCTAATGGGGTTATGGCCCCAGTCTTCCCAGCAGTGAATGATCCACTGGCACCATTCGCCCTGCTTGGCAGCCTGCAGTGAAAGTTGAGATCTCCAGAAGTGCATCTACTTCATCTGCATCTGCTTTATCTCTACTTCATCTGCTGCTTGTAAGTGGCATGCTATTCTAAAAAAGCAAAGCTGTTTTAATCTTTAAAACACTGCTAAATGACTTATAAATGATTTTTAAAGAAGTACTTGACCAGATCAGGAAACTACCTATCCCTTCCTATTCTGTGGCTACCTGAAAGTTAACATGTTAGTATAGGCTGCAAGGAGAGGAAAGCTCTAATGCTCTTTGGAAGTCTGTTATTGAGAAATATATACTGTATATCAGAGAGATGTGTCTTAGTATCAAAGTACCTAGTGTTGTGCCTTGAGTGTTAGCTCCGGGAGGTACATGAGTGGAGTGAAAAACAGAGTTTAGTGGTTTTCACGTTAAGAAAAATGACCTTGTCTCATAGGTAGGAAGAAATGTTATCAGTTTCACTGAGATGAATACATAGGAACTGGGAACTCTGAAAAAATAGCTACTTAGGTAGTGCCAGTAGTCAGAGGTTGATGCACAGTTTTGAGAAGGCAATGATTCTGGGGAAGTGGAATTTATCTGCATGTGTCTGCGCTCCTGATCTCTCCTTCAACTTCAGCGCTGCTCTGTCACCACTCCTTCCAAGTGTCCTGGAAGTCCTCCAGCTTTGTGCCCCTAAGGATAAATATCCCACCCTTAATCAAGCAGTACTGTTTTGTTGTCTAAGTGGATATTGCTTTTTTTTTTTTTATTTCAAGCAAAACTTACTTCTTCAGTTATGTTTAGGTTACCATTTGATATATAACTTAGCTCTACAAATCCTGTCAAGTGGATGGACATTTATGAAGAAAGAACACTTAATTACTGTAACAGCCTACAATATGACACCCTTTTTCTAATTTGAAAGCCATTTTCCTTCTTTATTGGACAGGAGAGACAGTACTGTAAGAGCTCAAGCATTTTTTTTGCTGGATGTTTTATGCTTATAAGCTTAAACTAATGGCTGTACAGTTTATTATGCCTGCCTGTCTTTGTATCAACTGAATAAGGAAAAGTACAGAAATATCACATATGTTACTTTAAGGGTATTTCTTGTATTCTGTTGTCATTCTTGTTATAGTGTCTGATACAGAATTCTGAACTGAGTCAAGTCCCGGGCTTCACTCCAAGCAAATGCTTTCTAGTGCAGATACACAATGGCCATTGCTCTGTGACTTTGGGATGATATGAAATCACGTGAAAGGGTACAGTCTGCCCACCACACTCCAGAATGGTAGTTCTTCTTACGGAACCATGTTTAACCAGGATGTGTCACAAATCAGCCCTAAAGCTGGGACTAAAATGTTAATCATTTGAATTAAAATGAAACACTAAAATGTTAAACATTTAAAATTTACACAAAACAAAAACAAACAAAAAAAACCATCAAATGCAGAGTTCAGTGCAGTCGGTAAATTGTGCTGATCCTTGTCCCAATGATTTACTTAAATCCCCTTATGTAAAAGACAACGCACAGCAATGATAATATGTGATGAATATAAGAAAACCATCCACTCTTAGATCCAGATGCAGATATGTAAAATGTCTCATAGTTTTCTTACGTTTGCTGTGTAGCCTTTTTCCAGCTAATGCAGAATCAACACTCCTTCTGCTCCAGCAAAGCCTGCCTCTGAAAAATCTAGTGCACATTAGTTACCCTGTTAACCATGTGCATTCCCTAAGGATTTGTTAATAAAGGAGTCCTTTTGAATTGTGGTATTTTTTAATGTGTAATATATGCTTCAAATAAGACATTAATATTTTCTTTTTTTCCCTCATTTTAAAAGAAAGTACAGAACAGCAAGGTGACAGATGTTACGGAATATGTTGATATTTTAGTGTATTTTTGATACTACCACAGTTGAAGAGCAAAAACCTCTCAGCTGTAGTGCTTGTTTCATTTTAAGTTCCTCAGGGAAAAAAAAAGGAAACCTGAATTTATAATTAAGGCAAAACTGTGACTAATCTTAGTGCTTTTAAGAATTAATTTTCTCTTTTTTAAAAGTCAAAAATGATCTCAGAATGAAGTTTTAATCTGATACAGTCATACAGTATGGAGTAGTTTCACTGGTCTGAAGACATGAAGCAGACCAGAGTTCAAGGCCATGATGCTGAAAGCAAACATTTAATCCTGCAGATTCTGTATTAGACTAGTTCCCATGCATATCACTTTACTACAATAAGGGTTTCTTCTGGCGAATATGTACCAAACGATGTAATCACAGTGCTACTACTTCTGTGCTGTTCCTACCCAAGGAAGGCACAGGAGCAAACTCTTTGCTCAAGGTTGGAAAGGAGGAGAAGTTACCTCCCTGGCTAGTCTGTCTTGCTGTGTCCCAAAGGTGATGTGTAAAGTGGAGCAGCTTGCCTGGTGTTCCCCCTGAAAAGGATGAATACAAAACATCTGCTAGGGCTCTCTAGGACAGGGAAGTTGGGAGGCTGAACACTCAGCTCTGAGAGGAAGGAAAAACCAACTACTTCAGTAAACCTATGTTTACTATATTGAGAAATATTAACCAGAATTGAACAAAAAAAATCCACCAAAAGCTACCATCCAATAAAAAATAACCCTCCCCTGTCACTAGTGGGTAATTACACAATTAGAAATGTTGGAAATGTAGTTACCAGAATTAGATTAGGGAAATTTCACTTAATAGAATAAGTCTCCCTGGCTGTGGGGGTGTCTGGGCGGGCAGTGCAATGCCCATGCCTCCACGTCCCATGGCACATTGCCGGTCACCAGGGGACAGCCCTGAGCCCGGAGTGACCTGGGGTTGCATCCCCAGGCACACCACACTGCGTTATTCCAAAGCATAAATTGTATTTGTTAGTGTGGATGTCACGTGAGAAATAGTGCACTGGCACTCTCCAAATCTGAGTCAAGTATTCTCTATATTTAGTTGGTTAAATATAGCAGTGAAGTCAACTGGGAAATCTTAAGCTCCGCTGTGGAGAGCAGAGCTATTAAGAAGTCACACAGCTGTGGCATGTAAAATGGCGATACTGTCACTCATTGGACCTTTGTCTCATTTGCTCAGCTACCGAAATTGACAATAAAAAAGGACCCAAGTTTTGTATGTTTATATGATCTTATTTTTGAAAATGTTCCTTACTTGACAAATCATCTGTCAAGAAAAGGTGATCATCTGTAGGATGCTGGATAGCCTGGCCAGTGACTATATGAGCATCATCTATTCATATGCCTCAGTCACAGAAATACTAGGCACTATGAAAGACTGAGAAGGGTTTTTACTGAGAACTCAGGATATTATTGATCTCCTTGATGACAGAGGCAATCAGGGTGTTTGTGCAATGTGTGTATTTGACAAATAAGAGCCACAGGGATATTTAAGCTGCAGTATCAGAGAAGCTTCATCTGCTTTACAAATTTCATAACATTGATACAGAATATGCACAAACTGCTCCCCAAATGCTATTAGTTGCCAAGTATAGTTATCATAACTGATAGTAGAAGACTTACAATCAACTTGAATTATCAGTCCCTTATATTTTTGTAGGAGCTAGAAATGAATGGCAAATTTCCTCAAACTTGATTTTGATGCCTGTTTGAAGATGACATTTGCCTGGTGTGCTATAGCCACTTAAATCCGAAACTCCTCCACTGGAAGGACTCTATTAATTTCCAAATGACTGTGTTTCACATTCTTATTTTTGTGAAAGATATATCAGATAATCAGTGTGCTTCCTGAGAGAAATCAATGCATCTTAGCAACCAGAAGCTTCAGAGCTTCTAATAATGCTGATACTGGTCCTCAGTCTTACTCAGAAAAGTTTGTTCAGCCTACACAGAACTTCTGAAACAAGATGTTCCAGTTTCACATCAATTTCTGAGAAAGCAAGTGCTTTCTTATATCTGTTCTGAGAACCAGCCTGGGCTTTGGAAGGGCTTGGTGGGAAATAAATCTGTTCTGAGCAAATATAGAGTTAATTGATATATGGCAATTTTCTTATGCATTTCTTCAACTGTATCCATATCTAGGCTCTTTGCACTTGTTTATTCACCCAGAGCTGTGTGTTAAGATTAACATGCTGTCACAGCAAACACACAAGGAGTGTAATTACCTGTTTCCCTGGTTGATTTTTCAAATGCTTTGACTTTGCATAGTTGGAGGTTCTCACCTGTTCATCTTTTCACTTCTATTATAATTCATCTCAGTACAAAGAAAACAGATGAAGTAAAATTCTGCTTGTATCTTCCGTATGTTGTCCTGCAACTCTTATTGCCACCAAAGCCTACTTCCGATGCTCCCACTCTTCTCCAGACTCTTATTTGCTCTGTCATGATGCAGTTTACTGCTCATTCAGTTGTGGAGGTGCAACTTGTTGTGGGTCTACACAGTAAAATGGGTCATGAAATTATCAGGTTTAAAAATAAATCTTTTTTTTCCTCTGTAGAATAAACAAAAGAGCAACACGGGACAGAGTAAAGTGATGAGGACAAGGGCAGGACAACTCTGCCTCTGAGGTGGAATTTGTTTTTGGAATTACATCCAAATCAGTTATAATTCATCTATTGTGCTTCATAATACAGACAATAACAGAACTAATACAGCCTGGTACAGTAATGGCAAGGCACAAGCTCCTGTGTATTGATGGTAAAGAGCCATTTCTTTCCAGACAGATCCCAACCAGGAACTCATCATTTGATGCATACTCAAATTCTAAAGATTGACAGGTTAGGTGAGTGGCAGCCCTCTGTCAGGTTTCGTCTCTGTGCTAATGAGTTAACTTTTAGTGTAAGAAGCTGAACCTCTGCCTTTATCAGAGTGACATGCCGCTGCAGCATACAGCAGATAGGGAAAAATGAGACTGTAGATGACGTACTAACTTAGGACCTGGTTTTGGCCTCAGGAAAGAGTCTAATCAGAAGGTGTCCACAAGATTTGCACCTTCCAGCACTGCTTTCTGTCTTTCGCTTCTGTTATTTTGTCATTTCCTTTATCGTTTCCCAGTACCTGCAAGTGCTGCATGTGTTCCCACAGGTGCTTTATGTACTGCATACTGTCAGAAGCTCATATACAAAATACCTGCAGGACTGAGCATGTCATGCTATCATTGTTTTATTTTGTTTTGTTGAGTCTTTTTCATTTTTAAAAATAAATAGCATTTTGCTTTCCTTTGTGGGATCCTTCTTTTTTTTTTCTTTTATATGACTCCATCTAATGAGTTGTGGGTTTTGTTGTTGTTGTTGTTTTGTTTTGTTTTGTTTTTTGTAATGAGAATCCTGGTATGATAAGGAAGATAACAAGAAATCAGCCTAACCCCAGTGAACTCTGTTCATTCTTGCGTACTTGTGAACACTGGATTTTGTTTAGCTTCTCTACTTAGCAGTGCTCTCTCTGGCTCTCTCTTTGGTTCAACAGCCAGTGATTTTTGATTTGTTTCTTGGGAGAGTTTTTGGGGCTCTGGGTGCAGGTTATTCATGGAATTGTGTTTTATTGCTCAGGAAACACTGATGTTGCCTTTTGATAACTATTCTTTTGTCTTCTCTGTAGTGAATCATATGACACGGGTACCCTTGGAAGACAAAATGCTGTCACAGGTGGACTTGCACTTAAACTCAGCAAATGCTGATAAAATGTCTGGGTGAGTGACTAGATTGTTTTTTAAGCTGTTACACACCAAAAAAAGGGTTTCTAAAAGATTTCTAAACCCAGAAAGACTCATCAATATCCCTGTTACATCAGTTTCTAAAGTAAAGTGCCGAATTTACTGCTGCTCAGCAATCCAGATTTATTGTTCCTTTTCTCCATCAGCAAGAATGGAGAATCAGTCCCTCCCATTAGGCAGACAAATGAAAAGGCTGTTTAACTGCATGGAAGTGATATTTATATTTCCTTGTGTTTTGTGCATCTAGAGTGCACTGTGTCAAAGTGAGTAATGACTCTAAGTAGAATGGCAATAATGGCAATAATGAAGACGGTCTGTAAGTTGGATGGTCAGTAAATGTGTTGGAATCATGACACTAACAAAGAGAAATGTTCCTATCTACATGTATTGCTTTATCTTTCTCTTTAGATCAATAAACTGACTCTAGTTGCTTTATTCTGCTTTGGACTGTACAATTGAATTGTGTCCTGAGCTTCTCTCTGTCTCTTGATGCATTATGCAGAAGGTCCTCCATTTCATTACAGGAAATCCAGACCTGTTTAATACTCAGGTGATTTGCATTGCCAGCACCCAGTCTTGGTGCCTTGCAACTCCATTTTTTTCATTCCTGTCTATTTTTCAGAAGCTGGGGGGCTCATTTTCTACCTGAGCCTTGTGTGGCCTACAAAGCATCTTCCTCTTACAGGAAGAGGAAAAGGGACTGAGGCTCTCTATGAAGAAAGTATTCTTCACCATGTCACCATGCTCTTTTTTTTTTTTTTTTTTTTTTTTTGCTTTCTCCTGCCCCCTTTTTAGGTCCTGTAATCAGCCATCTGTAACAAATAAAAGTTAGTCTCTTTGCTGAAGGCTGCTGCACATCATTTGCCTGTTCCCCAAATAGCTTCTGATGCCTGATTCATTCTGATTAATTTCTCTGCAGGAGATCTTGTGTCTATAAAGCAGAGATCAGAAGTCACTGGTTTACCTGTAATGATACGGCCAATACAGTTAACTTCTAAGTGCACATAAAAGAAAAAAAGAGGAGGGGGGAGGGGATGGAGAAAGGATTGTTAGGAACTTAGCAGGATGAAACAGTTAGTTTTAGGGAGGTCTTTTAAGGTAGCAATAGCACTAAGAGATACAGATGTGTTGTAAACCTCCATGTCTGTTGTTCTGAATTCTTTACTGAATTGCTGAAAATGCTTTATAGTTGGTTGTATTTGGAAAAGTGGTGCTATAACATTCAATATTATTTCCTCAATTTTCACATCAAGTATATGGTATACAACTTGCAGTACAAATCAAAGGACTTTTTTAACCACTAGACATCCCTGATCTGTAAACAAACTGTTTTTATCTGCCTCGATGGCTGCAGTAGGTTGTTGTGGCTGAATGAGGCAGGGTGGTGCCCGTGTCACTGTAACTCGTGCAGCGCCAGCTCCTGCACGCTCCTGGGGGCTCGCTGCACCCAGATAGGCACCTGAAGCCTGCTTGCTGTGTTAGAAGGAATTTATTTTCACGGTTACTCACAATTACATTGGGCTCCAATGTAAGGTCCAACTTAAGTTTAAACCCGATTGCCCCGATCCCATCTCCCAAACTGGAGCACAAGGGATACAAGGAAAACAAAAAGAAGGAGAGACTCTACTTTCTGCTTTCTCCATTTGCAGAAGGAAGGAAGGAAGGGTAGCTCCCCAGGTATTGCCTCACCTGTCATTTGGAAAAGCAACTGCAAGTGTCAGAGCGCATGGCGCTGACTATTGATACCAAACCCCTTCCCTGTTCCCAGCACTCGGAGAGGCACAGGAGATAGCTGGGGCCGTATGCAACACCCTGGGAGCTTCACCCACCAGAAGCAATAGCTACAGCTGAGTCCTCGCAAGCTTTTGTCAGTGTGGTCCTTTCTCCATTACGCTGGGGATGGCATTACCTTGCTGCTGCTTGTGCCTTGCCTTTCCTAATGCAGCCTACGCTGCCTCTGCAAAGAACAGAGCAACGGTTGCTTTGTTCTGAGCTTGGGTTCAATTCCTCTTCCAGGGGAGCCAAAGGAAGGCTCCCACAGATGTTGGTGGGAGCTCTTCAACCCTTTTTACTACTGTCACCAGAAAAGACAGCCTTAGCCTTTGCCATCCCAATGCTGCATTTGCTGTGGTAAATACTGCGGTGTGTTCTGTTAAGCAATGTGCACTAGGTGCACATGCTGGGGATCATTTTTCATTGCCCTAGATCTTGTAAAGTCTTCATTGCCAGTACAAAATGGATGTCAGACGCTGATCTAGCAGCATTTTGCACCCAGGGCTTATTGTTTTATTGTGCGGTGGGATAATTTATCAACCTATAGTTAAAGTACCTTCTTCCCCAGAGACAGATTCTTATAATCAGCTGCTTAAAACATCAACTTCTTTAACTAATATGAATGATCAAAATGTGTAAGTACTCAAGATATTTTGTAAAATAGTGTATGCCTACAGTGACCAATTTCCTACCAAATTTCATGTGTGTGTTTAATGGTCACAAACAGGGTTTGTTTACTTTAGTATAATTGGGATTCTGTGCTAAAATACCATCTTCTCCCTCTTTGCTTAACTCTTTCAATACTGCTCTTAAAGTTACATTTCCCACTTTCATTCAGCCAGAGACAGACTGCTCTCATTTACACAGCAGAAAAGAGGGAACTCAGATGAGGGCAGATTCTGGCCCAGAGAATTATATAAATGCTGACTATGTGAGTACCATTTCATGTGAAATGGAACTTCTGGGTAACTACTTGGGAATTCGTAGATGAGCAAAAAATCATGTTTTTTTTTTAATTTTCCTCTGATTTTGCTTAATGCTTTTGAAGCATTTTCTTGGCTCACACAACACTGGCCTCAGGAAAAATGGCTGTGTAGAAGAGATCTTAAAAATATCAAAGCAGTTACTACAATACAAAATACTTCCAAAAAAGGGAAAAGTATCCCATGAGGAATCACCTTCTAATGAAAAACTTGGAGCGCGTCAACTTGGTGCTCCTACACCTGTTGTACCATACCAGGGGGAGTTTCATGTGTCTGACCAGAAAACACTGACATACATTCTTATTTAAATATACTT
Source organism: Chauna torquata (assembly GCA_013399475.1). Classification (NCBI taxonomy): domain Eukaryota; kingdom Metazoa; phylum Chordata; class Aves; order Anseriformes; family Anhimidae; genus Chauna; species Chauna torquata. The sequence goes on from VXAL01017086.1 coordinate 180,058, forward strand.
TTCTGTCCCCATCTTCCTTTTGTTCTAAGTAATATATTCTATACAAGATGAATTAAGCAACCTACTTCTCAACCCTGACATTTTTCTTCTTATGGATCAAAAATAAGTATAGACTGGTATTCCACAGAAGTACACACTGAATCATTCCCATTAATTAGGGATCAGTTTTACATCCACTTCAAATTTTTAATAATAGTCTTGAGAGTATCTGTTTTGTTAAGCTGAAATATATGAGCAGCTGTGTTACTCCTGCAGCTTTTGGCAAGTTGCAGGAATGCGGCACCTATGCGCAGCATCAGGGCCCTGTGAGAGCAGACGTAATTGCCCATCCATGCAGTTCTTTTGCGTACATGGGGCCTGATTGCACAATTAATATTCACATTAGTATTTGTTTTATTGTTACACTGTGATTTTCAGCAAGCAAATACTTCTGACAGGTTGGTAGGGGTACTAGAGCTGGGTCTCCTGTGGCTTTTTTTCATTGAAGTGCCTGAGGCTGGTGGTATTAGCCTTATGCTTAGTCAAGCATGTGCACAAATACCTTGCTAAGCTGAACCTGTAGCATGGAGACCACCATAAAATTCTGTCGCCTCCTCTGTATAGGTGAGTGTGGATACCATCACAGTCTGTGTAACCTCTGAATAGCTTCAGCAGTGGCAACAATGAGCTGCTGATAACTAGGGTAAGACAACTAAGAGGAGATAGTGCTGTATTGTAGTGGCTAAGGTCCTTTTCTGTACTGAATGCAATGGTGACAGCACTAACAGTGGCAATACTTCTTGGATAGCTGCTTTCTCCAGTATGCACAAAGAAACTCCCTTTTTGTAGGATTGCCAGCATGCTGATGACTGTCATAGCAGAACTCTTTTTAACAATTGCAGCTCCCCTCATGCCAGGGTGCCACGATGTCTTCAAGAGCAGGTAGAGCTTAATGTCTTCTCAAGATAGTTTTCCACATGCAGCCCACTTTGTGCTCTGATGCAGCTACTGGCTGCTAGGCCACTTCTCATCTGTGATCTGAATCTTCAAAGTGACCAGCAGGTTAAGCTGCTGCAGCAATTGTATCTCCAGATCTCACCTTACTACGCCAGCTGGGCTTGTGTAGATCCCAGTAGCTGACAAACCCGAAGTGACATGGCACATAGGGGACTGAGCTCAGAACAGACTTTCAGATGCTGATCATCTTTGAGGCCCACCTACAGGTCTTTGGTAAAGCCTTCTTACTGCATCTGAAGTTTTATATAATACACCAAACGTAACCACTGAAACGTGCTCAGTTACTATGGTGACGGGTGCTGGTAGAGATCTCTGAGACAGATGAATTGGAGAACAAAAGAGTGCAGGAAGCCAAGAGCCCCAAGTTCACTGTGCAGATCTAATTTGACTGTGTAATGTTTAAAGAATAGAATGAGGAATGCTGCAGAAAAAAAGTAAAACAGGTATAACTAACAAAGGATCTCAGCTGGTATTAGCAGACCTAAGGTTGCAGTGTTCCTTCCCATATTCATTTATGTCTTTAATGTTAAAAATAATTGCACAGGCTTAAGGAAGCAATAGAGAAGTTGGCAGCTAACTGAACAGTCACTGGAAAGGGGTCTGAGTTTGAGGTCAATATTGTCAAGTGTTAGAGGGAGTATCTGAGGAATCCCTGGAACTTCTTGGGAGACACAAGATGATGTAAGAGAGGCATGGGACAGCGTCAAGGAAAAAGAGCCATAAGTGGGGAGAGGCCAAGCAACCTTATACCAAGTCTGTTGAACATTTGATCCTCTTCTCTTGGCTTACTGCTCTTTTTGCCGGTATTTTACTGAACAAGTATCATAAAAGTGAGGGGAAAAAGGGGGGGGGGGGGGGGGGGAGGTTGTTCAGCGAGCAAGGAAGCCAAAAATACTCTACATTTGCTAAGAAAATGAAAGGTTCTTTAAGCAGAAAAAAAAAAATCTGTGTACATTTTCCATATAATTGCAGTTACTGCCAGCAGTTATTCTAACTTTCTGTGGTTTAAGCAACGTTTCAAAATATTTGTTTCACTTACCTTGCCTGAAATAACTTTGCATTTCCTATAGCACTACTGCTGTGACAGTGACCGTGCCGTTTGGGAAGCATTATGTGCTTGACTAACTTCCCACTATTTAGGTTCAACAGAATGCATTTCCCTGAGCTCCGTACAGCAAGACTTAGCTACTGTAACAAAGGAAAGGGAGGATGGGCTTGAGCTCATTGACCACAGCCCTGCAGCTTACATTCTGCTGCAGTTACTGACAAGACTCTAGGAGGCAAATCGCAGCTTTATTGTGTCGATAAGCACAAGAGGCATAGTAAATGGTGGCTTAGAGAAATCAATTTCCCTGTCAAAGGTCGGTAGAGTTTGTAAGTGCATCTGTTTAGAGAACAGTGGCCTGATCCGTCCCATTGATGATGGTTATAACTCATTCACAGCTATAAGTTGACTATGTCCATTTTATGTGGAGGAAAGAAAGGAAAAATGTTAGGTTTTGTAGTAAGACATTGGGCTAGGAATAGAAAAACTCACGTATTTTATTGCTAACTCTGCTGCTGAGATTTTATGCAGTATGCATTTGCAAACATAAGGATATATCTTGTTAGAATCTCAAGCTGGAATTGGAAGGAAAGGGAAAAAAAAAATGCGTCCTTGCCCAGTAGTTCAGATGTACAGCAGACAAAGATATTGCTGGTATTAGTGCCCCTGTAGTGGGCAGGGAGAAGAAGGGTCTCTATGCTCATTTTGTACCCATGTGCTTCTCTGTATGCACCACTTCAATATGTTGGAGGTAGTGTGTTGACAACAGGAACAAATAAGAAGACAGGAAGAAGAAAAGCGAGGAGTAATGCCTCCTGGTTTTTTCATTGCTGTTCTGACAGCAGCTTGGTCCCAGCTCTGAGTGAGCTCAAGAACTCATTTTTCTCTCCAGCTGGTGTCATCTGTCCCAGAAAGCAGCTCTATCAGTGTATCATGCTGAATTTCCTTAAGGATTAGAATGGAGTGCACACTTATTAGATTAAATGCAATTTATCTAACTGCTTTTTTATTATTGTGCTCCAGCATGTTACAAAATATGAAGGGCAAGAGATCAGCAAGTGTAACTTGCTGCAGTTTCAGAGTTCACTACTTTATTGGAGACTGCTAGCCTCTAAACATTTCTGTAATATGCCGAAGATAGGACCAGGAGATTAATGAAGTTTTAAAATCCCTTCCTAAGCATTTTGTAAACTCTAATATGATGTGACTCAGTAATTACTGGAAACCTCAGAGAGACAACTGTTCAGATGGAAGAGTTTTTAATAAACCCATTAACTTTGCAAGTGAAGTGAGCCCCTCTCAGGAGTTTCATTGATCCTTGCCTTTTTTCTAATGGTCTTATGGCCCTCAGGAATGTTTTGTTTTAAAAAGATGCTGAGTCTGGATATGATACTGACAGAGAAGCCAAAATGTCTGCAAGTTCACCTAAACAGATAGTTAAATTTAGCAAGTGTTTCTAGTTTACTGAGAAACGCTATTTACTAACCAATTCCTTCTGGGTGAAGGTATTGACTGGTGAGAAACTCTTGCTGCAGAAACGTTTGCTGAACTAAGAAATAAACATCAAGTCTACCAGACCTCCAACATTTGTGTATAACCTTCCAGGATTAAATGCCTTTAAAATTCAGCATGTGTGTCTTCCCAGGAGTGATGGAGCACTGTAGTCACATAAAACCCATTATAGGCTGCATTGTTAATCGTGAAGAGTTGTAACAATCGCATTTCTGTCTTCTGCATTGCAATACATCTTTCTGTTAGTTTTTACTGTCTGAAAAATATTTTCAGGAAATGACTTACGTTGATTGAAAATCTTTTTCAAAATGACTGAAGCTCTGAAATTTAAAATTCTCACAAATTATTTTTTTGTGAAACTGAAAAATAATCATTGTAGGTATTGCCCAAAAGGGATTAAGACTTTAAAAATGCACATACTTCCCTTGAGACATACTTGTGAAAATGTTACTTGTGGTAATCAGATGAATATGAAATATGCTTTTTCTTTTCTCATCTATGTATACTATCTCTGTGACTTTTGTATCCCGTAGTCAGGTTATTGATTAGTTGCTCAGATATACCTGCATGGTTGGTGGCAGAGGAAAGGGTTTGTTTTTTTTTATTTTTTGTCTATGAGTTTATACTCATTGCTTACCTTTTTAACAGATGGAGCTTTATTCAGGAATGTGTAGTTTGTGAGACGTATTGTCTGAACTATTTAGTATTAGTCATCCTTTGTAAACTGTTTATTAAGCTGAATATAAACGATGTTACGCAGAATAAATATATAGAACAAATAATTATTTTTAGATTGCTGTAAACTTTTCTGAAGACTTCATTTTACTGAAGTAACAGTCTCTTTGTAAATCAAAGTATTCAGAACACAGTTCCGATACTAATGTCTTTTAAACCAGCATAGAAGATAGCAACTCAAATAGAGTACTTGCATTAGCGTGAAAGGCACCTGTCAAAGGCACTTACCAGCTACGGTCTTGGTGATGTGATTCTGAACCAATGGCAAAGTGTGCAAGATGCACAGGTCTGGGTTGGTGCAGTGGAATCAGCTGAGATAACTGAAGTCCCAAGCTGACATCGGCACACCAGCCCTTTCAGTGCAATAAAGAGGAAGTCAGTAGCTACAAAAGGATTGTGTCATCCCTCTCCTTTTTCATCTTCTGTAGGACTGAGTAGTTGTGATGCTTGCTGTAACCAGGGAATTGTGAGTTTGTGCTTTTTACACCATTTTACAGCTGACAAGTTTCTCGCATATCTGTGCCTGGATTTAATGTAATAGACTGTCTGTGTTCAACACTGGCTCCTGTTCACACTGTGAACATGCAGAAGATAAACATACCCCAGAAGAGCTGTAGCTGTTGAACACAGTACAAGTCCCAGTCCTCCTCAGTGGGTGAGTCTGTGTGGCCAGCCACACAAGTGGCCATTTTAAGACACCATTTCTGACAGTGAGGGTTTCCTGCCTCTGAGGTGTCACAGCTGAGGGACAGTTGTAGCTCTGACCTTCTAGTTTTCCTGTGAGGGAGTCTGTTTCAGAAATCAGGCCTGGTGTCTTTTTTCCCCCCTGTTGTGGAGTCTCCCGGTTCTGTTGCTCCCTGACAACAGGCACAAACTATCGCAGCTATTTCGCCAACTCACTCGTTTAGCAGGTGACACTATGCCTGGCTGCACAAGCCTTTCATGCAAATCTGTGACAGGTGCAGTGACTTAAATAGGTTTTAAAAGTAGTTATTCCTCTGTTTTTCATACTTGTTAAAGTACAGCTGGAGTACTGTGTCTATTTTGGGCCTCTCCTGTACATGAAAGATGTTGACATTTTGGAATGAGACCAGTGGAGGGCCAGCGAAGTGTTCAGGGGCCTGGAGCACACATACTGTGAGGAAAGCTTGAGGGAATGAGTTCAGCCTTAAGAAGAAAAGAGTAAGGGGATCTTCAACTCATAGATGGGAGGGTGGAGAGAAGGTGGAGGCAGTCTTTTCAGAAGAGAACAATGATAGAACAAGAGGTGAAGTGCACAAGTTGGAACATAAGCTATCCTGATTAGGAAAAAAACTTTCATCATTAGGGATTTACTATAACAGGATGCCCAGAAAGGCTGTGGAATCTCCATCACTGGAGATCACTCACAGCTGGACCACACAAGGACCTGAGCAGCCAGACTTCAGTTCACCCTGCTTTGAGCAGGGAGTTGGTCCTTTAGAGGTCATTCCAACCTGAATTTCTCTGTGATGCTGCATACTAATCTGAATAAGAATGGGCCCATGCACACTCTTCCTTTTTTTTTTTTTTTTTTACCAAATTTGAACCCAAAGCAGAATACAATACAATTTCATGATCTATCAATCAAAATGGGTTAGTGGTTACAGTACTGTTTTGACTATAAATTCCAATCACTCTTTTTAACTAAATTTCCCAGGTAAATCGCTGCATGACTCTTAAGCTTTTAGAGCTTCAAGTTGTCACTGTTATTCAAACAAGAATGCTCTGGTAGAGTTCACTGGGGAAATTAAATAACTGTAACTTTGATGTGTGTATTGGTCCAGTAAATCTATTGTAATACCTTCAGAGATTCTCAGAGGGCAACTATATCAAGTAGCATCCTCATACGTGATGCTTGTACTCAAAGTTTTTGGGTGAATCAGTAATATAACCCTCAGGACTTTAGTGGACTTCACAGTTTTACTATGGCTGTTACATTTCCATGACTGTTTCCTATGTTTTTTGCAATGTTTCCGTGAAGTTTTAATGAACTCTTTCATTTCATGAAGTTTAGTGCTGTCTTGGTCATGATGCAGTTCAACAAAAACACTTCTGATCCAGTTAAAAGTTCTAAAGAACTGATAGAGAACACTATCCCAAGTGTTATACATTAAATATAGTATCAAATAATTCTATAAAGGTGGGATTCACTTTCTGTTTCCTCAGCGAATGTTATCAAGGAGCATTCCTACTTGTCTTATACCTTTGCTCTGAACCCATTTGGGCACCATTTTAATTTTGCCCCCCCCGTTTGTTCTTACTGAAAAACATTTTTATTGAATGCTTTTGCTAGTATTTAATTTTAAAGGCAACTGACACAACCTTTTAAATGCTCTAATGTTTAACTTGCAAATCCGGAGATATTTATCCAAGTCACATAAGATAGTATGAAGTGCAAAATATTGTAGTGTATGGGATGGGTTGGCCACATTAGTCATGTGAAGTAATGTCCATTCAGTGACTTCCTCCACATTACCTAATTCGATACAATCCCAAGAAATTTGATAATAAAAATCTTTTTCTATAAAATTAAGTTTAATAATAAAACACAGCTTGAGAAATGTGAAGGAAAATCTGTACAAATACCACTATTATTCAAGAATATGAGTCCTGACAACACCTCTTTTTTTCTTCAAAAGAAACAGCAGTAAGTAACTGAGATCCGTCAAATGCTTTTGCATGGTTCATTAACTGTATTGCCTCCACATTTTCACATTTTTTAAACGTTTTAAGTGCAGTCACTCATTCAGATTTTGACAAATAAAGCTTTGCTTCTCGTTTTAAAATGTGTCATTTACCAAGGAAAAACAGAATTGTGAGATTTCTGATCAGATTGAGTTTTTCACATAGATTTTGCAAATAATTTATTTGTCCTTTGGTTGGACAAATGCTTGAATAGTCCCAGTTTCCAGGAAAAATTCCGTCATTTCAAATCTTCATCATTGCATGGCAACATTTTAATCTCCTCCCAGAAAAAGCTTCTTTTTTAGGGTAGGAGACATTCAAGATGACAACACCAACTAGTCTTCAAAGAGCATGTATATGTATGTCTTGCTATTTGGCAAGCTTCTTTTAAAAGTCTCCAAACCTAACTCAGTCACTTTTAGTTAAACTACAGCTGTCAACGTGCAATATAGAACAAAGTCTGGTTATACTTTCCATTTGTGAGTTTCAATAGCATGGCCAAATCAGGTCATCTACTTTATATTACTGGACACTATTAAAATTCTTTATATAGTACAATATTATTTTAAAATAAATCTTATGCCACCACTGGCTGTAGATGAGCAAGCCATAATGTTAAATCCCATAAAAGTCCTATAAAATAAATATAGTAAGTGATGAAAATAAAATATTGTCATCAGATAGCAACAAAAAAATGTATTATATCACTAATTTCCTAGAGTAGACTATCTGCATTAGTATTTCCTGCATTTTCTGTTTAAAATCAACTGGCTATTCAAGCGGCACTTTTATTTACCTTATTTTCTGCCTCTTTTTTTTAGTCTTGTGAGACTGGAATTTTGGGTCTGATTTTGGAGTTTTGGCTGAACCAGTCTTGGAGTTAGTTATGTGCAGTTCAGCAGCTCAAGCTTAACCTCTGTTCCAGCTTTACTGCAAGGAGGAGTTTGCTTATTTGAATGGGAGAGAGAGAAGGGAATCAGATTCTATCATTCATTCGCCGTTAAGCTAAGAATGGCGATGTGGTCACCATGCTTTAAAGAAAGGAATTGAAATTCCCAAAGTATTTTTCTCCTATGCCCATTCCTAAAATAAATCTGTTCCTTTTTCCCACCCTCCAAATTTCAATTAGGATGCTCCAGTATAGTGAATGGAAGTGATACGCTTGCTCGTTCTTGGACCTTGGTGGACACCAGGTTGACCCAGCAATGTGCCCTTGCTGCTAAGAAGGCTAATGGTGAATGGTGTCCCGGGCTGCATTAGGCTCAGCATTGCCGGCAGGTGGAAGACGGTGATCCTTCCCCTCTACTCAGCACTGGTGAGGCCACAGCTGGAGTCCTGTGTCCAGTGCTGGGCCCCCCAGTACAAGAGAGACCTGGACGTACTGGAGAGAGCCTAGTGAAGGGCCACAAAGATGCTGAAGGGACGGGAGCACCTCTGCTGTGAGGAGAGGCTGAGAGAGCTGGGACTGCTCAGCCTGGAGAAGAGGAGGCTTAGGGGCATCTCACCAATGTCTATAAATACCTGAAGGAGGGAGCAAAGAGGATGGAGCCAGGCCCTTTTCAGTGGTGCCCCATGCCAGGACAAGAGGCAGTGGGCATGAACTGAAACACAGGAGGTTCCCTCTGAACATCAGGAAGCACTTCTTTACTGGGAGGCTGACGGAGCCCTGGCACAGGTTGCCCAGAGAAGCTGTGGAGCCTCCTCCTTAGAGACCTTCAAAAGCCACCTGGACATGGGCCTGGGCAACTTGCTCTGGGTGTCCCTGCCTGAGCAGGGGTTGGAGCAGATGGACCCAGAGGTCCCTGCCAGCCTCAGCCATGCTGTGATTCTGACCTCTGGCAGCTTCTAGGAAGAGGGAAGGAGCTGGTCAGTCCCTGTGGTTCTGGAAGTGCTGGTTTATACATTTTAATTACCTGTCTGTTGCACAGGAATCACTGTGCTACAGTTACTGTAACATTTTGATTTCTGCTTCTAAATCCCTTCAGTACATCTGCATTCTCAGACCTCTGCTCTGTCCTGAAATGTCTCTGACAGAGCAGTACAGAGTGCTAGGAAACCTTCTGGAAAACAATTCTGAAATCTTGATGAAATCCACTTTCACAAGAATCTTTGAGCATTCCCAGCTGTTTTCCTCCTATCGCCAGTACACTGTTACATAACAGCAGAATATGTTATTAACGACGAAAGCTTTAGCCATTTATTTTATCTGTTTCTGTGATAGAAATTCCAGAGAAATCATATAGAAGTAAGGAGAAGATGGGGAATAATGTATTGCAAATTGCAGTTGTGGGTTCCTGGGTATTTCTTGTGACCTGTGAGTTCTGGAGTTAAATGATGGCTGCTGTGTGCACATGACCTAAACCTCCTCATGCTCAGTATAATGTTCAGTTGGGAAACACATGAGTATAATCTGAGCAGTACCCTAGTTTCCCAAACACGGCTGTGCTTTTTGTTCTCGGCAGAACTGCTAACTTTGTTTTAACTCTTTCCTCTGCTTTCTCTCATCTCTCATGCTCTTTCACAGTCAGGGCTAGCTAAAAAATGAAATTATGAAAAAAAATCTTGTTTGTGACAAATCATGTTTTTACTGACATTTACTGTTTTTTTGTTTGTGTTTGTTTTTGTGAAATACATAAATCAGAGCCTAATCTTCATCCCAGAGTATTTAGCAGCTGCACAGACCAGTTCATCTGGCATATCAAAAACTGCATCTGAATCCAATCTGAATCTGGGAAACAGTATCAGTTGAAAAAAAGTCAATACTTGGAAGCGTTTCAATTCAAAAATACAAATATATTTTCCATTCAAGGAAAAATCTTTACTTCTCCACCTGGTTCCTAACATTTTCTAATGCAGGCTAAAAGGTCTTTTGGGGGTAGGGTTCTTGTCTTGTTTTGTTATCAGCCTGCATCTTCCTCGATGAGTGCTTTGTATCTGGATAGTTTATTCAAAAGCCTAGATAGAAGCTGAGCTGTTTGAAAAATCTGGATCTCATTTTGCAGAAAAACATCTCAAGAGTTTTTATTTTTTCAGCCAAAAGAAGTTAATGTCAAGCTTTATCTGGATAAATGATTTCCCAATGTTAATGTTTCACTGCCTGGAATGTCTTTGGACAGCTCTAATATTTGTAGCAGTTCCTTTAAATCATCACTTCTTTCAGTTTGAAAATACCATGGTATAAAGTTTACAACCTTTTCCTTTGACAGTGCCACTCATTGTAAACGCTTCTATACTACGGAGTCAGTCAGTATGGCATTATATTGTATGATATCTCCTGTGACAATGGAAGTAGAATAATATCATAGCTGTTTTATGTCATGTTGACTTGAAGTTTCTGCACAGATTGTCTGTTGCGATGCAATTTTCATTCGACTTTTACAAAAAATGTTAAATGTTGTCTAGTAATTTTTGATATACTGATTGATTTCAAAACAGAATTCTCAGAAATACAACACTTTGTGCCCTACAGATAGTCCAAAAACAAAGCAAAAAAGAATTATGTTGTGACAGATTCACCAGTTTAGGTGAATTTGTCCTTTCAGGGCTTTGAAACGCATACCAGTATTCCAATAAGATTTATTGTAGAACTTTGCCAAGTCAGTTGTGATAGTTCAGACGAGCATGTGCTTTCATGGTTGCATTTTTTTGATGCTTCAGAGTACCTCATAGACTATCTTTGCATCTTTATATTGCCTAAAAGACTCTGATCAGTATTTGATGAAATCGGTTTGATATGTAACATTGTATAATTACCAGCCTCTCTGACTGCACAAGACTCTACTTTCTGTGCAATCAGCTGTGGCATACAGAATTCCAAAATGGCTGGTAGTAAATGGAAAACTGTAATTGAAAATAATGGAAGTTTTTTGCCTTTCAGTAGGATTTTGCATATTGGAATAATAACACAGCATATTGTTTGCATTTTAAACTTGCTATCTAAAAAAAAATCCTATATGGGTGTTGCAGGGTCTGGAAATACTCAAAATACTTTTAAATGGCATGGAAACAGAGGACACAAAGTATTTATTCCATTTTATCTCTACTTCTCAATCCACCTAAATGGACAGGCACCCATTCCACAAACCTGTCATTAATAAGAAACTAAAAAGCTCTGTCAACTAAAAAGCTCTGTCAACACAGAAATTCTCTGGACTGTCAATTCCCTTAATTAATCCAATTTGTACAGACAAAGCATCTGCTGTGCTTTTACTAAGTGCTGTGTTTGCTGATAGGAAGGGAGAAAGATATTGGTGGGGGGATCAGATTTGCGAACTTCTGTAGGAATTAGAGCTCCATTTGCAAATAACTAGTAAAAGTAAATATAAAGCAACAGTTGTGTTCAAGAAGAGTCTTCGGATCTACTCAGTGAGAATTCATTTTACAGTTATTACATGAAAATAAGAACTTGGTCTGAAAACATAATGGAGTTACTGATTCCTCTCATGGGATAATCTTTCAGTGGTTTGAGTAGATAGCACTCTACATACTATTTTCAGTCTTTTACTCATTCCCATGGAAATGAACAGGGCTTCTGCACCATTGATTTCAAAATCACTTCATGTAGCAGGAAGAATATGTAATAATAGTAAAAAGACATTCTGTAATAAGAAAAATAGGTTGTTTGTGTTATACGTGACTCAGCAGAGCCCAGATTTTGTAACTGTTCAGACAAAGTGCTTGTTTGGCAGTTGGTCCTGCTCCCAGTAAAGTCTTGGCTTCAGGCGTCTTGCAATATGTTTGGGGTGGGAATGGTCCAATGGGAAACCCACAGCTTTCTTCAGAGGTTGAAATAGAGCAGGAGCTGCAGCCCTGTGGCACAGATTAATTACTATCTTAAAATCACTAATTAACTTTATTATTATTAAAAATTAATTATATAGTATATAATCTAAAATAATCCCAGGACCCTAACTTTGACGCATTAGCCAGTGTCAAGAAAGAATAAGTGGTCCACTTGAGTAAAATGTATGTACTAATGTATGTACTAAATGTATGTATTAAAATGTTTTCAGCTCTCTGTTTTCTGGGGCAGAGAGAGGCAGCAAGCTGTGCACGAGAGGCATCACCCAGTGTGACTTGTCTTCAGCTAAAATCTCTGAATTTCTTCCTCTCACCTCAGTGATGCTCCTCCCAGCCCTTCCCAGCCTTTCTCTGGTGACTTGGTCCTTCCCCACAGCGTGCTGTCAGTCCTGCTCTCCACCTGCTACCCTCTAGCAGAAGTTAGGAAACTTAACAGAGGCTGGCAACCTCCTCATAGCTGGCTTTCTAAAAGGATTTCATCCAACAACTGTGACTAGACTAGAATTAAGAAGAAAACAAATTACTCTCCTAGTAGTTTAACCTTCTGCTTGAATGCAGGTACTACCTGGTTCTGTTTGCAGTTTTGTATCAGGAATTATTTTATTTGACCTCGTGTGCCCTTGTATTTTATGCTGTAGCCCTAGCATCCCTGATACGAGTAAATGATGATGATGATATGAGTCATCAAGGGACAGATTTTAAAAAGAATCTAAGTGCCCAGAGGTAGAAAATTACACTAGAATTTTGGCTTCATATTTAGGTGTCCAAGTACCTTTAAAAATCTGAAGTCTAAAGCTTCAATTTCTTACATTGTACTTGTATCAGAATCCTGGCTCTTGTCCAGAAGAAACTCACCTAAGCAAGAACAGGAGAGAGGGGGGAACAACAGCACTTATATTCAGGCCTTAGTTATACAAAAAAGACCAAAAGTTTTACAGAAGTATATCCTAATGGTTAAAAATCTAAAAAAGAAAAATACCTCCAAAGTGTATGCTTTTAAAATATTCATACTTTGAATTGGTCTTGTGGGGCTCTCTGGGTTTTAGAACTAATTTTTGAAACCTTGCGTTTGCAGCATTACGTTGTGAAGTAAATACACTAACTGACTCATTTACCCTCCTGCTGAAATATGTACAGACAATGGGAAGATTTTAGCACAAAGTAGCAGCTTCATGTCGGAACATCTCCATTTTTGGCAGCCTGTATCTCATTCTATTATTCAAACATGGGGGAAGGAGTTGAATGCAGAGTGTTGGGGTTTTTTTGCTTGTTTGTTTAATTATTAGCTTAGAACCAAAAATAGTGCAAGTCCTGATTTACTTTAACACTGAGGGTCCTATTCATAGAATACAAGCCACAAACATGAGAGAATTGCATAACTTAGGGACATAATAACTGTAATTACTGGAACAGCAAAGGTCACTGGGTCCATCGTCATTGTTTCTTAATTTCACTTTTACTTTTTATCCCTTTGTGTGTAGTCCTATTTTATCCCGTACTTCTTTAAACATCTTTCTTTGCTATAAGCATGAGTTAATTCCTTGTCCCTGAAATAAATGGCACATCAACTCTTCGAATGTCTCCATTTTTCTTCTAGATGCCATAACTTTTCAGTCCGGCCTTCTTCTGTTTCACGTTTCTGTTTGAATTTTTTATCAGTGGGGAATTGATCTGCTGAGAGTAGTGTTGTTCTTGCCATCAGCTTTCCTTAAAGAGAGGCTTCAGCTGTCTGTGGAGTTCTTCCACTGTGGAAAAGCATTTACTCCACTTACTCTTCACAGTACACATTTGGCTAATAAATTGTTGTATTTTCACTCAACCCTTGCCTATTCAAGGCTAAGTAGATGTTACCTCTCTATTTTAAATCAAATTTTTTGTGGGTTCATGGGTCTTTCACCTCATCTTGGAGGTTGGCTGCTGCTTTCACTTGTCCTCATCTCTTACACAGTACCCTGTTATAATATGGAGCAGTGTTTGCAGTGCTTCTGATACACTGAGACAAGATTGTTAAGGTTAGACATGCTCTCACAAAAGACCATTACCAAAGCAACTTAGAGCCTCCTCTCCTGTACAAGATCAGATTTTGAAATATTTGTATACTTAGCTCTAAAGGAATGCTACCAAATCAATGCAAAACTATCTAGGGAGCTATTTGATTCTCATCATCATTTATCTTAGTGCTGCACTATATTCAGAGGAGTTTCTGAATTTGCTTGTGTGATTGTTCCCCTCCATCAGATAGGGCACTGAGTATGTTAAATAACTTCTACTGAGCCATATCAGGGATCTGCATCTATGCCATGAATCAAACATGAGTCTTCTAAACCCCGTATCAACAACTTCGGCACAAGTCATACCTCTCAGGAGAAGTCAAGTTGCTTGGCATTCAGGATTCTTCAGAATTTGAAGGGGACTAAGTCTTGGGAATTTTCTACTTCCATTTTAAAAATTCATGCCTTCCCAACGTGTTTTATCACAGAATAGAAATTATCATAGAAACAATATGACCCACTGGCAGAGTAACGTTAGTCTAGGATGAAATGTCAAAAGGGGGATTTTTCTCAAACCAGGAGCCTGCTTAGTGGTAAGTGGACTTGCAAGAACAGGGCTAAAAGAAAGGTCAGGTTATTTTCACTTATGCTCCAACTTGAATTATATCTTTGGTAATAATGCTATGTCATTTTACTTACAATACTGTTTGTGTGTAAAACTCACTACAAAATTCCCCTCTTTTTTTTTTTTTTTTTAAACCAACACTTCAAATGTAAACTTTGCATTTGACTTTAGGGATTTTTTGAAATATTATCATAATTGTCTTTCCAAAGAGCTTTGTGAATGGTGCAAGTTTTCACCTCTCCTGCAGGATTTTGTAGGAAATATTCACGTATCTTTAACATGCTTTAGTGTCTACCCTGCCTGGTGCATTATCATTTCTGGATCCTACACTCAATGAGCTACCTTGGGCACTATTAGCAATAGACCTGCCTTACACTGGTGTTTTGCTGCCTGCTGAGAAAGCTGAATTACCCAGCAGGAAAAAAGTGCCCATGTGGCCACCTTTTGCCCTCTCTAGTGAAGATTTAGCTCTCCTGCTTATCCAGTGCTGGTAAGATTGCTCACTGTCTCAGACTGCATTTAGTTATTATTAGGGTGAGCTTGCCAACATCCAAGTCAGGCAAGAACAGGGAATCAATAGTGGATTTAAAGAAGGAGCAAGATGGTAACACTGGAAGTAAAGTCAGTCTTTTACTGGGCTTATAGTTTAGTGGTGATCTTAGATCCTGAAACCTTAATCTGTATGGAGTTTAAAAGTGCTTGTTTTAACTTATAAACCCCCTCAGACTTAATAAATTAGAACTTACCATTTTTTCCACGGTCATCCCTTACCTGAGAGCAGTGCTCAGAGTAAAGCCACCTTGTGAATAAATGTCTATTAATATTTTATATCTAAATAAATTATAAAAAGTAAGAGGAATATTTGTGGACATGAGAGATTAGTCAAAAATCATTAAAAATACATGTGCATATTTTAATGTCTAGATGGACTACTTGATGGTCTCCAAAGTGCAATTGGAAAAGGGGTGGAAAGGATTAGAAAGAACATGGAAGGCAAAAACCCCTGTGCACTGGTCAGTGAAGCTCAATGGGCCATTGAGGAAAAAAGAGATGAAGTAGAACATATACTTACAATACTGTTCTAGATGGAAGCATAATGTGGTGTTCTGAGCAAAAGGAAATTTTTGAATGGTGCATGTTACAGGTTAAACTTGTTAATAATTAAATTCTTAGCAGTTGGTGCCTGCACGTTCTGTGACTACCTTTACCTGAAATATTATCACTTGAAAAGTGAACTATACCGAGCGCTGTATCGTTGATAATGAAATAACTGTTTTAATTGAAATCATAACAAATTGATCTTTATTGCAAATCCTAAGAGTAAGGGGGGTTCCAAACTGCATTGGATCACAATGTTTCCTTCAAAATATAGCCTAAAATCTGTATGGATAGCCGTATTTTTGCACAATGACCATGATCTGAATGTTTAATTTAGCCTGTTTCTTGAATATCCAATTTAGGCTCTCTGTTTTTTTCCTAAGTTCAAAACTGTGGGACTCTTTCATGAGCAAATGCTGCATCTCTGTAAACAGCAACTTGTATTGGTGCGGTATAATAAATTGTCTAGCCTCCTTGCAAATACTTTTCTGCTACTCTGGGGTGTGTCAAGTAGTATTCTGAGTTGTATCTGAGTTGTTGCAAGAGCCCAAAAGAGAAGGAGAATATGAAGAAGTCAAAAATACCTGTTTTAAAGGAGGTATTTGATTTCTATCACAAAGGAAGTAGATTCTCTTTGAAAGGTTCTCCATTGCTAATTAATTCACATGCACCTGCATTGTGTGATTTCAATTTAAAAGACTAGTCCCCTTGCATGAGTTCAGAGGCTTTTTTAAAAACAAAACATTTGAAATGCCTGTGAAAATGCAAAGAAATTTGACAGGGGTTAAAACCTAATCAAATGTATTGTTTCTCCAAAAGTACATCTAGAAAGGATTTGTGAGAATGTGTGTGTATATACATAGGTATGTAAATATATTGCTATGTATATGGCAATGACTGAGCTGATCTACAGCAAGCAAGATGCTAATGAAGATTTCTTAGTAGTTAGCCTTACAAATTCTTAAAATAGATATAAAAAAAAACTTGGTGATTCAAAATGTGAATTTTGAAGCAGTTATGCATAGAATTCCAGTGTTGCTCTGGTGTGATCAAGGAATTCCCTACAGAGATATTTGAAGGGACCTCTCCCAGAACACTACCTCTGAGAAGTAGACTTGAAGTGCGAGAAACGTGGGCCAACAACAGAGACTAGCATTTAGCTAGGAGAATTAAATGCAGCTGAACAGGTTTATCCATATATGAAGCAATTTCATCCCAAATGTTGATCTTTGACAATAAATATCTTTTTCCATGTTCTTTCAAGATTCTAGAGAACAGAATGAAATAGAAGAGTTAACTTCAATAAACACATAGGAATTTTTAAATTAAGCTTTACATTTCTTGTATGAGGTGACACAAAACTTCCATTTCTTAATTTGGAAATGCACAGAAATATCAGAAATGGTAGCCACACTGCTTTTTTTCCAGAAAGCCGCGTTTCTGAGAAAATGCAATAAATTATCTCAGACCTCTTGCATACTACAGTGCTTCGATTTATTTATTTTCTGCTCTGTTATTTATTACTCTTCTCCTTCCTTGCACTCTCATGCCAGCTTCCCCTATCTGTATTCAAGATAACTAGAGATGGTAGCAAAGAGTATTTGTTTGTGGACAAACACTTTTGCAAGATCATGAAACTAACTCCTGACCTTCATTTAGGAGGAAGCACTGTAGAGATAATACTCTGAGGGGAAACCCAAAAAGATTTAACTGCATGGTCCCCTTCCAAGAGCTAGTGCAAGCCTTGGGCTGAGAATGCAGGGAGCTGAAAGACCTGCTAGTCATGGATCTATTCCTCGCTCATCAGCAATTTTTTAGAAATGCTACAGCTAGCACAGTTTAGGAAAAGGCTGCATTAATAAGAATAATAAAAAAAATCTTTACATCCAAACATAGACTGCGGTTTTAAAGCATATGAATGTTGAAACTTATGTCTTGGTAGACAGACCTGCATTTAGTTTTAGCTCTGCTATTTCTTGTTTTTTGACCTTGAGCCATTTACTATAGGTGTAATATTTTGTCCAACTTTTGACCCTTTTAATCAGAAACAACCAAGACATTGAGAAATCATTTGAACCAAAGCAGAATTTTCTTCTTTAAAAAATGTACAGAATCAGACAACAATTGAGACTGGGAGGGACGCTGGAAATCATCTGGTCTGACATCCCTTCTCAAAGCAGGGTCAAATGGACCGGGTTGCTTAGGACTGTGCCCACTCTAGTTTTGAATATCTCCAAGGACGGAGACTCCATTACTTCTATGGGCAGCCTGTTTCAGTGTTCTATTGCCTTTACAGTTACAAAGTTTTTTTTTCGTTATATCTAAATGGAATGTCTTGTATTTCAAATTTTGCTCATTGCTTCTTATCCCATCGCTAGATGCCACAGAGTCTGACTGTCTTCTTTCCTTCTTTCCATTAGGTTTTTATAAACATTGTTTAAGCCTTCTTGTCACCAAGCTAAGCAACCCCGTCTCTCTCAGCTTTTTGTATAACAGATGTTCTAACCCTTTAACCAACTTCATGACGCTTTACTGTACTCTGTTTAGTATGTCCATGTCTCTCTTGTACTGGCAGGCACAGAGCTGGACACAGCACTCCAGATGTGGCCTCACCAGTGCTGAGTAGAGGAATCATCAGTTTCGACCTGCTGGCCACACTCTTTCTAATGCAAAGAAATGCAGCTTAAGGTTAAACTTTAAAAAATTTAAATTGGAAGACAAGTTGAAACAGTTGTGATGTTTTGCCACGTTCCAGTTTAAAGAGTTGAGAATTCCTGGCCAACTCGGTTCTATCCCTCCTTGTCAGACAGGATATCTATCTGTGAAGCTTGAAATCATGAAGGTTTTCTTAATGTTTGTTAAGCATTTTATTATCCTTGTATGAATATTTCTTATAAAACTAAACAAAAAAAATTAATGTGAGCAGCAACCTGAATTTTGCTGGTTAGCAGCTGCACCTGAGCTCCATGTATGCAGGGAGCCTCTGAATATCCACTTATTACATTGCTATTCTCACAACGTGTTGAAAGAGGACATGGTAATAGGTCAGGACAGAGAGAATATCAGAAAATCCCAAATAGATTTTTCATGTAGCTTATTGGAATCAAATATATCCTGGGGCAATGAGAAAGAAAGGAGTTTTCAGTCTGAAATGGAACTTCTAAGGTTTTTTTCATCCTTTTCATAAAGCATCTGAAAGTCTGAGGAAAAGTAGGGGAAAGGAGGCTGAAGTGGGAAAATACCTTGAGGGACTGATGTTCATGTCTCAAATAACACTTTAATATTTTGCAGCTTTCAAGCTTTTTGGTTTGTTTTATTTTTTTCTTTTGTTTTGTTCTCAGAATAACAGATTTGTTTCCCATAATACAGAGTGTTCTGTACGTGCAGTAGCCCCTGTTCTAGCTGTGGTCTGATGAGCGCTGACTTAAAGACAAAAAATCCTTCCTCTCCATCCACTGGTGGCTGTTCCTACAGGCTGGGGTACCGTTGGCCCTCTCTAGCGAGGACGTGCTGCTGGTGCACACTCAGCCTCCTGCACTCCTCCAGCCTTTCCAGCACAGCTTTAGAGGAGGCTTGTCTGAAGGTGCAAGACCTCACTTGCTGAATTTCCTGAGCTTCTTTTTGGCTCCATGCTCCAGCTGGTCTAAGTCTGTCTGAATTGCAGCCCTGCCCTCGAGCACACTGACTTTGCCTTATGTTAGTCTGTACTCCTCAAACAGTTTCCCTAACCTAAAGAGAAAACTTTTCAGAAATGTCTGGTAGGGGCTTACTGTTTTTCTGTCTAGCAAAAGGTGCAGCTGTAGTCGTGCCATCTTTAACTTTGTTTTAGCCGATGAGGTGCTCCATTTTCATTGTGATTCTGTACTTAAATGTCATGTGGATTTCTTGTTTGTTTATCCTCTCTCTTTTTTTCACTTAGTACCGTATTTTTCGTGTATATTGTAGTATTTAGTTCTGTGCTATTTATTATGTCTTATGTTTGACTTTGTTCATTTGTGAATATTAATAGTGGCTAAATTCACATCCTATACCCAGAAGCATTTATGTGCCATTTTCTATTTTCTGCATACAGACCTTAACTGGCACGTGCAAATCAGGATGCTAGACACAAATGCCTATTTTCACAAAGAAAATTGATGCGTGGTTGGTTTTATGAGTGACTAAATGTAGGGCAAAGACTGAAGATGCATAATTTTGGACAATTAACTTAAAAAAATCACCTGGTTTATTTTTAACAGCTGATTTTTTTTACTAATTGCTCTTGCTCTGATTCATATATCTGCAGAGCTCTATGTATGTTTGTAGCTCAGCTCAGACTTCACAAACTGAGCAGTCAGCAGTCAGCAATTAGTCAAAGTCTGAGAAGGTTGCTCATATTAGTATTTCTGTTACACCGTCACTTTGGGCTGCACAGAAGGCTATGACTAAATGTCTTTCTTGGAAATGCTTCTTAGAAGTGTAAGGCTTAAAACAGTCTTCTGGTTCACAGTAAGCTTGGAAGTCTATTGGTGAAAAGGTGAGAACAATGTAGTAATATGATAAATACCAAGCTGATTTAGGCATAATAAGGATGTATGGATTTTGACCAACAAGTCTTGGATAGCTTACCTTATACATGTTTTTAATACCATCTTCACTGTCATAATTATCACTCAATGAGACATTTTTGTTTTAGAATAGGCTGCAGGTAAAAATGTTAAAGGTTGCAAAACTAAGCATGCAGAAATGAAGAAGTGCCTTTTATCTAGCTAGTATGAATACATTGTAAGATAATCTTTAATCACACAGTCCCATATTGCATTTTCTATGTTTTCCTAGTGCTGCCAATTACTCAGCCTTCACCTCAAAAGCTGAATTAAAATGCATCAACTAGTTAAATGGCAGAGAATCTGGGACTGGATGAAGGAAACAGTTAAGCCATTCAGTGCCACATCCCAGTAAGCCTGAAGACCCAGGAGTCTGGCCCCTCTGACACCTTTTTTCTTGTTCCTGAAGGATCTCATTAAGTAGGGTCCTTTACATCCCTCATGTGTTACACATACTTGAGAAATGTGGCAGACTGTTAAGGACTAGAAAGTGAAACCACAACAGAGAAGCCTGAGAGCTCATTTTGGAAGGGCGAGTGCTGTGGTCTGGCTTGGGCTTTACCTGCGGGGAAGGGGCAGCGCAGCGACCACCCCTGCACAGCGACTGAGCAGGCGCATGGTGGTGAGGCTTTGCAGAGACTGCACACATGAATAGTGCTGACTGATGGCTGGGAAACTTTTTCTGAGTAATGCAGATGGGGCTGGTAGATTTGACATAAGCCAATGTTTCTCCTAAAATATAAAATCTCTGTTTGCTAAGATACTAAACCTTCTTAATGAGATAGCTTTAGCCTAGACAAGCAGTGTGTTTTTCCTTTGCCTTTTTCTTAAAAATGGATGAATATATTTCTTCAGTGGAATTTTCACATTGAACAAGTCAGTGTGACTCTAACATGAACTGGAGAACTAGCTTGATTTATATTGCTCTGAATAGTTAAAATTTCAAAAAGTAATAAGCAATTGAAACTGAAGTCAAACAGGAAAGAATTAGATGCATGGGAACCATCCAATGCGTAATGTCTTTTAAGTTTCCCTTTTCTCCCTTACGGGCTGTTTTTTTTGTCCTGTCTCAAGGAAATGGCATAGTTTAGACATGACAACTGCGTAAAAATACTGTTACGAGGTTTTCAGGCTTGTAGACAAGTAATGCTCCCTTCCCTTTCTACATTCAGTCAATCGCGTCTGGGATGAAAGGTGACCTTGAGCACATAAAGCAGGGCAAGAGGTGGAAGAGGTGTGCCCTGGGATACCAAGTCATAACCTCACTTTCCTATAAAGTGGGATCTGAAAACATGGGATCTGAAATGCTCCCGTCTAAGATGTAGTAAAGATAAATAGTAGATTAATGCCTACTACAATGTATCAATGATTTGGTTAGAGTATAAACTTTTTTATTCTGATCAGTAAAATCTTTTTTGTGATAGTTTCAGATGTAAAGCAATATTAGTGAGAATACGTAATCATTGCTTGTGTATGATAAATTTTAAAATCTTTGTTTATGATAAATGGTGTTATTTTTCTTTTCTCGCATCTGACAGTATAATACAATAATGCTGAGCATGACTCATACGTTGCAATGATTCAGCAAGCTTAGAAAGTCAAAAAGTAGATATAGCTGACTGGAAAATTGGAAAGACTGAGCAGTCAGAGCTGTATAATTTGGCTGTATAAAAAGTAATGCAATTTCAGTGAAACTGTTATGTATTGTGTACATATACATGAAAGTACATATAGGTTGACCAAAAATATACCAGGGTCTGACATTGCAGTTATTAAAGTCAATAAAAAAACTGCTCGTAATTTAAATCCAAGTAGGACTTGACTCTAACTTTCTATAATATTCCAAATAATAATATGAACAGATATATCTGATATTTCTTAAGAGCCAAGACATCTGCAAGCAAAAACTGTTAAAAAGCAACAAGATTAATAGGCTGAATAGGCTAGTTTTTCCACGAAAGAAATCTAGTTTGGTTCATCAGATGACATCAGAAATGGCTACTTTTTAGGCAGTCAGCTGATCACCAGTCCAACCATGTGTTTTCACCTTCGTAACAAAGCCTGTCAAGATACATTCATATTTTGGCTTCAGGAGATTCAGTCAGATCTGTAAAGTAGATGCTCCCAAACGCAGGGGACCACTTAAGGAGTAATAAAATAACAAGGCATGGCCTTATTAAAGGGGGCCAGCAAAGGAGAGAAATGTAAAAGTCCCTGAGGCTGAGGGTGGGAATGACAGGAGGAGGGGGAAGCAATAAAAAAGAACTAAATGGAGAAAGGCAGATTGAAATTAGATGGCAATTACTGAAAACATATCATCCATGTCCTTCAAATGGTGTTCTCTGTGATCCGAGTGCCTGGAAGGATCTAAATACCCATTTGTTGCCACTGGGCAAATTCAAATGCTAAGCATTTCCACTTCTGGCTCCTTCAAAAAGTTTGGAACACCACAGGTCAGATCTTCAGCGGGTGTAAATCATCTTTCCTCCATTAGTGTATAACATGTGAGGTCACTGGGGCTGAAATACTTTACACTAGCTGAAATTCTGGCCCTATTACTGTTAATCTATATATGTAATTCATAGCCAAATCCCTTGTTCATTTGGTAAGCTAGCTTACTATTTTCTACAAAAATATCTATGAAACTACGTTTTCTTAAATTATGTTATGTGCTTTTCATATATGTA
Organism: Chauna torquata; assembly: GCA_013399475.1. Taxonomy (NCBI): domain Eukaryota; kingdom Metazoa; phylum Chordata; class Aves; order Anseriformes; family Anhimidae; genus Chauna; species Chauna torquata. The sequence continues at coordinate 202,839 of VXAL01017086.1, forward strand.
AAAGCGTTGACACATTAAAAGATCCTCTGGTATTGCCAAAATCAGTTTTTTACTTTCCACTTTCTTCTTTATCTAATCTTTAGTTAACTTTATGAGACTAGATGTCTAAAAGTGGGTGACGGTAAAGACCTATGTGGTAGGCAATTGCCTAAAAGCACATGTTGTGTGCTGCACAGCCTAATAGATTGATGCCTGAATGAGTTGGAGTGGACCCTCTGACATCTTAGTTTCCAGCTTCAGATTTTTGGACCTTTGTATCTCTGATCTTTCCAAGATTTGGTTCGGTCATGAAGTCAAATCTCCATATGCTAATCTGAGCTATCAGTAACTTCAGTTTGAAAATGTTGGGGTCTTTTTTTTATTTTGTGAGCATTTAGTGGCTTTTGCTCTTGTCTGGGCTAAAATACCATAAAAATACACCATTTGTTTTATTGTTGACTTTCAGCAGTGCCAATTCTATTTTAGCTGTAGCCTAAAGTATTATGACAGTCAATACACAAAAAAATGTGTCACGTAGATGTTGGCTACCCACAAAAAAATATTCTTAAATGGGCAGGAAATTGAACTGCAAGATTAATATTTGTTTTATTGGGACGTTCTCCCTATTTCAGTGCTAGATCAAATGATTCTTCATGTCTGTGTTGTTATTTTCCTCTTTTCTGAACTGATTCATGAGACTTTTGTCTTTATTTATCATGGGATCCCACCTGGGAAAACCTTAAAAAGTTTGAATATGTATCACATAATTTTCATGCCGTATACTTGTCTCACTTGTCAGCCCTGAAGTTCTTAACACATCAGCTCCCAACCTCCCCTATACCCATAACATCAGCTTGATAACTCATCTGTTACGTTTTTGAATACAGATCTTCCCGCCTGGCATGAGCTTCCTAACAGCACTCACAGAGCTACATTGTTGTCTGCCTTCATATCCCTTCCTAAAGCCTTTTTTCCCATATGTTGACAGAAAATTTTGAGAGATTATGCAGCTGGTATGCTTTGACCTCTCCTTTTCTTTTCACCAAATGTTGTCTCACTGTTATATTGCACTCCGTGAATCCATCTGTTGCCTCTTTCATATGCCTAGATGGTGAACTGTGTGCGACAGCTCCAGTCCATGACTGTGTAGGTGCTATGGCAATACAATGTACAGATCAACAATAAAAGCATTCTCTTTGTTAATAGAAGCAGTTTCATCAGAAAGCATGTCTCATTTTGTTACCCTGTTGTACTTACGGGAGGAAGAATTAGGAGCTGTAAAATCAGCAGCCCAAAGCAGCCCAAACACATAACTTCAGTGTGTTGATCAAGCAGACAGAAACACCAGGTTGGGAAAGTTTTGCAGTTCAAAATAACAATATTCACCAGCTACTCATGTATTCATAGCTACCAATGAGTTAGAGACAGACACTGTCAATGTAAATTATGTTCTGTTTTAAAGATTTCTTGTAGGAAGATTGTTCCGCCTCTTCCCCCGTAGTACATTATCATGACTGAATAAGCAAGGAAAGAAAGAACCATCATGGTATCTGCCCTCTGCAAGCAATGTACTGTTTACTGCAGGCTGATTTACTAGTGCTTGAGCTTGAAACTGTTCAACATTTATCTTAGCCTCTATCAGGCAAGGTGATGTCCCTCACGTACTGAGAGCTTAAAATGCTTTTGCCAACTATGCAAGTGCAGATGGTGCATCTTTGTGCTGAGGCTTCATCCCCGTAGCTGTCCCCATGGTTACTCTTAGAGAAGTTAACTATTTTCTTTGTATCCATACCCTGGAAGCAGACTGCTTCCATCTCAGATGCTATCAGCGCTCCTTCACTAGGTCCCTTAGTTGAAACCTAAAGTATAGGGATCACAGAATCATAGAATATCCCAAGCTGGAAGGGACCCACAAGGATCATCAAGTCCAACTTCTGGCTCCACACAGAACCACCCAAAAATCAGACCATGTGTCTGAGAGCGTTGCCCAAACACTTCCTGAACTCCGGCAGGCTCGGTGCTGTGACTGCTTCCCTGAGGAGCCTGTTCCAGTGCCCGACCACCCTCTCGGTGAAGAACCTTTTCCTGACACCCAGCCTGACTCTCCCCTGTCACAGCTCCGTGCCATTCCCTCGGGTCCTGTCGCTGTCACCAGAGAGCAGAGAGGAAGCTGCAGGCCGCCATGAGGCCTCCCCTCATCTCTTCTTCTCTGGGCTGAACAAACCAAGGGACCTCAGCCGCTCCTCAGACATCTTCCCCTCTAGACCCTTCACTATCTCTGTAACTTCCCCTTTGGACACTCTCTAAAGAATCTTTAAGCCTAATTCTGTTTACTTACAAAACAGAGAAAAGATGCATTTAACAAAATGCAGAAAATAATGCATCTCCAAGTACATCTCCTGCCTAAACAGGAAGTTAACACAAGTGGAGTCAGTGCAAGCTTTCAGAGTTATCAGAGCATGACCATAGATGCAGCTCACAGCTAGCTGTCTGTGTCGGGTGCAGATGCTGCCCTGGTCTAAACAAATGCAAGCGAGGGAACACAGGACACTGCAAAGCTGCCGCTCTGACCCATGGGCAGGAGCACGTACAGTAAGAACACAGATTATTACTGTTATCTGATAGCCTGCCACATCTCAAGAGGGAAGTGTTGTGTCCAATCTCAGTATTCCTAACGGAGCAGTGTGTTAGGCTGTAGCTCTTAGGTAACTTCAGAGGCTCCGTGAGGAGATATCTGAAGTCTTTGTTAACAGGAAAGCCCTAATTTTCTTCTTTTGCTATGCAAAAATTGCAGTATTTTCTAATTGACAAAAACACTTAACGAAGTTCAGTACTTTGTGCTAAACACTCTAATTTCTTTTTTGCTTATTCAGCCACTTCAAAGGTCTTTTCTAAACTTCAAAGACTACCTTTTGAAGTCTCTTAAATTGTGAGCCAGCTAAAAGGATTTACCTCCTCCATACCTCCTCCATTCAAGGAGTATTTAAGTAAATGCTTCCATTGGAATAACTTTTTTGTATTTTATTTTGTGAGTGTTCCCCCAACAAAAATCTTGCTGTACTGAAAATTCCTGTACTGCTCCTTGACAAAGTGTCATGATAACACATTTCAGTAAGACAGCTATTAACATATCACTTTTAAATATCTACTATACTACTGCACGATTTAGAAATCTGAAAGAAAATGGAAGAGGGAATCAGCCCCCTTTTGATACTGTGAATATGAGTTCCTTAATTTCAGTGAAATTTATAATAGCACAAACAGATGGATTGGCCAGCAAAGCCCATCAGTGTTTTGCCTGGTGGTAATTATAACTGGAAGGTTCTGTCAACGTCCTTTTAGAGGTAGGCTGTGATCCATAGGCCACAGAGACGCTGTGGAGATGCCTCTTCTCTTTCCACTACTCTCCTCCACCAGCCACAGGAAGAAAGAAACAATAATTTCTCAGCTGAAGTGATCTTCTTCCTTCTGGCCTATGGACTGGCTATTTTGGGTAGGCAGAATAAGACAAAAAGGACTCTTGTATCTTGGACTGAACTTCCAAGCTAATTCATCTCATCCACAATTATAACTCAGGAAGTCCTGAGGCAGGCGTTCTCAAGCATTTCAGGATAGTTTGTTTGTACCAGTTTATTTCTAGTCTTTGCCACTGTGTGAAATCATGAAAAGGTTAAATGTAAGTCTGGCATCTGTTAGTTTACATTTTCTGAAAATGTAGTGTTCTCTGTATAAATCTCAGTCTTCTGTGAATTTTGTACATCTTTCTGGTATCCTGATTGCAGACTCCATTGGAAATTTTTCTTGAAAAAGACTTTTGGTGGCAAAAATTATTTTTTTAACAAAATCAGAAGATCTCCAGAAGTGAGTAACCTTTGACAAGTAAACAAAATATTAAATGGAAAAAATCCAGCAAATTATCAAAATTATAATTTGAAGAGGGAGAATTCATAGTTTCATTTCATAACTTCATGTTCTGTAGGAAATGTTCAGTGCTACATCTTCTCTACTTAAAGACGTGTCAATAGAAGTGGCGTATTAATGTGCATGGCTATTGGCATGTGCTCATATAATACAACAGTTAAATATCAAGTTACATTTTTTAAGCCATTCAGATCAGCAGATACTTAGTACTGACTGATAATGCATCTTATGCTTTTTTCTAACTTGTCTTCAGCATTGTTCCAGTGAAATCATCAGAACTGTTGTATCAATGCCAAACAAGCTAAAAATAGATGTTGAAATACTGATTTACCATTAAAATGGAAATCCCATGTCTGGCTCAGTTCTTGATCATCTCCCCACGTCTATACGTTCACAACACTTTTTCATCATCTAAACAAGCTGTAAGAGGAAGATACCTTTTGTCTCTCTCTCTTTAAGAGTTCAGTGGGTTTTGTCTTCCTATTCCCCTCATATTTTGGCTAGACTCTCAAAGAGACCATCAAGTTAACCAGTCTGATTATCATTTAAGCTAATAAATATCTGAGACCTCGTGTTTGTATGCTTTTCAGCTAGGAATGTATGCTTACTTTTCTGTTTTGCAATAAGACTGTAAGACATCTTTGACCCCCAAATCACAGCTTTGCACTCCCAAGTGTCTTGCTGAAGTAGTACCAAAGCTCAGTTGCTGTTTGGCTGAAGTAGCCACATTCCCTCAAAATGCAACTTCTGAAGCTGCCTTCATAGTTCAGAAATATCATTTTAGGCATCCTAAATAAAAATGATATAGCTTCCAAAGATGCTGAGTGCAGCTCCCATTTTATTTCCCTGGGTTTCATAAAATGTAATTAGGCCACTTACATAGTAGGATCCTAAAATCTGAATGCATTTTATTTATCTAGGTTAGAATATTTTGGCCTATTGTTTGCTTCACACCCAAGGCTGATCTACTATGTACATGTATTACAAGGAAATAAGTTTATTCTGGTCTGATTTAAACATGTTGTTTCATAAATATTATCAGTGTTCAATCTCAGCTGTAAATAATGACTCTCATTTTAGGTAGACCAGAGCTTGATTGGTAAAATTGCTTAATTGTCTTACGTACACACTGTGTTCTCTGCTGAGTTATTTAGAGTGCTTTCTATACAAAATGCATTATTCAAAACGCAGTCTGTGCCCTTGACTTGCAGACTTCACATACATTACAGAAGCTTGTCTGTTCATTGTTTTACTTTTTTTCTTCCATATTCCAGCACCTGCATCTCATAATATTTATTTTCTTCAAAAAAAAAGATCTTCTCTTCAGAACTTCTTCACCCTTACGAAAAGCTAATCTAAAGCACATATCAGGAAGAAGGACAGAGCATGAATACGCTTTAAGATGATAAAACTCCCTCTGCTGTCCTTTCCAAGTCATTGAACAATAATGGCATCAACAACCGTTTTCCTCATCTTTCTGCCTTTCTGGTGGCTTTCAGAAAACACCCTCTTTAAGTGAAAGAGCAGAAGCAAACACTGGTACGCTGTGGTATTTTCTTTACATGGCATATTGCTAGGAAAGTACTATGTTACATTAAAACAAAGTTATAAAAATCCCATTGGAAGGAAAGAAAAGGCAGGTGGTATCATTCCCTAGGAGTGTGCCAATATATTGCATCAAGCTGTTCTTGACATCTGTGATTGCTGTCTGCTCGTTAGGAGAACAGGCATTGCTACTATATGTTGTAAATAGGAAGAATGAAGATTCCTGGACTTTCTGAGGTATCTGCTCTCACTCAAAAGCGCAGCTGAGATACTATTATAATAATTATAAGAGAACATTAATTAATTAAGGCCCTAATTACTCGGCAAGCAACATGAAGTTCTATCAGCATTTGCTAAGAAACATGTGAAATCCCTTTGACTGTTTAACTTCCCAGATGAATGCCTCATTCTGGCAGTGCCTGCATTGCATCACTCTTCTCCTCTCCTGTTGCATAACGGTCCACCGGCGTCCTGCTGTGATCTGCTCCGGATGTTGGAGATTTCTCTTTGTCACTTCACCTCGCTGAAAATCCAGTTCCTCGCTCCCCAGCGGTACGGTTACCACTCTTGGGAAGTGCTGGTGCTTGGGATGGGTCTTAGCTACATGTTGACTTTTACACAGTGCTCCATCACTGCATTACGGTTTTGAAAGTTTCTCTTTTTTCAGTCTTTGAACAACAAGTGGTAGCAGAACTGTCTTTAGTCATTTATGTGTATAGTAGGAAGCCTAAGGAATAATCTTCACAGATCTCTATTTTAGCACTCTCCACGTGCTGGCTTGCTCCAGTATGCAGGGAGCTGGGATTCTTTTGAAATACTTTTTCTAAAAAATATCTTTCCTAAAGTCCTGGTTAGGAATTTGGAAGGGAACTTTTCCATGTTATCAGAGATGGAGAAAGAGGAAGAACATTCTTTGAATTAATTTAAATCTAATAAAAGGTTTAGCTTTAGTCTGAGCTTCAGGAGAGACTTACATTACATTTATGTTTCCAGCTGACTGTCTATCTCAACTTCTTTCCATCAGAACCTTAAAGCTGTCTTTCATATTTTTACAGGTACTTAAGATGTTATGCGGTTAAACTGTGCACAATAATTCACCTTCAGTTGCAGTCATTTTCTCTCCCGTAACAAGGCTCTCATAAATCATTCCTAACAAAGTAAATAAATCTCTCAGTCGCTACCATGCACCTTTATTTAAATTCAGTCCTTCCTTAAAATAAAGATGAATGCATTTAGTAACTGCAAATAACGAGAACTGCCATCCTTTAAAATATTGTCTCCTTGTTTGAGATAGAGAAATGCATTTACTTTTCAGAATTCGAACATTAATCATGTAGCAGAAGAGGCATACATGAAAGTTTACTGTGGAGTGGAACTGGATTTGATACCTCTAGGGACTATCAACAGTAGCCTACAAAAGGAGGAGAGAAATACAATGAAGCTTCTTCCTGAAATACAAAAGTGCTCACGATATATCCCACACTGCTGACAGCCATTCTGTGCCCTTGAGAATCTTTTGCAACAGAAGTGTTTAATTATTTGCATTAGTTTAGCAGTTAATTTTTGTAGTGCAAACACTTGTGCAATTTCATTTTCATGTGTTTATTTCCACTGGGGTCAATAAGGCTCCTCAGTTAGCCTTGCGTGGAATCAGGTCCTTTTGGCGTCTCAGTTGCATGACAGATACGACTTTTACATTTGTGTTCATGTTCTTGTCCACATGCAACTAAATGGTTATTCTAAGTAGATGCTCAATTCTTTTTTAAAAATGCTTGTGATATTTCATCTGGGGATTGTCTGGGGGTAAAGGATTTGGCATTTTTAGGTTTTTCTCTGTTGTTTGTTGTTATTCTTTTCATTAAGCTTTATTAAGCTTTTAAGATTCACTTTTAAGATTATCTGCTTCTACTTCAACACTTTGGTCTAGGACAGAAAGTCTGTAGTATTTGGTTATCATTTTATGAAGCACAAAACCTTTTGTGATTTCATAGTTAAATTATAGTTAAAACAAAAAATCGTGTTACTTTAAAATATAAAAAATCCTTTTGATTTACAGATAAATCCTACTGGATCTGTGTTTAGGATAAAAAACATTATTTTCTTTTATGGCTTCTCCAAATTAGTAGATTTTTTCATAAAGTTAAAAAATGTTGTTATGGTAGAAGACTGCAACTGAAATAAAGTAGGAAATCCCAAGACAAGAGTATAGTTCTCTGATCAATCCTTAGCATGTAATAAAGTGGATGTTGGAGATTACCAGATCAGAGTAATAGTATTATTGTGCACATTTTGAGATGTAAGTGACTGCCAAAAGTGATGGCAGCAGTGAATCAGCCTTGCTGTATTTAACAACTATTTTAGTAGACTAAACAATGTTTACATTGTTTTCCTCTGAAAGCACAATGCTTTTTGAAAGTGAATGAAATTATCTTAAAATATAGCCCGTCAAGACGTACAGAAGATGGGCTTCTTGAAGGAAATGGTATATTTACAAATTTGCATTTAAAATTTGGGTCCAAAAATCACTGTGAAGTGTCTGTATCTTACCAGCAGTGACCACAATATCTACTAAAACCTGCATTCAGGACACCTTCAGCAATAGATTTTGTGTGCAGGGTTTTTTGATGTACAATGAAAGCCTCCCCGTTATTGACTTCTAAGCCCTCACTGGTGCAAACGCTTGCAGACAGAGGTAGCTGCATACGCATGAGAGCACTTCTCATGCAGGGCAACAGTTGCCATACATACATGACCTCAGACATTGGGTAAAACTTCTTGGTTTCTTTTTATGTTTCCACATAGTTGCCTAAAACAGCATTTCACTTTACAGTAAAACACGTGGCATATAACATCCTTTTAATGAGGTAGGTAATTAAGCACAGAACTAACCAGAGAAATTAAAAATACAACTGGCTTTATCTTAATCAAAACTGATGTTTCTTTATTTGCCTTTTCCCAGTTTAATTGTAAGGACTACATGTCGTGTGTCTGAATTGCAACTCCAGAAAAAAATCTTTATAATTTGACTTAGGCTTCTTTATGGGTTAATAGAGGTACAACCAAGCTAAATTTAAAGTCTCTGCACTGACTGGCGTAAATATTTATTTTCCTGCTTAAAAAAAAAAAAAAAAAAGAGAGAGAAGAGAAGAAAAAATCATTTTTGATTATTCTGTTTCAATCTTTTTGACATTTACAATGAATCAAATAGAGTTACAGTGCTTGCTGGAAAAAGAATCAACAGTACCTAGATGTTATCTTACCTATAGTGATCCGCACTATAAATTAAGTTCCAACTATCTACAAATGTTGTAGTTATACCTCTGTGAAGCTGAAAATGCAGAGAGCTTCTTTGTCACAGACTAATTGGATAGAGAAGCTTTCCATTGAATGTTTTCAGCATACAATTGCTATTATATATTTTTTTGTTTGTATGATGCAGCTGTATATCGCATATGCTGTTATCATCTGCTGTACAGATAACACTGTGGAAAGACCTGGAAATGTGACAACAAAAGCTTTTCTTGTACTTAGTTAGGCTTGCCAAAAATTGCCACATCAAGAGTTTTCTTTCTTTTTCTGATGAAAAGAAAATCCATGTCACTGCAGTTGTGGTGACAGAAATAGCCGAAGGTAAATAAATATACAGACCAATTTTACTCTTTCTCCTGAGTTTTCACAAAATAGCATGGCTCCCTTGCAGTTAACACAAAACCACTCCAAGAACTCCATCACTCAATAATTTAATACCCTTCTATGGCAGGTGATGTAGTCTTGTGCTTTTTCTTGATCTCAGTTTTTACAGGTTTAATCATTTCCAGTGAATAATCAAGAGAGACTGTATGTATAAATACTGTCCACCCCTACCTGGTGACATTACTGAAGCAAATTTTCACCTGTTTGCCATGTCAAATGCTTGAGAACAGCATGCACACTCCTTATATCCATTTAAGCACTTAACAGAATGTTCACGTATTGATTTTAGAGTGTCTTTTAAACCACTCAAATGAATTACATATGAGCATCGGAGCATTTGTGAGTTGGCCAAATGGGCATTGATCCTACATAATGACCTTGCTTCCACAAGGATCATTCTCTTTATTCCTTTCCTTCTATTTTTTTCTTTGGTTTGCCTAGCCAATGTATAGCATATTACATTAAGATTCAGTCTCCTATCACCAGATGTGCCTTAAACATTTTTGTTGTAATAAAAGAAAGAAAATGATATTCCACACACTTGCCCTGAATTCTGCATTAACATCATAATAGCATTATTTCTCATTCAGATCAATGTAAATGAGAACACAGTCAGGTCGAGGGGGTTTTCTTTATAAAGGGACTTTCTCTATGAGTATATAAACAGCCTGGTGAACCTCACCAAGCATGGGATCAGACTACAGGCTACTCAGCCCATACAAAAAACTTACAGGATACTTTATCCTTTGAGGTTTAGCAAAGCTCAATGGTTTGTCATTGCATCTTAAAGCAACCTGCCATGTAGTCTGCATTGTGAAACATGGTTTCTTGAAAACTACAGAAGGTTTCTCTGTACTGTGCCAGCTTCACACAAGTATGTCTGGGTGGGACTGGTGTGCAGTGCTCCATCCCTATGGCAGTGGTGGCTGCCTGACGCCTGGGGGAGGCCCAGACAGGGGCGGCCTTGCTGCCTCCTGCAAGGTCCTGCTGCTGCTGTCTGGCTTCTCATGGTTGTGCTACTTAATATCAACACAAACAAATACTCGTTGGCAAGAAAGCAGCACGGATTTGCCTTATAAAAAGTGTCAGAAGGCCATTAAGTGACCAAGCCAATAGAATTTTAGCAGCGGCCAGAGTACAAGGTGAAATCTTTAACGTGGTCCTCTCTTGTGAAGTCATGCTGGTGGCTGGTGATTTCTGTCTGTTCTCACAAAAGCGCACGTTGTTCAACAGAAATGCTGCATTTATTCTGATACGTAGATGAGACTCACAAGCTGCATTTTTTCAGCAACTCTCAATTTGTACTGTCTGATCCGTGTTTTTGTGTTATTAGTCAAATCCACATTCAGTTGCAGAGGCAAAATGTTGATTTAGGTTAATGCTATTGCCAACACAGTTTCACCTACAAAATTACAGGCCTTTGTTAAACACCAGTACTCCCCCAACCACAGCTCCTATCAGTGGTCACTGAACATGGCTGTACTTCCAGCCCTCCCTGCTATTATTCAAAGGCTACGAAATGCATAGAAAGATTTAGAAAGATATTTTGTTCTACAGGTTTACTGCAGGGGTCTAAGTTAAAAACCTGTCTAGACAGGGACATGGAGCCAAATTAAACCCAATTAATTTACTATAGTATTCATACATTTATTTAAACATGCCTTTTTGTGATATTGTCGTCAGAAACAAATTCTCCTGAAGTAAATTCATTTACCTTTGGTCAACTAAAGCTTCTTTATTTCTGAATTACAGTATCCACATGCTGTGAAGGCTGTTAGAATCATAGAATCATAGAAGATAGTTTAATTTTGTGTCTCCGTTTCAATAATTCTGCTTTGCTTTCCTGCTTATCTTTCCCCATGTGGACACGGCATCGCAGCTGATAGAACAGAACCCAAAGGGGTTGACCTTGACGATGTGATGTAAGGTCTCTCGGTGTTGTCTAGCGCCTGGTACTGCCTGTTCCTTTCACCTCGGCTAAATCACAATGATGTACTTTGTAACAGGAGTTGATATGGATCATTTATAACTGGGACTGTTTTTATACACATAAGACCAGAGACAGCATGATAGGTACATTTATTAAAACTCAGAAAACAGGTTTTGTTGTTGGGGTTTTTTTTCCTGTTTTTGTTTTTTTGTTTTTTTTTTGTTTTTTTTTAAATTCAGGCTTCCTGTGAGCTGTATTTCTTTCAATGAATGGATGGATGGCTAGATAGACAGACTGGCCTTAGTGCCCCAGGAACTGTATTTCTTCCTATGTTCCTGTCATATAGTTAGCTTCTAGAAATTAAATCATCTTTAGGTTTTAAGCATGTTTGTCAAGTGTCTTAAGGTTGCTACATTTGCAAGAAAACGGGTCATAAAACTAGTTACTAATTCAAATTGTGAAAACACCAAAGCACCAAAAAAAAAACCTGTGGGGAAAAAAGCCAAACCACACTTAGACATGAAAGGCAGCTTTTTGCTGACCTTGCTAAAGGTTAGAGAAGGCTCTTGCACTGCAACAGAAGTGCAGTGAAGGAGCACACACCTCTCCCTCCCAGTGCCGTCAGAGTGCCAAGGCAGGTGTCAGCCCAGGGTGTCGGGCTCTTCATCTTGCAGACTGTATGCATGAGTATGGGGGGAATATGCAGAGCAACAAAGCAAAAGCCTTCACATTCTACACTGCTATGCCCATGGATTTCCAGATACTTATTTCTACATGCAACACTTGCAGGCTTGAATGCACCTGTGCTTTGCTTTCCTCTAAGTTGATAATGTCCAAATGTAATAGAAATAGCTGTTCAACTAGTTAAGTTGGAGCTAAGTAACTGGGGAGCACACAGTGGAGAAAGCAAGGGAATATGACAGCTAGCAAGTAAGACATGCCGATCAGCTTGGTGTCCTTGTTCTCAGCATTTTTGGTTTATAAAACATTATGTTTCACAAAATACATTATGTACTTTGTTCTTCTGTGATGTCTTTCATCCAAGGGATCTCAGAGCACTTTACACACATTATTAATTAGGCCCCAAAACAACCTAGGAGATAATTAAGTATTTATTATTGTACAGATGCATGAGCTGAAAGAGTCTGAGACACAGGGCCTCATTTACATTAAACCCCCCTTGGATTGCTCTATCAGCATAAAATGACCTTAAAATAATTGTAAATTAGATTCTTAGGAATGTTAGTGCTTCTTTATCCCTCCAAGCAATGTAAAGAGCGAGTTTGTTCATAAGCCAGTTTATGTATCTGATCCTACACGTGAACTGGCAGTGCACAACAATCTTCTAACTTCACGTACGGATATCTGCAAAGAGCCTGTTGTATAGGAAATGCATGTTCCTCCCATTTACATCAACAACTCCCTACATTTGCAACTCCCTAATGCAAAATTTATGTTACACCTTTAACAACTGTCAAGGCTTCCCTGTGAATCTGCACTTCCAATTTACATTGCACATCTTCAAGAGGAGGCAGGAGGAGTGTCCCTATCCCAATCTGTGTATAGTCTGAATTGCTGAACATGGCTAACATGCATTTGATTGACTTTGCATTGCAGTGAAGTAGAAACCAACTGTCTGTTGTCTCTGAATATGGGTGATAATTTCTATTTGAAAAATGCTAATTTCTTATGTTGTTATCATCTGCTTTTGCCCTTAGTTTTAATTACTGAAGTTCCACCTAAGGTCCCCTCTATGTACCCCTTTCTATGTCCCTTCTTCATTTCTGTTCTAAATTCGTCTGTCAGACATTGATTTTCCTTGTTAAAACTTTTTTTTTTTTTAAATTTCAAATTTTCTCTCTTTCTTGCTGTTTCCTTGGCAAGTCTGGAGGAAAAGAGAAAATGATACTGCTTTTTAATACACAACATAAGAAATAGTACTCTAGGAGATTCCTTTGCAGTCTACCTGTGCCTTGACCTAGGACACTTTCCTTTAGGGACAGCCGGACTTTGCCTCTGCTTCTCACCAACGCAGCTCAGCTGAAGGCCCTGCCTTCCCAGATCTTCATTACCTGCCCCTTCCCAAAGGAGCTGCACTGAACTGCTTTTTCAGTATAAAGGAAATAAGTAAAAAGGAGGTTGAAAATCCTAAGAAATCTGCATAGTATGAAACGGGGAATGGTTTGCCTGGCTGGTCTGATTGATGGCTCAGCTTCCTCTCCTGTGGACAGTGATCTAGCAGTTTTCCAAAAAAGACTTTTTCCTAAACAGACAAGTAGGTTCTGTGCATGAAGATCTGTGGGTAACAACGTGGGCTACGCATTTCAAATGAAGAGCTGAATGTGAAACTCAGTGCAAAAGTTCCTTCACTTGAACTTACTAGGCACATTTCCCTCAGAGTGGAGCTCAGTTTCAAAATCTCCTTATCTTTGGAGGTACACATACTGACATGTACCTGTAAGTGTTAGCTCCCATCCCAAAAGTGTCTATATATTAGTGTGGCACTGTGGGAAGGTACAAAAATTCTGCTTCTTGTCATGGCTAATGGGCTCGCAATGTCAGTCTGCTACCACTCCTTCTACTTCCAGGGTTGGTGTTGTCACCACTGATTCAGGCTCTTTGCTCCGTGCTCGGTGGCACAGACATCCCTGGAGGTTTCTTCCTGTACGGAGAACTCTCTGTGTCAGATGCTGTTTAGGAATGCATGCAATTTCTCATTGCTTTTCTGTTTGCACTGATGGTGTCAGGGTAGGCTTTTTTACCTAATTGAGGTACCTTCTGCAGCTACTGTGGTAGAAGAATGAAAAATACAGGCAGTGATTACCGCCAGTTAATTTTGTCCTTCAGCAAGAAGGCTACGAATTTAGAATACATATAGTTTAAATGTGGAGGACGTTCTGGACAACCTTCAAGGCTGATTTGAATTTTGGGTATAAACCACCTGACAGATTCCATTTTTGATTGTGCTCTTTTAGCTGTTAGTAAGTATAGCATCACTACAAAAAACATAAACAGCTGATGCACAAACTAGTAGACGCTACTTAATTTGTCCTGACAAGAAGTTGCTGCTGTTCAGTTTAGTTTAGGAGTAAAATAACCTCGTATTGATCCAAGTGTATACATAAGAGAGTTTCTGCTTCTAAGTAGGAGGTGTTTCACATTTTTTCCCCTATGACTAAGATTTTAGACATTTATATCTCCCAAATACACTATGGCATTTCAATGAAACCATCTCTCTCATCACTGGACCATGGCAGGAACATGAAAATAAGATTGGAAAGCACTTGCTGGATTGTCAAGTCCAGTTGTGTTCTTTCTCAGGCATGATATAAATGTCTTACATTTGCTTTGAGGCTGATTGCTTTCCTTGCTCTGATAGAGATGTTGGTTCAGAAGCTCACTCCTTTCATGATTAGAAATCTATTATTTGCAACCTCTGTGTATTCAAAGCCAGTCTACACCAGTTTGTACTTGTACCAACTTTATTCATTAGCTCAAACAGCTCTACCTTGTACTTGGTGTTTCCCTCCAATGCACTTACACCAAAAGTGGTCTTGCCTCTGCTCACCTGTCATTTTGCTTGGGTTGCCGCATCAGCTCTTTTTAATTTTATTCTGCAAAATACATTTCTTTTTCTTCTTGATCTCTCCCACAGTCCTTCTATATGTTTGGCCTGCTTTGAATTAGCATCTCTTGCTTGTGCATGGCCAGATGACCAGACTTGTATCCAATAGTAACCTGGAAGTATTTTTGGTGGGTGTCTTGGATCATGGTGTGAATACATCATAAGACATCAATTAGCCCTTAGCAGAACTTTTTATTAGTACCTGGGTGCTAGTATTCTATTCTACACGGGCATGATCCACCTGATTTTTGTTATTTCAGTCCTCAAATCATTCTTCTTGCATGATACTGCAGGCTTCCATATGGCATCTGCATCTCACCTTTGGTTATCTGCAAATTCAATTCGCATACTCCCATTTTCTTATATTTTTGTTGATGAGAAGATCAGATAAGCTCAACCTTCACACTGGTCCTCAAGGAATCGTCCATGTAAAGTCCCTCCAGCCCAATAGTTGTTTTCAGGATGACCTCTAGCTCAATCAGTTCTTATTCACCCTACATTTTGGTCCCATCTTCACCATCATAAATAGAAGTCGCATGTGTAGCATCATGCTGTAAACTTTGCTTTGCCTTGCTGAAGTCCAGTTTCTTTTCTATAAATCCTAAATGATCCTTTCCGAGAAACATATTACTTAAATTTAGCATGTAAATCTTGAAAGTATTGCATTAGTTTTAAGCAGCATTTTGTTTTAATTTACCTTGCCAAGAGGAGGAGAGAGAAACTTCTATAGTTTGCAAAAGAAACAGCTGCCCAATACTCTTCTGTGACATAAACAATGCCTTTGGTTTAAAATGCATCATGCCACTGGTTAGTTTTCAGTGTACATTCCCTGTACATGCTGCTCTTGGAAAAACAGGTGGCTACTTTCATGGACAAAATTGTTGCCCTAGTACAAGTAACATTTCTAGTGGATTAATCCTATCTCTGACTCTTTATACGCTGTTTCAATATTGTCTTTTTGGACCATTCCTTACTGAATTAGTCATGCTCAGACAAGTCCCAGCGCTCAGCAAGCGCTAGGTTAGCAACCACTGGATTAACCACTAACTGTATCTATCCTGAACAGCACTTGAAAACAGAGTCAGGGCATAGGTTCAAACACCAGCCCATGATTGCTCCATTTCCTAGCAATCGGCTTTCTGCCTAACTTAGAGACCCTTCCAGTTCGTTTTCTGTAAGACTCATCTATTCCCGAGCTGCCCAGCTCCAAGCAGTGTAGCTGTGAGCTGCTGAGTGCCAGTTGGCGTTGGCACCAGGGAGCAGCCTGCAGAGCTACTTCGCTGAGGAGAAGTAGATCAAGTGGTTCCTGTGCAGTATCCTTGTGACCTGGGGATATAATTAGTATTTTATATCTTTTGCATTCAAAGCGCCTGAAATGCTCTGAAGACTGTGCTTTTATAATATGATGCCAGGTGTGTATTATGTGTATGTCAGTATGGCATGAGGACACATGAGGGCACAGGGACTGCTCCTGAGACACTGCCCTTGCAGGAGGGGACAAAACATGGCATAACTAGTATCCACATTATCTGTTTGGTGGATGTTAGAGAAAAATACCATAGCCACTGTGTCAGTCTTCTCACAGAAAACTTTGGAAAATCACCTGGGAATGAATTGGCAGGGGTGTGGTGTGGGTAGTCAGGGAGTCTGGGTCCTGGCACTGTAGAGATGGCTGTGCTTGTACCATTTCCCTGGCACGTGCCGTCCCAGCTCAGATGATGCCTGGTACACCTGAACACCCGGTAGTCTGTGACTCAATGAAACCTGACCAGCTTGATAATTCGGAAGTTCATCTGATGCCATTATGGTTTTTAGATCTTGAGCAAAGTATCTAAAATATCCTTTGGGAACCACTTATTCTTTTGCCCACTGCTAGCTAAGGTTTTTGCATTGGCTATTTCCTTTAAGGAACAAAAGGAGACATTTACTTCTGAAAAGCCAACAGGACCATGATAATTTATTTTAAATTTAGGCAAAAGCACTTTTTTTCTTTGTAAATGAATATTTTAAATCTATGCATACCAGAATTCTGTAACTGTGGCTTTCAATTAGAAATAATAAGATTGAAGAGGCAACCTCAATTAAACTATACAGGTAAGGAAAGAAATTCTTTTCAACTAAGCAAGAATAAAAAGTCTAAATGTTGCATTAGAAGTTTAAAGTGTACAGTGAGAATCCCCAGTACACATTTTAATTTGCTTTTAATATCTGAGCTCCTCTGAGTGAAATCCCAGTTGCTTATGAAAAGCTGTGGTTTAACAACTGTCTGGTGGCCATAGTCTTAAGGTAGAAGGTCAAAGAAGTCTATTACTGAGAGAATAATTAATGGTCTGGTCCTCAGTTTGGCTAATTTGATGCAGTTCCTCTGAGGTTAATGGAGCTTGGCTGATTTACATGAGCTGATAACTTACCTTCAGCACCATGGTTTTAGTGAGTAAAATAATTCTCTTCTCCTTTAACAGCAGAACTGCAATTATTTGCTAAGAAGTATCTCATATCCATTTAGGAAATATTCCACAATGAGGGAACAAATGCACAAAGAAACTTAATGATACTAATCACCTACAGGGCACCAAGCAAGAGAGAACAACAGAGATAAAGGTGAAGGTCTGCTCAACTTTTAAGGTATCTGTAGGGTGTACTTTGTGCACTTGCTTATGATGAGTTGAATATCATAGTGCAAGATATACAGGACTGCTGCTAATCTTCTAGATTATGTAGATTGGTTGTCATTGTGCTATTGCAGTATACAATATTCTCATATAAACTAAATGCAGATAATGTCTGTGTACAATATCCGCAATATCAATGGGAGAAGCAATGTCTCATGGAAGATCCACACTTTCTAAAACATGATGGATGTTCAAAGATGCTGTGCTATGTTATTCCAAATACCATGATACTTAACATCTCATTTGCTGAATAATACTCGAATTGTTAATAATGTATGGGATTACCATAAATCCACCAACAGGTAGCTGCTGAGTGAATTGAGAAGTAGGATAATTCAAATATAAGCATGCATTAGGAAAGGATTTAAAGGAACAAACTGTCTCAGTGTTTTCTGCTGCTCTTTGATGGAGGGTAGCTTTTTGTTCAGTAAGAAGCATTCGGAGTTACTCTTCCTTAACAGTGATAGCCAAATCTAGATGAATAAGTAATGGTCTTCTATGAGAGTGGATGGTTTTGTGATCAAAACATCAGACAAATTTCTCTGCTGTTTTTGCTATACACTTAATAAACATGAACAGACTATTCACTTAACTCTCCTATATCCAAATTACCCAATATTAATTTGAAAATAACATTTGGTGGAAAATGCTTTCTTTTGAACAAGGAAGCTCTTACAGCTTTGTTTAATTTTGATACATTTCATGTGCTCAAACATGACAAAAGTAACTACTGTAGATAAGGAATGACAAATAGCAGTCTGGTTGTCAGGGTAATTAGCTGGTGTCCAGGTTAGAGAGCAACCTAAACCATTTAAAGTGCAACGTGGAGCAGCAAGAACTGCTGCTTGAATTCTGACAAGGGACTATTCACCCTTAGCAGCAGAAGTTTTGCATCCACCATATATTTCCTTTTCCTCTCCTGCACACTGCAAACACATCACTCAAGAAAAACATTGCCGTGGTCAGGGTTTTCCCTTATGGGTGATGACTAGGACAAGACTGAGACCTATTCCCATGCATGCTGGAGAAGGGATGAACTCTGGTGTATTTACTTTCCCATGTTTGCCTGAATCCAAATTTTCTGTAGATCAGTTTGTATATAAAATAAAGGAATTTAGAGTACTGTCAAGGATAGCTCAATAGCCAAGCAAAGCTGGGAACTCTTTAAACAGATTTGTTTCCACATTTTATTCATTTTAGTCCTACCGAAATAACATGTCTACATAAGAAACAACTGAATGCTATTTTGGCTAATGTATCTTCAGTAGAAACATTGTTACATTTAAAGCATCATTTTGCTTTTAAAGTTTGGATCAAGAAAAAGCACTAAAAGCCGTATCATAGTCTGAATTTACAGCACAGGAAGACAGAAAACCAGCTTGTAACTGAATTTGATAGAAGAATCCTAGAGACAGTTCATGCAGAGGTCCATAATACTGTTTTTTAGGAAACTGATAATTCAGATTGACTTGGATGGAGTAATTCTTTGGATTATACAAGGGGTGCAAAAGATGCTTATCTCCAACTGCAAACAAAAATTTATGAAACTGCAATATATTCATGCAGAGTCTCAAAGTGGGAAAAAGCACAAATATGCAGTATTGTTTTGGGAAATTATAGACTGGGAATAGGATAATCTGATCTAACTGAAACACAGGAGATTTTCTGCAAGCATTATTCCAAGTGAGATTGCTTGAGAAGTTAAGTTTCACAGTTGTCAAAGAATGTGTTTAATAGGTTTCTTCAGACATTTTTCTTAAAAGAAGTATTTTTTTTATTTATTAGCTATATAATTATANCTGATCTAACTGAAACACAGGAGATTTTTATTTACAAGGTATTTATCTAATAGCAAGATAAAGGTAGTCTGTGGGCTACAGTCCTGCTCACTTCAGTCAGTGAGACACAGACCAGCCCATGTGTAGAAGACACAATATAGCTGTGCAAATCCTGACTGACAATGTCCCTGCGCCCCGCATGCTTTGGCAAACTCTTCTGTTATATTTTTTTTAGGATTTCCAAAGCCTTAGCAGGATCTATGTTCTACTTAGTGGACTTCCAAGTAACAATACATGGATGTTGTGCAAGTCTAAAGGATTTTATTTCGGGGGAGAAAATACCAAATCCATGTCCACTAGACATGGACAGAATAATCTCTCAGAGACCACTGGCCCAATGCACAGACAGAGCAATCATTAAGAAATTCAGTCAGTATTGTGTGTATTGCACACTCTGAAATTACAGATATTGGCTATTAATAACCTCTGAAGCTTTTCAACTCTGTCTCTGTAAGAAGGTCAAACAAGCCTATAAAATACATGAATAGAAGAAAAATATTATTGCAAAAATGTTATAGCCTATCATTAAAATTAATTGGGACATTTTAGTTACTCAGGTCCATTTAGCAAGAAATCCGTGATTAAGTGTCAGGATCCTGTGTTTCAGGTGACGGCAAGGAGAAGGAAAATACCTAAGTAATGGTTAAAAAATTGCACCTTTAAAAGATAATGCTCTGACTTTCTACTATGACAGCTTAATAGCCTCCAACTGATGCAACAGAGAGCACTCACACAGACTTACAGCAAACACACACACACAGACACCATACTGCCTATTGCAGAAAGCAATGTCTTCCTAGGAGAAAAAAAAGGAAGAAAAAGATTATCAAACATCAGCACTTAAATATCAACATTCTTGTTACTGTTTCAAATTCTTATTAGTTCCTTGAATGCCACAGTCTTTCCTTGGAGCAGTGTTCTCACAGCACCAAGCACTCTGGCGATGCAGCGGGGTGTATGTGGCTGCTGTCCAGTAGTGACTCCACCTTCTGTTAGATGCAAAGTAGTTTCTATGGACAATTTTAATTTTCAAAGTAATGATCTCTTCTTCTGAGCTTGAGTGGGTGGGAAGAGATCGGGTGGAATAAACTGTTTGGTCCTGTTAATTATGTTTTATTACACACTGTATTCAAGAAACACAGTTTTCTGGACTGCTTTGATCACTCAGGCTTGTAATAATGGTTCCTCCCACCCCTAGAGTCCTTGTGGAGTTTTCTCCTCAGGGATATTGTTTTTTCAATAGTGACCTTTTACATCAAATTTCAGAACTTTTCATACAGTATTCTTTATTTCTGAGAGCTCCGACTTCTCTTTCTCTCAACAGACATTTATTATTGCCAGATGTTCTAAATACTAGGATATTGTTTAAATTTGTGGAGCCCAGTTTTTCAGCTTAGTAATGGCACTAGGGGCAGCTCTAACAGGGACTGCTATCAGGTCAATGCAGGTATTTTTAATATCATGTGAACTAAATCCAACTCTTACCCTCTATGCCACGTGAGTTAGCCTGGTTAGGTGTAGTGGTTCCAGCCGGGTCACTTAAAGGTAAGTATCCTGTCACATGCTTAACTGGAAAGGCTCTAGCATGCTTGAACTCTCTTTGGCTACATATTCCTTTAAAATATCATCAGCTTTTAGAGTTTTTGTCAACGAATCTCTGTGTGCACTGTCTTAATTATAGACTATTTCTCTTCTTTTTTTGGTTCATTTGAATGCAAATCCTGTTCCTCACTGCAGAACAATGGAAATGTCCACAGCCCTCACTTCCTCATATCAGGGTTGAGATTTCAGGAATCAAAAGAAAAGAGCTGTGCCAAGCCTGGAGAAAATTAGAGTGCTTAAAATGCTTTTGAATTGTAATACTTCACATGCAATGTAATGTTAATAGTATTGTGCAGTAATTAGAAAACATTGTGTGTATGCTGTGCCCTACCACATACAATAATATGTCAGCTATTAATTGGGTACTGTTTTCGTTTATTGAAAAAAACGCCTGTCCTGAATGCTGAAATAATCTCCAAATACTTTGAAAGAAACCAACCATATTCATAACTATTCTTACTGAGCCCTCAAAAGGAGCACTTCTGATAAAGAGACAGTGCTGGCAACAGATCTCTTTCAGGTGGAAGTAGGTCAGTAAGTAATTGCTAAGTCAACAATTGAAATAATCGAATAGTTGAAACCAGAGGACAATAATTGAAAGATTCAATCTTCTGAATATGCGTACTGTAAGAGTATTTACATGACTCTGAAATGACGAGGGCTATTACACTGGAGATCCTCCTTTCTGAAAGACATGAGATCAGAAAGTATATCTTCCAAAAGAGAGAGAGAGATTTGGAAGGGATTTTCTTAATGAATGTCAGTATAAACAGATGGCTAAGTTTCCTACCCTTACACATACCTTGGGCACCTTGAGATTTATACTGTTTTTTAATGGAGAGGTAGTGCTTATTAATTTTGGCCAGACAGGCCTGTTTTCTACCCTTTTTTTTTTCTTAATTATGTATCCTTTGGGTTCCTAGGTAGGTTGGTAATTCATGTGTCAGGAAGGAAATTGAAAAGAATACTAATATAATTCATTTCTCTTGTTTCGATTCTCATGTTTTACAAATGTAGTCAAGTCCAACATTTTTCTTATTGTCTTTGTATTATGTCATGTACGGCATGTTTCAGCTAAACTGGGTTCCAGAGGGAGAAAGAGTAATGAGTCCAAGTGGAAAGTAATCCTTATATTTTATGATAAACATCTAACCTGATGCTGTATTGCTGTCAGGATTAATGGGTGCTATTTGTTCCAGTAGTCAGTGAGAAGCCTTCCTGAGAACATCGTGGCTCCAGATCAGACCCTACAAGGGCAGAAAATCTTGCTCAAAGGTTCAGACTCAGTTACAAAGACCATGGAGAATAAGCATCCTCTCTGGCATGCTTATTTACTTACAGCGTAGAAATGAATCGTTCTTCCAGTAGCATGTTTACAAATAAGAATAAGGACAATATAAAAATGGCAAATTAGGGAACTTGTTGATTTCTGAGTGTTGTTAACTTGTGATCTTGTGCTGTGTTTCTTATACACTTTAGTGGCATCCTTGCCTTTCTGCTAAATTGGTACCAGAGAGGCAAGATCAAAAATTTTAATTGGTTTGTATGACCCAGAGGGCTGCCCATATTTTTTAATCATATTGTGCTAGATCTTCCTGTATTTTGATCACTAACCATTAACAAATGATTATAACAGACGAACTAGTGCAGTAAATGTCTTGGATGTTGATACCATAAGACAGATAACAGTGTTTAAAACACAAATCTTTTAAGCTAAAATAAAATATGTTACCAAGATTATATTCAACATTTGTTTTCCGTAACAAATGGAACAAAAAAAAACCTTTCCCATAGAAGTAATTTCTTCCTCAAACTTAAAAATATCAAGTTATAATAGTGGGAAAATAACATGTGCTGATAGCATATTGTGATTATATTCAATTAAAGCCTTTTCCTCCTCTTTACAGACCATAGTAAAAAGAAATTTGTTCTATTTTTGTCAGCACTGCAGACAAAACAGTCAAAGTGAATTAGTTTTCACTGATTTTCACCATCATCTGTAAACAAGATTTGTTAAAATAATTAAATGAGGATTTTGTAATTTGTACAGCATTTAACTCAGAATTTGGAACTCTTAAAAGTATTAATATACTTAGAATTGATTTGTCTTTAAATTATGAGACTTGCAGATATTGCTGTTTCCTAATGGAATCATAATCAATTCTAAACTATTGCGTTTGTGCTTATTTTTGGAGGGTGTACATTTGAGGGAAGAACTGTGACATTGCTGTTGGGAGAAAAACAATCTGAAAAAGTCAGCACACGTGGGAATGCCACACACAAGGCTCGCGGCAGGACGGGGCCTGAGTCTCAGCGAACGGGGCCCGAGTCTCAGCGCAGGCAAAGCCTCCTGTGCTGTTTTCACTAAGACTGAATCTGAGGAATCTGACCATTGATGTTTCTTACTTTAAATTCTTTTTCTTTCCATTTCACCGTACATATTTTCCTTCCACAATACCCAGACTATACTTTCCTAACTCCTGTAAAGGTTTATCTCCCAGCCTTCAAATCGTCCCTGTCACTGGCTTGCCTGGTGCTCCCCATGGAGCCTGCTCCCCAGCCTGCAGCAGACCCACTGCGGGCTGCTGCAGGGCTGCCGGGGCTGGGCCAACTCTTGCATCCACTGCTGCCTGGGTTCTCACCACGTTACAGCCCACTGCCCATCTTGAGAGATGCAGCTCAGGCGGCTGCTTTCTGTCTTTGTGGCAACCCTCTGTTTACTGTTCGTATGAACTGCAGCCAGCTCTTTGCAATGGGCTCTTGTAACCTGGTGTGTGAGCGCGGATGTGTGGCTAATTGTAAGAAATTTTTGCTGCTTTTAGAAACAAAGAGTTTCTTTTGAAAACAAATACATTTTTTTCTTCCTTTTGCATTCCTAAGAAATGTTTTTTTGCAAAATAGAATGCAATACTTCAAAGGGGAGGTAAGATTTTGCTGATCATAGTTACTCATCTGCTCTGTCTTCTGTGTGGAAGAATGAGCTAGAAGGGTTGTGGAAGCCACATGCAGTGGTTATTAATAGAAAAAGAACAAATAACTTCTTCCATTTTTCTGTCCTAACTGAGGTTTGCACTTAGAGTGCAAAAGTTACAAAGTATGCTGTCCAGAAGCGCTGGGGCTGCCACATCGGGACTCATGGCATTGGGAGGTTTGGGGAACTGTTCAGTCAAATGTCTGCTGACATCAGAACCTCCAAACGCTTCCTCTGTTAACAAATCCCTCATTCTTACATGTCACTGCTGTTTCAAAACCTGCCGTGTGAATCATACCATTTCACCAGAAGAACACTATTCACTTTGTCTCCTCATTTAAACACAGAGGAACATTGAGATCTATCTCTTGCTAAGCGGCTGTGGCAGAGCTCTCCAGAGGGTTACTCCTCTCCAATACCCAAGCGAGAAACCACAACACTCACCCTCTTTTCAATCCAGGAGGCTGCAGAGATGAAAAACCAGTATGCTGTACTGCAGCCCGATCTGCATCTGCTGAAGAGGATGTTGGTCATGCAGGTGATACAAATCAGGCTCAATTTTCCCCCAAGCCATGGCAGCCTCTTGCATCTGTCTTACGGGCTGCAGACCTCAGCTGCATTTTGAAGTCCTGCCTCTGATGTGCTCTTGCAGCAGCCCCGCTTGGCTCCATCAACTTCTGCCTGCCTTGTGCAGGAGTCCATCCACTGCCAGAGCTGTTCTTTGGGCAGTGAGAGGTTGATTTACTTTGGATTTCTTGGTGTTTTTTTTTTTTCCCTTTATTATGTCATTCATTGTAAATAAATCAGCCCAATGTCAACTAGAATAACTCTTGACTGGAGGCTGTGGGTCCTCTGAAAAAAATCTATTGCTTTTAGAGTGACGTAATTGGCATAAAAATGTTATCTGAAGTAATGTAGTAACAAATTAAGGTGACTGTTGCTAATTCTTCCCTGTATGTATTCAACTCTGAAAGCATCTTGCTTAGCTATTTTGTTTGATGTCTGTTTCCCCTTCCAAAAATACTTGCATCGTTATCTTCCTTTCTACCATTCTCTGACCATCTTGCCCTTTTCTATCTTTCCTTGACTCCCCACCTCATGTTGTTTTAAATTAAAGGTTGCCAGTAATTAAAATGTCTGCAACATTTATACTGAATTTAGGCAAATTGACAATATAATTCTAGAAAGTCAGACGACTTTCTTCTTTGCATTCCTGTAATGGGCATGCAAGTAGAGAATAATATTGGCAAATTTCTGTTTATGAAGTAATAGCTAAAGTAATAACTGAGATTGTTCCATCAGCAATGATTGTACTCATCATGCAGTCTCCATTGCTGAAGAACAGAGGAAGCTGCACAGTTTTTAAAAAAAGATTTTTTGAATATATGGAGTAGAAGTGCTGAAAGGCACTCAGAACCACATGGAGCAATTGCTTCCCTGCTGAAAAAAATATTGGCTACTTTACTACTCATTATTTTACAGATTGCTTTATAACCATGGTTAAAAGAATGAGACCTGGTGCATAATGTATATATTTTTTTAATGCCGTAATTGTTTCATGTTGATTTTCATTTTACTGTCTATGCGGCCTCTTTAGAAACAGAATATTTTCATGAGCAACCACATCTGATGAGTAGCGTTGCCTAAAGATCTGGCTGGGATCATCCTCACTGATGTAGCTTAGCTGCTTCTCCTATAGTGTCCTCGTAATCTTGGTGTATGCATGTATCAAAAATGCTATGTATTTTTAAAATCCACATATTTTCTGTTAATGAGCACAGCAAAGTAAAATTCAGCATAATATTTTACAGTATTTTAAGAATACAGGGGAATCTTATTCCATTCTTCTGATCAGAAGGCTTAGAGCTGCTTAATATATTTTTTCATATAATGGTGACATTTGCTTATTTTATTTCCTTGATAAGCATTCAAGCCTTTATAAGCACATTTGATGTCTTTGAATGTCAGTAGGAGTGACACTGGAATTTAGTGCTGTTATCCCTTTCAGTCTCTTCCGTCCTGCCAGCTGGGGTCACCGCCTCGAGGGTGTCCCCTGCACGAGCTCAGCCTGCGTGGAGCCAGTGCCCCTCCTGAGGGCTTACCTCAGTAACTCCTGACTGACAACCTCTTTTAATTTTAGTTACTCTTTCTAATTTTGATTTTTTTCAACATTATTGGAAAATATTTTGTTTAATTCTAAGGGTTTGATTGCATATAATTAAAAAAAAAAAAAGAAGGCAACTCAAGGAGGTAAAAAAATCTGAAGGTAAAAAAAAAATAAAAAGGTGAATTATATTTGTGCTAATTCTATTCCTTCTAATGGGACCTACAGAAAAGCCCACTCAAATCAGCACAAGTAACCCCATCGGCTTCAATCATGTGCCAAGTTTAGAAAAGAGCAACCTGTAAAATGATGAACTAAGGCAGACTTTCCTGGAGCTGTGCAAAGCAGGCAAGGACTTACTTCAGCCTGGTTCACTGGACAGGCATGAGGAAGCATACAGGTACCGTATCGGTGTATTGGAGCAGTAGGATAGTATGTGGATTTCATGCAAAGATTGCATTCCTGATTATCCACGAAAGTCAGTTTGTACCAAAATTCAGATCATTATCAGGCAATGTACTGTGAAGCATATAGAAAAACTTTTTTTCTCCTTGTATTCACATCTGCCTGTTTATTAGCCCTAAAATTGGATTTTGTTTCCATAGTCTACGCTTCTATGCATTATTAACTAAAAATTGCCCTGATCACTCTCAAAAATTATATTGCAACATAATAGTTGTGGTTTCATAAGGTTTTTTTTTTTTTTTTTGGTCATTTGACTGTAACAATGCCAGCTGAACTTTGTGAGGAGGGTTTAAAAAAAAAGAAAACAAGCATGCAACACAGGTTAAAATTTGTGGTGGTTTCAAAGCTATCATTTTAGACATCTAGCATATCTGTTCCAAAAAACATTCCAGTTCCAAATGAAAGCCTTAAGCACTCCATCTCTCTCTGATGTCTAGAGAAAGAGCCCATACCTACAGCCAAGCTGGGTATTTAAAGTTGCTTGGTGGTTACAAATTGCAAACAGAATTACTAGCTTTCCTTCAATATGACTTAGAACATGTGTCTTTATTTTTAAAATAATCACACCGCATATGTAGCGGCGACATTAATTACCAGATTGGATATATAAAATACCAGTTTATTTGCACAAAATTTCCTCCTTAATGATTGCTAGATGTGCAAATTAGGACAGCACTTACTTTTGCATGAACTGGAAAAGGTGTGCCTTTGCTACAGAATAATTAAACAGTGAACCCATCAGAAAAGTGCCCAAAGCACGGCATTTCTGCTGTAAACCAAACAGATACTCCCCTGCTATGAGTGTCCCTTCTCCAGTAATGTTGTAACACATAAAAACTTTAATATGTTAACCCTGCAATAAAAAAGTCATTTCTGAGTGAAGACAAGGTCTGTGAAGCCAAGTCGTTTTGCTCTGTAACGACACATACATAACTGCTTTTAGAGCATACTAAAATTATAAGATCACAAGCCTGTGCCCAATTTCCATTCCCTTTTCCATTATTTGCAAAATAGGAACATATTTGAAGTTAGGGGAATATTTTGTATAAAGTACCAATTATTTTTGTTGCTAAGCATGGTATTATTTTATTTCCCTGTGTTTGCTATACTCAAAGACAACACAACTTAGGATTCTGAGCATATTTTAAAATTTAAATTTGCTAAGAAATACTAAAGTGAGGATCTCAAAAAGGTTAAGAAAAGGACCCAGTTATGTGGAGTGTTGTATAAAATTTAGGGGATATGGGTTGCAGCCCACTATTCCTCAGATTTCCTCTATTTCTTTTTTTTCGTCCTACCAGAAATATGTATTTCATGGTATTTTGGCTCCCATCTCTGGTACTAGAATGGAAAAATGAGTCGTGGGGGTGTGAGGAAAAAAATGAAAAATCCAGATCATCTATAAGAATTTTAAGACTGCAACAGAATTTTGGTTTGAGCCCACTTCAGGTTGAGGGCCACTGTGCAGGTCAACTATTCCAGTTAGAGAAATTCACTCCTCTCTAATCGGAAGTGGTTTTCTGGTGCCAGAAATTTCACTACATCTTCAGAAACTGAGCATGTGTGGGTTTGGCTCCTGGCAAGGACAATTTTTAGCATTCAGATAGTGTGGTGCCCTAGAAATAACTACGATAGACAGACAGAAGGAATGAGTGAGGTTAGCACACTAGTCACAGTTACAATACTGAGTCATGTGTATATATTTATTTCACTGTTGATTGCCAAAGGCAATGCAAGAGCTTGAGACTGGGTCAAGTTGCACAAAGGACATCTGCAATATTGCTTTGAGAACTATGCTGTCTTGTCAAAGCCAAAATATGAGATATAAAAAGGACAAAGCTCCAACTTCAGAAACACAGATACAATGGTAGTGCTGGGCTTTTTAATGATAGGAAATTAATTTGACTCTTATTTTATACTGGATTACGTTAAACTCAATTTGTTTATAAACTGTCTAGTGTTGATTTCTCTGAAACAGATGAAATTATCTGTCCTTCAGTTACAAGCTCCTCAAACAGGGACAGTCTTTTCTGAGTGTTTTGGAAACCATCTAGTGAACAGTTTGCATTCAAAGTGAAAATGATAAAATTAGGATGAAGATTCCAGAAATTCCACTGGGGAAGGTGTTTGCAAGGATTAAAAAATCAATAGATACTCTAATGCTTCTCCAACAGTGTGCAGCTATGCCAGTACTCAGGATGGGCTTAGTGGGGTTTGCTGGAAGGCTGGTAAAATGCTGATTTGATAATGACTTGCGATGATTTCATGGAATTTCTTCATAGCTCTGAGGAAGAGTTAAATTATCTAACCACTGTACTCTGGGGCATCTGTAAAGGAGGCTGGAGACATAAATACTGATCATTGTCAGCCAATGAAAATTCTTATTTGAATCAGTCTATTTGGGTAAGAAGGAGAAATTGTATAATAACAATTTTTTTCACAAGAAGAGGCAGCTGAGACAGCCGCTATTAGTGCAGCATTCATTATCTGTTTCTTTTGAAGCAGTTATTTCTTTCCTTGCTCTGCTCAAAAGCATTTCCAATCTGTTGTTATTACTTATCCTAATACCAGAAGAAGTATTGTCAGAGCAATTAGGAGTCCCGAGCCATTTTGAAGGCTCATTGCATTTAGTTTTGTAATGTCTTCCGCAAGAGTTTGCCATCCAGCTACAGTTTACTATCCACTAAAAGTTAGTGGAAGAAATGGAACTGCACACAGAGAAGAGAAACCTCAGGGCAAGGAGAGAATCTTGTGATTCTCTGCACAGCTGTTTGGTAAAATGAAGTTTCCTGAAGCTACCAAATATTTAGTGCATTGAACAAAATCGCCTGGTGTACTTCTGGGAGGTAATCTCAGAGAGAGCATTGCTGCCTTACAGGTTAATTCCTGCATAAAAAGTGGCAGACAATGTGCCACCACATTTTTGTTTCAAAGGGTTGCTGTGATGCAACCTACACTCTAGTACTGCTGCTTTTCAATATGCTTTTCAAGATGATTTTTGCTCAGTTCCCCAATTCAGGTAGCACCATTCCATTGTAATCCTTATTTCAGTCAATACGATAGAAATGGGAAAGGCTTGCAACACAGAAATCTGCACCGGTGTTGAATCATCACAGCGCTTTTAGTCAGTTCATCTCTTTGTGCCTCCTGTCTCCCTGCAGCCAGAACTCTTTTGCTCCTGCGTAATTAATCCACAAGCACATAGCTCATTTCCTAAGAACCCACTTAGTTTTCAGTCAAACTTCTCGCATGTTACGAACACAACCCTCCTGCGATCAGGCGGTAGATGACTGCGCGCATCACCTGCCTTCAATGGCAGCCATCAGCCGGCAGGAGCCAATGCCAGCGCCGTCCCCATGGCAACCACACATAGCGTAGCCATGGCAACGCACTGCAACGCGCTGGATGGAGCCCGAGCCAAAAACCCGTGCAGCTTTCCCACTTGTAAAAACACTTCAAAATTGCTAAAACATGTTGTAAAAAAAAAAAAAAAAAAAAAAGAAAGAAAAAAAAAGAAAAAGAAGAGAAAGACAGCACTGAAAAAAATTGCCGTTTCTGCTGAATATCGCACAAGATGGATGGCCGCGGAGATAATGTTTTTGTCTTCACTGTTTCATTTGGGAGGGAAATGGCTTCATGATGATCTTTTCCTTTACTTGTACAAGGGGATAAAAATAGGGCACGTGTGTAGTGCATATGTATAGAAATTACAAGTACAAAAATACGTGTGTACGTCACAGTGGGAACAGATAGCG
Source organism: Chauna torquata (assembly GCA_013399475.1). Classification (NCBI taxonomy): domain Eukaryota; kingdom Metazoa; phylum Chordata; class Aves; order Anseriformes; family Anhimidae; genus Chauna; species Chauna torquata. The sequence continues at coordinate 232,939 of VXAL01017086.1, forward strand.
TGTCCGTAAATACTTGCGTAGAAAGTGCTGTGTCTCATGCTTTCAATTTAGTAGAAGCAATTGAAAAAAGTTAGCATGAGATAGAGTGGTTTATTTCTTTGTGTGTAATCTGTTTTTCTTCTGTGTCTATTCCCATGTGAGTTTGAATGCATGTATGTATGTGCTTATTCAGTTGTCAGTTTTAAGGGGTTATTTGTTTTTAAACAACAGTAGAGTAATCTTAAAATATGATTTGCATTTTGCAGTGCAGAACATATTTATATTGTATTTTGCTTGTGTAATTTCCACTAGACTATTTCTTGTCGTCACATTCTTGTATAGGTGCTGTTCTGCCACAGCAGAGGAAGATGAGACCTTCGCGAGTCTGTCCCACCGAGCAGGAGGGCAGGATTTCACAGGCCCCGCTCCTGCCGAGGGCAAGGGGATAAGCAGGGCCTAGGAGTCTAACAGATAGGGGTGCTTCCTCGTGCTTTCTCTTCCTGAGGAGCTGGGCCCGCAGGCAGTTTGACAAAGGCATCTTGTCAAGTATGTCTTAGGGGGGATTATGTAGGAAGTCAGAAACGGAAGACTAAAATTACAGCCTATTTAAATCCTAACCCGTAATTCAATTTGACTATACCTCAGTGGTTTCAGCAGTCAGAACTCAGAGGGCGTAATTTGGAGGTAGTTTGTAAATGAGAGTAAAAGGCTGCTTTGCGCTACCACACCGTGCAAATCTGCAGGCTGCCTGTGAGAGCTGGCGGGCGGTGGGCGCACCAGCGCCGGGCATCGCTGCGAGCTTGGCGCTGCCACGGCGCAACTTGGGCTCAGAAGGCAACTCGACCGAGCCTCCTTTAAACTGCTAAACCTGCTGAACTCTGTTGCTGTATGGAAGGGTTGGTTTCAACAGTGACTTATTTCAAAATTTCAAGAAAAATCAGTGCAAACGTTTTTGAGACTCACGGTCATAAATAAAATACATCAACTCACACCTTTGAAGATCCATTTTCACTGTTTCTATTCTAACTCCAAAGTGGCCTTGGTTTAATACTTCAAATTCAGCTTAGCATAGCTAGGAATGAGCTGTTATGGCTTATATATGTTTCCTAAGGAAATACAAAGTTCTGAATGTTTGAAGACTTCCTACCCTACTGAGCATAGTTTTTTTCTGCGTGACCATTGTTGCCATTTTATCTTTTCCTCTTCCAATTTTTCTTTTTTTTTTTTTTTTTTGTGGTGGATCGAAATTAGAGTGGATTTGGGTGAACTGGGACCTTTCAGGGAAGGGTTATTGCTATCCTTTTTATTGTGATCTCTCTGCATGCTATCAGATAGCACTCTTGACCTTGGTCAAGGTTCGACATGAACATCCTTTGTTTCTTAAAGTTCACAGTACTAAATTTTGATACTAAATGTTCAAAATGGTTTATTGGGATCATGTGCGAGTTTTTTTTAACAAATAATGATTATACACATCTGCTATAGATAATATGTCTTTCCCATGCTAACCGAAAATGATTGCCACTCCACTATTGTCACTAAAAAGACAGACGATAAAAGCTCTGTCTGAAACTGTGGATGTTCCAACAGTATTTCAAAATATATTGGGGGTTTCTTAATGGTATATGCATATATGCTGAAAAACAGGATGTAGCTATAGTAGTAGCCATCGTATGGGTGGTTACACTCACGTATGATGACTTTACTGTATCTGTGCAGAGTCACCATATACAAGTAAAACAATCCCTTCTCCTCAAATTAGGGTTTTGTTCTTATCAGCTGTTAACTTTAAGCACATTTTTGGCTTATGTCAGTGGGATGCAATAATAGTGGAATCCCTGTTGCTTTCAGACTGGAGCCATGTTTGATCGCAGGCATTCAGGAATATTTACACTCGCTTGTAATCCTTTGGAGGATATTTAACCTTACTGTATGACACCACTTATTAACATTAATTAGTGTTTAGGTTTTATCTTCACAGGAGGTATATCCCATACAGTCATTAACTGAGTACCTGCTTTTGAACTAAATGATTCAGAAGTATTGAAAATGTTTGTAACCCGTGATTTTTTTTTTTAATTGAACTATTTCAGAACTCTAAAATACAGCATACAGACCAGGCAATCTTAGAAATGTTATCATAAAAGTGCTAGGGTTTTACCGTGGTATTGAAAGTCCATTTAGCATCCTTTCCACTTTTTCAAAGCAGTAGTGCAGTGCTTACTTTTGAAAATTCTGGTTTCTAAAGTCTGCATAACCTCCTGAAATCTGAATAAATTCCAGAAATACATGTACAATATGATATATCATAAAGTAGATAATATATTACGTATATATGTATATGTCTGTGTGTTTGTGTATACACACCGGATTTTTGTTTGATACAGAGGGCCACCCTACATCATCTGCATAAATTCTGTATAAATCACAACAGTTCTGCTAGAGCTTGGGAAGTCCCTGAATCTGGCAGTGGAAGGTTGTGGTTACTGCAGGGTTTTTCCTTCAGTGCTTGCTGTTTTGAGCTGGCTGTGATAAGGTGGAGCCAGCAGTTAGTCCTGGTGAAAGGAGGGATATCGGCAACTCCTCTCCCTCTGTCCTACACAAAATATCCGAAGTGGAGGTAGCCCGTGCAAGGAGTGCTGCCTTCCACAGTTGCACCAGCTGATATGGATTCATAACAGAGTCCATAACCTCAAAACAGGCACATATTTCAGGGAATTAATTCTTTCCAGTAGCTCTGGTTGGTGCACACTACCAATCACCTAACAAGAAAGCAATTGCACAGCCCTCTTCAGACTGTAACTGTATCCAGCCTGAAAATACTATTTTGACCTTTGGTTCCTCTTTCCCAACTGGATTCGGAATGGTACAGTTTTATTTTAGCTAGTGATAAACTCAGGGTGGGTTATATTTCCTTCTAGGGCTAGTGCGGAAGCCTTACTGTATCCATTTAAAATATTAGTTTAAGAAAGATGTTAATTAAAGTTTATCTTCTCTAGTGGAACCCCTTCAGCTCCATCCCAGACAAACCAGCAGTGTGGACATGCTACAGGTGTTCCAGAGACTTACATGCTCAAAAGTTCTTGGAGAAATTCCACACCCAAGTCCATGCTATCTGTTCAAGATAAGCCCCAGAATTTCTCAATCTTGCAGCCTATGCACACAGTGAGCCTTCAAGTTCAGAGTCAAGGAACATCAGCACTTGCTGGGTACTTGTGTGCTTGAGCATGCCAAGAGGACAGGGAAGCCACCAGCAGTGCCTGGGCACACAGCCTGCAGGTAAGCTTCCAGATGTCGGGAAGAAGGTCAGATGGACAGGAGGCAGTCATGGTAACACCACAGCTGCTCCAGAGCCTGCTGCTTTCAGAGCAGCACAGACTTAGCTAAAGTGCAGCACTGCCCTCCAGGCTACTGCTTTCCTGAGAGAAGGCTCTATGACACTATACCACAGTAATTCGTGAAAAACTCTGCCTTTTGCAGAGGCAAATAGCACACAAACCAAAACCACTAAATTTCACGTGGGTCTACCCCAAAATGTCCTCAAGCACATAGTGTAGCAATGGATAACTTGGACTGCAAGAGCTCTGTGTTATTTTCTTTTGTAATCTTTAATTGAGCGTACGACAAAGCTGGACTTCAGGTAAGAGGACACTTGAGGCGTAAAGTGTATTGATTTTGATAAACTACTTTCCCCCCTTCTGATTGTAAATGTATAGGTCTCCAAATAATACAGTGGCTGCCAAAATATTTGTCATCTGTATATTAAATAAGAATTGTAAACATCTGAGAAAGGTAATACACTTTGTACTTTTTCATGGTGATTTTTCACGTCTTTATAATTCAGACGTAAATGAAGATGACTGTGGTACATGACTGTAACAAGTGCTTTAAAGTACATTATAAAAATGTCTCCATGGCAACATCCTTCTGCTCATCGTATTTATAGTGAGAAAAAGAAAACAAGCAAAAATAATATTAACCCTGAAACCCCTCTGAAATCTAGAGGTTGAAAGAGTGTCCAAAGTCAAGGTTCTTCTTTTTTAGCTATGTGTAAAGGTCCTTGAATGCGTTACCAGAGATAGTAGCTGAAGGTAGAAGCAGAATATTTTCTTTTGATTACAGCTTTATATGAAAATACCAAATACCTAGTTTTTGTTTGAATCACTCTGACCAAATGCAACTTGCTTTTAATAGAAGAAAGTTGGAAAAAAGATGGCAAGTTTGCTCAGCTCTTCGGGGACCTAACTACACTGGGCGAGACACAGTTGCACAAGTATAGTCACAGGAAGCCAGAGGAGATAGCACTTTGGAAATTCCCCCTCAAACGTCCTCCTCTCACCCTGTACTCTGGCATCATGTAAACCTGACTCAGAATCGATTGGCATCCTTCTTGTAGGGGCTTTAAGGAGTGGCAGTGTTTTCTCTGTCCTCTTGCTATCTCATTTCTGCAAAGTCTTTTGAAAGCTTGGAAATGCCTGGGTAAATTGGGAGGAATCATTGTAAAAGAGTGTGTTAGGGTGTCCACACTGGAGAATTGCACTTTAAGTGCTCCTCTTGGTATCATCTAGTGGGCTACTGCTGAAGAATCTTCCAGATAACATGATTCAGAATAGCATTTGATTCCCAGCAGTTACATCCGTTCTTGCATTTTCTCTATCCATCTCCCTATAGTCTCCACAGCCCTGTTTTATAGGAACACTTTATTCAAGCAGTGTGAAAGAGGAGTGCAGTCTCAGCAAAAGGCTCAGCTAAAGCTAAATGCAACCACAGTGTCTCAGGCCACCAAAAATGAAAATGGGCAGATTCTTAGGTAATTCATACAAATTCCTTGCAACTGTGGATGCCTGTGGATGGCCTGAATATCTAAACAAATCATACACTTTGTTACTTAGGTATGGATACCAGGTCTAGTATTTAACCACCTACTTTAGAAATTATTGGACTTATTTCTTATTTCACTCTAGTTCATTCCCATTCATCTAACTATTTTAGAACAAGTTCTTTGTTTATATTCAATATAAATAGGGAAGGAAACTAAGGGGAAATAAAAAAGTGATTCTGAATTAAACCCAAAAAATACAACTATTTTTAATCCTTCATGAATTTTTCATTACTACTTCCCACAAAACACCTCCTGCCTTCTCCAAATGTTCTAAAAAGTGCTGCCATTTTTGGTAGATAAAAGCAGGATAAAATAATTGTATTAAGCAAAATTCCTTCTTTTTTTCTCATACATAGTGACTTTTCACCCAGTGTCTTCTGCAGTGAGAATAAGTTCCTTAACTGTCAAGAGAGTAAAAGCTGTTAGCTGTGCTTACAAATCTGTAAGCGAGCTTGAGCATAGGGACAAACTTAAGGGGCCCTTTTGCTCATTTACACAGAATTACAGAACAGAAGCTGATTCTCAATCATTTCTTTCTGTTCCTGTCCTTAGAGGAAAAAAAGTGGTACTGGTACCAAAACAAGGAGGAGATGCTCTGTCTTTACACTGTGTCCATCAGTGTGCTGGCCACAGCAACCTGAGTAACTCGGAGCAGGGAAGAGCTTGGAGGAGAGGCTGTAAGACCTGCCTGGAGTGATGGTATTCTACATCTCTCAGGCTGAAAGAAAAACAAACCTAAAATCTAGCAGAGACGGAATTTGCTAACCATTAAGTTTAGAACTGGTCAAAAAACTTGTCAAAGTTTGGCTCCCTTTCTTTTAAAGATATTTTTCCCATATAAAATCAGGTGCTCTGATAGAGCATGTCTTTCAATCATTCTGGTTTTTTACGGAGGCAAAGATTTCACCAGTTCCCCTGAAGTCTTTTCAGAATGGAACAAAATTTTTTCCACACACTAAACTTTCTGGACCATCTTTTAATTCTGTATTGTTATTCTGAACCTTGCACAACAGATTCCTGATCTTCAAACTCAATCTAGTAAGTTTTGATAATACCCACTGCGGCATACACCTTAGAGCAAAATATTTTCTGCTTGTGCAGACAACCCAAATCTTATTCCTAAGGCTGTGTTAGGTGGGAGTGGGATGACACAATGGAGGTGCCCAACCTGACAGCTCATGTGACAAGCAGGCATCCCGCTACTCATGTCACCTGGAGTGTGAGGACCAGCTTTATCAGATAAATATTCTCTGGCTGCTGTGCTGCACTGAAACCTGCTTCAGGATTAAATGCAAGAAGTGCAACTACTGGTGAGCCACTAGCTTGTGCCCATCATTTAGGTCCTGGCAAAAGAAAGAGGCAGACGATGCAGTGAGCAGGAGGCAGGGACCACATTAGTTTGTTTTGGAAATAATGAGTAATACTTAGCAAATTTGTTCGCGTGGGGGAAACATGTAATGACCTTGATAAGCGATCAAAACTGACCGTGTCAGGTACTCAACAGAGATGGCCTTACGCAAGGAACATCAAGTGTAAAACAACACCCTCCTTTACTGCTCGCTTTGCTCTTAGTCCGGGGCTCTGATGCATCAGAAATGAAGTCCTTGCTAAGCGTGGGTTGCCCTTGACTACTAAAACCTGAAACCTTGAGCTGCCTAATACCATGACACAAGGAACAGTAAGTGAGAAAATGTTTTTGTTCTGAGTGTGTTCTAGGCTATAGAGAAAGTGCATATTTTGCCACTCTGGTGCCCAGAGTGATCAGCAAAGCTTAATTGTTTGCTTAAGCAGCCTTTGGAGCAGTGAGAGCTAACAGAGCTATAAATTGGCAGGGCTGGCCAATGCAGTTGAACAGCAAAAAGACTTTCAAAGAGAGGGTTTTGCTCCCAAGTGCTTATTGTCAGCTCTTTGAGTTAAACAGATTTTAACAACCCAAACAAAAACTCCACAGGGGAGCTTTTTACAAACAGAAAACAAAGGAGCCCGGCTCCAGCTACATCAAAGCTTCCAGGCCTTTCTAACCTCTGGTGGCAGCTTGTTTCATCCAAGGCCCCTAACTCAATGCTAATGTCAGTTTTCCCGCCTACCAGTGAACCATTTTTTTGGAGCTTCCTAATCTAGCTTTCAGCTAACTTCAGAGAAGAAACAGGCTTGCTTTAGGCAAAGCTACAACCATCCCCCATATGAAACCGTGGCTGCCCCATGAAAGGTGTGCGAACACTGCCGTCGAAGTTTTAAAGCCTCAGGTGCGAGTGGATTTGGTCACGTTGAACCTGCCCTGTTCAGATTTCCTTTGCTGTACCAGCCTTCTTCTCTTGTGCACGCTGGGAGAATGGAGAGGCAGGTTTGGGTCGGTATCTCTGTAAATTAGCACACAATCTGAAGATAAGACGATACAGTTTATTTTTGCCTTTTTTCACTTCCATTTTTATCCCTCAGCCCAATGTAAACATGGGATAGTAATAAGAGATTGCAATTTATAAAAAGTTCATGGTAGTGAAATTCCAGGCACATTTAAGAGAGAAGAACATTACTTTTAGTGTGTTTTTCTTTTTTAATGCGGTTTTGTTCAGAATATGATGACATTTAACACTGCGGTTAAAAGGGGGATGTTCATAGAGCTCTGGATAATTAATGATGGAGTAGGACACAGCGCCATTGGAACAAGCGGCTGAAGCAGCTCATGGCTGCTTCACTGTGACGTGACCCAACAGAGTAAGTGCTGTGCTGCTCTGGTAATTCCATGCCTGAAGGAAGGAATGCACTGGCTGCTAAAAAGTAAGAAAGGAAGATTTAGGAAGAGCACAGAAATGAAATATATGGTTGAATACATTGTAGGTACAGTTGAGATTTCTGTTGTATGGAACCTGTTGGCAGTGGCAAAATGTTTTTGCAAAGATTTTTTTTTTTTTTTTGCATAGAAGAAATGTATAAGCACTTACACTTCTTTCCCAAAGACAGCATTGTGACTTTACTGTGTCCACAGAACATGTATTTTCATCAAAAATAAAAGTAATTGTAAATATTCATAAAAATTGTTTAAAACCCCCACAAAGGAAATTTTTTTTCATGCAGTTTTTAACAGAGACCTCTGGGGCTTGAAAGAAACGGTCTTATTTTTCATGTTTCAGTAAAGTCAGTGTTCTTCTTACTTGTAGGGCCTTTTTGACAATATTTTGCTACCTTTAATAAACTAGGGAGCTGTGAAGACCTCCCTTTCTTTGGTCTTGTCATCTCTACCTCCAGTTTTCATAAGTCAAGTGGATGATTGCGTAATCCTGAACAGTAGTACAGACTTAAAAATATCTTTTCACCTAGGATCATCCTGCTTTTCATTGTGTCTGTGTAGGCTGAAGAATTCTGCCTTTGACATTGTATGTATAAGATTTATTTCTGTCATCAGCCGGAACATGCCATATATACATACTCCTCTTGAGACCTCCATGGCTGGTTACATTTTTAACAATATCTTACAGACTGCGAAACACCTGACATGTCAACCAGATGCTTATTGTATTAAATGAATAATTATTTTTGATCCTGTCACGTTAAAAGTTGAAGGTGCAGGTTCCAGATGCCTCTGAGTACTGCATTTTCCTTCCCTTTGTACCATGATAAAGAATCTGGTCCAATGAAATATTTGTTTCTTGGGAGGGGGCAGACAGGAGCAAGCGCAAGTGCAAACATTCATTTTTTTCCACTAGATGAAGTCCTCTTTAATTATGTAAAAATTGGTAGTTGTCACAATTGTGAGAAATAATTTTCAGTGGATAAATGACATAAAAGTGTAAACTTCCTGTGATGGTGATTGCAAGGTAGCACGGAAAGGATGCAGTTGTTCATGCAGCCTCTTACAGAGAGCTTCTTACAGCCTCTCACACAAGTTTCTCCCCAGGGTTGCTGTCAGAGTGTTCATGGGGGACTAGACATAGCTAGGCTAGACCAGTTCTCCCATCCTCACCCCTCCGACGCATTAGGCAGAAATGGGACTGGCTTTTTGTAAGCTCATTTCTACAGTTTTGCTCTTAGTATAACTAGGCAGCAATCACAATTTTTAAGAGGAATTTTAAATACTACAGAATATTCCTGTAGTTTATATGTTTGTGTACTTTTTTTTTGCTCCTTTTTTTGCAATAAAGAATGAGTTACTGTAACTCTGAAGTGAACAGCTTAGGTGTGGTTCCGAGTTTCAGTGCATATTGTTTGTGGTCCCAGCGATTTTGCTCCCAGTCTACTCTTCTGTGCTAGAATAGCAGAAGAGGAAAAAGATGTGGGCATGTTAGATTTAAGATATCTGTAAAGCTTCATGTGCCACAGCTGTGGAAAACATGCCTTTGCTAGATAGTAAAGGTTTCAAGTGCCAATGAAGTGTTTTTTGGCTGGACACAGGGAAATAGCAGTGTCACTATGGAAAGCATTTGAAAGACTTTCTCTAGACTACAGTTCTGGCCAGCCTTATTGAAATGTTGAGTTCAAAATGCAGGAAGTGCAGAGAGGGCATTCCCACGAGAACAGGCACAAGAAGTCTGTTTTATGTGAGGCAGTTTAACAGTTTAGCTCATTTAGCTCAACAAAAGAAGGCTGAGAGGAGATGTTATTGCTCTTGGAAAACATATCTGCAACGTAAATAGCACAGAGGAAAGAGAGACAGCACAGAAAAACAGTTATTTGTAAACTGGACACAGATAACATAGAAGCAGTTTCTAACTTGCAGAGAAGTTAGGTTGTGGAACAACCTCACAGGAGAGTGTCGGAGACAGAAACAGTTTTAGGTGGACTTCAGAAGTACTGAAGGTCCTGCAGCATACGGTCACTGACTCACCCTGCTTGTTTCAGTCTTGCCTGGCTGTAAAACCATGTGAACTCCATGGTTACAACAGGGTTTGACAGCAAAATTTTCATTGAATGTCTTGTATTTTTGGTGTTGAAGTTTATTAATTCTAAATCTGAAGCAATTAGGAGAGAAGTTTCTCACTTTGCTCTCTGAGTAGCTGGTGTTGGATTAGAAGTGCATGTTACATCTTTTAGAAAAAGGAGAATTTAATGTGGTCAGAACTGAAAAATCTGATGCTAAAGAATCTGATTTCTTTGAAAGATAACAGGGAAGAGCGTTCACGTTTTAAGGTTCTAGCTTAGACTTACAGCCAAGCTTTAAACCTGTGAAGAGGGATGTAACGAAATATCTGGGAAAGCTGCAGTGGTTACAGAACCATAATTCTACAGAAAATATGTTCCATTATATTAATGAAGTATATTTTTCCTTGCAATATGGATGTCTTTCATTACCTGATTTATCTCAGTAATTAAGATATGCCCACAGTGTAAGCTCTGGATGTGCAATTAGAGATCACTTAAGATATGTATTTCACTTCAGAAAAAAACTGTCAAACACTGATAGATAATTAGGTATATACCGACTTCGGTGTTTTGTCTGAGAAATGCGTTATTTCTAATGTGACTATTTCTTGTACTAACAGAGAGAGAAACTCTTACAGTTTCACTAATGAAAAACTTTTGAGTGTTAATAATGAAGGCATAGTAATAAAAATATGAATCACAAACTAAAGACAAATTGAAGTGCTGTGACAAACAACAAAGCCTTTTGATGTCACTGCCTATTTTGCTGTGGTAAAGTATCAAATATACTGTCATAACTACATGTAGAAACACTTCAAAATCTGCAAAATCATGAGTTAAAAATTTGGAAACACCAACATTTAAAATTGTCCATGTAGCTGCACTTGTATTCTTCAAGTGTACCCATGCTCCTAATCTCTAGGCAGTGTTTTTTTCTGTAGGACCCTTGCCTCTTTCAGTGCCAAGGGTGAACATTTCTCACAAAAAGCTGTCCAGCACCTTTTGATACACTTTTCATGCTGTGTGTGGCATCAGCCTTATTCGTTTCTCAGTGTTCAAGCCATCTCAGAAGAGAAATAGTTCCCTCACAGACTTTTCTGTCTCTTCTATCACTACTGTCTCTAAGGGCTTCACAATGACTAATTAATTTAACTTCACAAACTCTTGCGAGATAAGGCATGGCATTTAATTGAAGCACAGAGAGATGAAGGTCAAAAGTATCTCCTAACTTGGAGGTGCAGTACTGAGATGTTCTGGTGTTTAGAACAATAAAGCTTTTTATGTTCAAATTACAAATCATTATTCATCTCAGTTGCAATAAATAGTGCTCAGCATTTCTGCCAGTCAGAATCTAAGCTCAGGACAGACACCTATAAAATAAGAAATGAGTAGTTATGAAAAATTTGCTTTAAGTGCCTCAGTTAATGACAGGAGGACAGGAAACCTTTGACAGATGCAGAGCTATCATGTGATTTTCTGAGGCAGCATTTAACTTTCAGGATGTTTTCTTTTCCAGCAGCTTCTCTATGTCATTTTCAAAGATCATCTCCTCCAAGCTCAAGAATGGTCCATCATGATAAGCAGGAGGAAATCAAGGAATGGCAGCAGGAGGCCTACACGGATGAACAAGGAGCTCCTGACTAAACTCAGCCATAAAGGGAATGCGTACAAGACATGGAAGCAGAGACAGGTGACCCAGGAGGAAAACAGAGGCACTGTCCAAACTTGCAGGGATGGGGTTAGGAATGCCAAAGCCCACCAAGAGTTGAATCTGATGAGGGTCATGAAGGGCAACAAGAAATTATTCCACAAGTATATCAGCAGGAAAAGGAAGACAAGGGAAAATGTGAGCCCACTGCTGAATAAGGCCAGGGTCCTGGTGGCAAAGGACGTGGAAAAAAACCACTGTACTCAATGCCTTCTTTAACTCAGTCTTTACTGGTAGGACCAGCCTTTGGGAATCCCATGTTCCTGAGATCACTGGGAAAGTATGGAGCAAGGAAGAGGAATCCTTGGTGGAAGAGGATCAGGTTAGGGAGCATTTAAACCGGATATTCACAAGTCCATGCGACCTGACAGGCTGTACCCACAAGTGCCGAGGGAGCTGGCTGATGTCACTGCAAGGCCACTGTCCTTTATCTTTGAAAGGTCAGGGTGATCAGGAGAGGTTCCTGAAGACTGGAAGAAAGCAAATGTTACTCCTCTCTTCAATAAGGAGGGTCAAGGGAACTACAGGCCTCACCACGATCCATGGGAAGGTTATGGAGAAAGTCCTACTGGAAAACAATTCCAAGGTTTGCTCTGTCCCTCCCGAAACTTTCTTCTTCAGTTTCTGCTTCCTAACCCAGTTCTGTTCTATCTCCATCAGCTCACTTTTCAAGACCTGTTTTCACTCATCTCTGTCGTTTCCCTTTCCGCAGACTTTACTGGTCAGTATAATTGCTTGCTCCATCCTCCTTCTCCAAGCTGTCTTTCCCCTTACCAGTAGCTGTCTCCCAAATTAGTTTCCTTCCCTTTGGTTCTCACTTCTCCCCATCCCCACTGACTCTTCCTGTGCCCTTGTCCCGCTTATTTGCTGAGCTAGACTAAATGTTTTTCAAAGGCTGAACAGCTCCATCTGAAACTTTCGCTAGCTAAAAAATAGTAGCCTGAAGCAGACAGCACAGAAAATGCTACTCACACAGTCGAAGTTTCTCAGTGCTTTAAGCAACTGAAAACATGATCTTACAAAGCAAAATGTTAAGCAATCTTAATAAGAGACAGACCTACTAACAGGCAATAGCAAATCTTTTTTAAAATGTCCAGGATTCCTAAATACTGTCCCAAACAGAATCATAGCTGATGTCCATTATAGCACAAAATAGCTCATATACTAACCATCCATAAAAGCATCTGATGAAAAATAAGGGTTTTTTTTTCAGGAAATCCATGAAAATACACAATGAATATGTTAGGTATTTGAAGACTTTAACTATATTTATCATTATGCTTCTGTAATTTTAATGACCAAAATATCGAAAACCAAAATATGCAAACAAATACTGCCCAAAAATAAGTAACATAAAGTGACACTTAGCCTGCAGAAACACAGCTCCCACTGATTCAGTGCATAGTTTCTGGAGGCCACTATCTGGAGCTCATGTCTGCAGCTGTTGAGCTGCAGAGTTGAGTTAACAGTCTATTGGGATGAAGAAAATTAACTACTAACCTAAAGAATGTAAATTACTCTATTAAAATTTTTAAAGAATGTTTTTGAAATCAATAAGTGAATTCAAGAAAAATTGTAGAACCACAATAATTTTATGAAAAGAAGACAGTAAATTTATAGTTTAAATTATTTCCATGGTACTGTTCATACACACATAAAAGTAATAAATCCTGTGTTGGTAGCGAAAGATGATTTTTAGGATGTTGTTCAATGGTTGACAAGGATGAAGTCAACTGAAATGTATTTTTAACCAGAACATAAATCCTGTTTGAAGGCTTTATAAAGGAGCCCTATAAATTTAGACCAAAAGCATGGATTTATTTTATTCTCTGGACCTCAGTTTGGCTTCTGATCACAGGAAAACTGGTGTAAATCTGGAATACCTCCTCTGAAACCAGATAGGGCTTCCAGAATTAATGCCTCTATATCCAAGAGCAGAATTTAACCCAAGGGCCCAAAGCCAGCTGTATTGAGCTGGAGACATTTGGTCTGGCTGCAGGGGGGAGAGGCTGTGGCAGCTGGCCAGCCTTGCTCCCCAAGAAGTGATGTCAGGCTCATCAGCAGATCCCTTTGGGCATCCGACATCATGTGAAATAGCCAGACTCTCTTCTGAATGGCAACTGTCAGAGACAGCCAGCTGGCATCTCTTTCAGAAGGCTCAGGGGAGATGGCCACCACCTAGAAGTGCCTTACTGGTTGTTGGCCTCTTGTTTCAGGGCTGCTGTAACTTGCTGTCAGTCCTCACTCTTTTCATAACATAATTTAATTTATGACCACAAGAAGTGCAACAAGTAAGGGAAAAGATGAAAAATATTATGCTAAATGCAACCAGCCCTATACTTGAAAATGCAAACATCAAACTATTCCCTAGATATGTAATTACAGACAGCTTCAAAGGGGGAAAGGCACATTTTTAGCAAATACATCGTATTTTGTGTACGCTGCCTTTGCTTGAAGGACAGCCTGCTTTCTACAGGAGCACAGCAAACTGTTTTTAAAGGGATCATCAACCAGAGTTTGTGGCTGATCACTTGGAACTCCCGTGAGACATACAGAGTCATGACACGGAAAGGAAAATAAAAATACAAAAGCAAATGTTGCACATCTCCAGCATGCTCCTCTTTCCTTCCCAAGACCCTGAAGGATGGTCTGCCAAGCCATGCTCTGGGGCGGTGGAACACAGGAGGAGCCATCCTCTGACACATTCCCACTTCTCAGCTGTGTGAAATTAGTGCTGGAAAAAACATCAGGAGGAAATACTTCTGCTGCTGCTCCATGCTGTCAGTACCGTACAGGGAGCTAGAAGAGTTGTGCTGGATGGCTGGTTTAATAGCACCAGCTGTTAATAAATGCCCTTAACAGCCTCCCACCCTGCAGTCCCTGCTGCAGTCCCCTCATCTGGGAACTGCACTGGGCTGCTGTAAATGTCTCCTCCTTTGGCCTCTGCTCCGAGTTGGGTCCCGAAGGCCTGGCTCTGGAGGGACACACATATAAGCCCTGCCTCGTCCCCATGAGCTGCCTGGTCTCCCTCCATGCTTTTGCTCTACACTGCCAGAACCCGCTCATGTTCCTTCACTAGCACATTCCTCTTCGCATGGTGCAGATTAACTGAGGTGTTCACTGCTCCTGCTGAGCACGAGCGGTGTGGAGTGGACTTTCTGAATGCAAGCTCCAGTACTGACAGCAGGAAATTCCCTTTCAAACCCTGACTTATCTGCCTCCTTCTAATGGTCTTAGTCCTCTCCCTTTGGAAGGGAAAGGCATTCTGTGCAGTGGGCTGTTACGACTTTTGTCATCAGTTTGTAAAACACAGCATATCTGTTTCTAAAACCTCAAGTTTATTGGTATTGCCAGTCTGATCCAAAGGCTTCAGCGCTCAGTGGCTTTCCATGCAGTGGTTTTTAGAGGAGACTCTGGTAATCAAAATCAACAGTTCCACTTCATACAGGATTTCTGAGAGGACAAAACCTTTTAGGCAATTTGAAGATAAGCAGAAATATCATTTTTCTACTCATCAGATGGCATCAATACAATTTTAAAAATGTCTTCCTATGTAAGAGAGAGAACCCATGCAAAGTGTTTCACAGAACTTCACACCTTCCAGTCCTTGAGAGAGAAAGCGCTAAAGAGAAAAACACTGAGATTTGACCAGACCCAGCCCAAATCTTCTTAGAAATGTGGAAAAGTGGTCACTTCAATGACGAGAAGTATAGGGTAACAAATGTCTGTCATGGTAAGGAACAGGTGAAAAGGAGAAAGCCCAGGCAACCAGACCTGGCATTTGTGCTCAGGTCATGCTGATCGCTCCACAGCTGAGGGTGTCAGCAGCAACCAAAGAAGAAGACATTTTAAACATCCTGAAATATTTCTAATTTGTGGTAGTGGCAGCCCCCATGTGTTTTTCAGAGCTCTGGTAGAGGAAAAGTAAGCAGGAAAGCAATGGCTGTTTTACAGTCCCCAACAGTTCGCTGCCTTGGACAACTGCCAGCATTGGCTGTTCCATGTGAGAACCACCTAAAAGCAATCACTGATGAAAAAGTTTCCTGAATCCAGGCAATTTTATATTTGTTTTATCTTCTAAAACATTTTTCATCTCAAATAAAAGAGCCCAAGAAGATCAATACTGCCTAAGACCTGAAATGTCCGACTCGTGAGCTCTTTTTAACAACTCTCCCTTTCTGAAAATTGTTAGCCTGTTTGCGTGGAACAGCAGCTACTTGTTAGCTGTTTTTGTTCCCTATGTTCCTTCTTCTGTTGGTATTGTTTGTACCAACTAAAAAGATACCTTGGTCAAAAGATTTGTGGGTGGAAAGAAAATTTTTTTAGTTGCAATTTACAAATTAAGAGATTTCTTATTTAACTTTTTCAAACTTTTGGCTTAGATAAATGGAAAAAAAGCAAAAAAATGCCGGCAAAGATAAGATAAAAATATCTGGTAGCAAAAAGATGATCTAAGACCAATTCTCATTTGCACTCTAGAATACATCTTTGGACAACACTGAGAATCAGAGACAGAGCCTGAGGATGCCTCTGTGAGTAATTTAAACTCATGTTAAAATCTCTCTTGTCTGTGGCAGACCATTTTACCTCTGGCAAGTAGTTCCTGGTGTCCTAATTCCTAAAAATGCATGTTTTGCATTTATTATTTCCAGCCCTCTGTGATGATGTTTGTTTCAGAATAAGCATGAGAATTTATGTGGCTGCATTTGATTTGTCTGATGCTTGAAAGCAAAAGGAGTAACTTAAATCGGTGAAACTATTTTCTTGGATTGTGAACGGGCAAAAAATCAAACTTTGTTTCTTACATGCTGGGAAGACTTCACTCATTTCACTTTACCAGGTTTTCATTTAGCAAATGTAGCTTGAAAAGAATGTAGCACTTCTCTCTTTTGAATATTTGTTTCCATTAAGTGACTGACCAAGAGAAACTATCTTTACATTTTCTTCCATTTTTCGTGAGCAACAGTAGAGCAGCATCAACATTTTACATTTCTGATAAGGGAATCAGACTATTTTTTATTATTACCCCAAGACATTAGTTGTACAGAGGACCTAAGGGCAAGTTTTACTAGCAGCTAAAATTAGTAACTACAAATAAACTGCAGGGCTGAAAGGCAGAAAACTGTAGAGGTGGTGAATGATTAACGTAATGGTATATGAGAGAATTCACTGCTAGCCATATTAAAAATTCCTCTTGCTGAAATACAGATTTTTTTAAAATCAGCATAAATTAATGTAATGTATATGTAATAGTTGGCTAAAATCCTGTTTTGCAAATGCATTGCCGTTAAGAAAAACATAAGGTATCAACGCAGGAAAACAAAAGACTTAAAGCAACACAAAAACATACAGACTTCTTCATACAACATGCTTCACATACAACTTCACATACAACGTTATTTCTACATGATATTTGCTATTTAGCAATTTTTTATTGATTGGAGGATCAGCTGATTATTTCCTAGCTGCTGAAAGGCTAACACTCATCAACTGATTTGTGAGTTGGAAAATAGAGTCTTGTTCCTTCCTTACACCAGGCTGTTTTTGATAGCCAGAGTGCCCTCTATGAGATTTCTGTGAAGAAATATTTCAAAGCAATTGTCAGGTTTTTCAGCCTTTCTTTATGCTGAAGAGTGAAGGCTTAACTCCTCTGCAGGGCTGGATTCAAAGCGCCCTGTAGTGACTGCAATGACTCCCATGGCCTGTAACGGGTCACAGACAAGGGCCCACGTGCGTAGTGTTGAGCTGGAGATGCAGAAACCCCATTGCTACAACAGCAGCTGAGGGGATACTACTCATACAGGCACACTTCCTTGCAGCCAGTTACAAATGTTACAGCATGTGCTTCCTAAGTGCCTAGACAACTCTCCTATCTGCTTTATCTTACAGAGTAATGGAGGACGAGCAATGTTCTGACATGGGGGTGAGGAGCAGCAGAGCTCTGCAAGAGCTCTAAGTGCTCCTGGTGTCTACCCGAAGAACCGTGCTAGGCAAGGGTGGAGGTGTTACTTGACCCCGTTCCTTCTTATGCCCTGCAGATAAAGCAAATACATTCCTTCACCAAACTGTAGATTAATAATTCAATAATAAGAAAATTGTGATTCATATGACTAAAACAGGAGTTGATCTTGTTCACTTTCCTTGTGCACCTGCTTTACATTCTTCCACTGTATTTGCATTATAGCGCTCCCTAGTACTTAAAAAAGTACTTAGAAAAAAATCTACAGGGGATAAGATACATACATCTGTTCTTATGCTAAAAAGGCAAAGCAACATAGTAGCAAAAAGTTTTGCATATCTATTAATTCCCAGGATCTTTGAAATCTCAATAAAATAAGAGTGAGCCTATTGGTATTTTGATTTAATTAATGCCTACAGATTTCATTGCCCTCCCATTCAAGGGGGATTGGCTGAGTCTAATTTAAAATCATGGCCCCACCTGTCTGCTGGGTGGGTGGGTGAGTGAGTGGGTTGTTCTTGCAGGAGCTGGGCAGATGGCTGTGAAGGTTTCTTCAGTCTATAGCAGTTTAGGGAAACAGAGTCAGAGAAGCAGCTATCAAAATTAATTTCTGGTGAGGTATGTTCTTGTATTTGTTCTTGCTTTCATACTTTAGAGCTGCAATACCTATGCTGGAGCACAATCCTTGACTCCATGTGGATTCTGAATTTTATGCATGTGTCTAGCTCTTCTGAAAAGTTAAGGAAGTTATTTATTTATTTATTTTGAAGACACTGAAAATGTGCTATCAACATAAAAAAAAAAAATCACAATTTGAGGAGTGACTGTTATCAGGACTTGCTGAAGACCAGTTGGGTCTCCTAGGAAAGATGCAGCGAAGTGGATATATGCTCCAAGTGGGGAGGGGAGGAGATGAGAAAGGGAGAATTTTTAAACCAAATAAATACAGTAAAGCAACTACAATCACACTTAATTCTTGCAATAGCGTACTCCAGACTGGGTCTAATTTAAAGTCTAGGTCTAAGTTATTGTTATCATGATGTTACTTAAAGCCTCTTAATATTTAAAACTTATGTGTTCTAAGCAAGTGTTTCAGAGCTTCATATGTTGCTTGCTGCTTCATGGAAACATTCTAGATTTGCTGTATGGACAATTTCTGTTCCCAATTATAACAGTATGGGAGAAATACACATCAGTGGAATGCAGAGAACTATTATGAATTAAAACTGCATTAAAAATTCAGAACCTCAAAGGGTAATATCTATTGCCTAATAAAACACAAAACAGTAACTAAACTAATGATTGATCCCATAACTTTAAAAATCTAATTCCTAAATATTGGAGGGGGGAAAAAAGCAATGAGCATACAGTCAAAGGAATAACTTTCTATGGCAGCTGTGGTATGGATTTCTACTGATTTTTTTTTTTTTTTTTCAACATGGTGAAAGCCTATCCAAAGAACCTGTTGCTGATATTCTTCCCAACCTTCTATATAGTAGTTATTCTGCCAGCTCCAGGGCAACTCTGAAGTTGTGTGTTTTAATGTACAGTCTTTAATTGTCGAACTATACTAATACTCTGATTTCTAATACTGTTTGCATTTTTTACTTTAATTGCGAGACATCCAGTAAGCAGATGTCTTTATCTCGTCTCTCACCTCTCACGGAAGTTATGAATTAACTCTCAAGTGAATTGTAAGGAGGTGTAATAGGGAATTTTCCAAACTTCTTTTTACTTAACAATTAAGTTTCTTAAGTAAAAGAAATCCTTGACAAAAGATCCTTTGCATTTTTGTTTATGCAAATATTGGGGATACCTGTGTTTGGAATTAAATCCTTTAAGGACACTGTGCTGGATAAACAAACTTCTCCAAAGAAATGCAGTGAGGCATCTTTTGAGTATTAGTCAGCTGTGGACAGCATTGCTTTCACTAGTTCTGATTAATGTGCCATTGCATCCTGGTAAGATTAATGAACTGTGAAGGATATGTGGAGACTGTCTCTTCATTTCAAAGAGTGTGAAGAATTTAAATAAACGTAGCATTTAGATGGTCTGTTTTGTCAGGATCTGACTGACTGTGTCTGCGTCTATAAAGCCTGTTTCTGTCTTTGTTTGGTTTATAGGTGGTTTTGGAGCTTCCAGTTTTTAGACGCTACTTATGTTAGCCAAGAGCAGCCACTAGCTAGTATTTCAAGAGGTGATAAAAACTTAGGCTAGATGAGCTGACTACATTTGCATCAGCTACCACATAGGGTTATAAGCTTTTATAGATGCTTTTAAAAGACAAATTTCTTGTAATCTGTTTTCTCTCAGAGTTGCTATAAAACATGAGTAAAGCAGAAAATAAAAATAAAAAAGTTGAAATAAGAAAACAGAAAAGCTGCAGCTGCATCCAGGTTCCTTACATTATAAAGAAAAGTTTAATGGTCATCAATACATTGTGGGTTTGATACTATTTCCAAACTTGTTTTCTATTTGTAAATTTTGGCTTAAGTTTTTTTTGGTGGCTGTGGGGTTTGCCCTTGAAATCATCTACAATGCTATCTCCTGTAATTACAGTCAAAACTACTCTGTCAACCACAGCGAATTAAATTCACTCAATGGCTAGGAAACAATTCTAACAATTGTTTCTAATGCTTTTAGGTGACAGAATGCTATATCCCTACTGATTTTGAAGTAGCGCAAATACTAATGTGCCATTGGTTAGAAGCAACTAATAAGAATTCATTGTAGAATCCTTGATTAACAGGTAAACATTTTTTTATTATTATTTAAAAAAATATAAAAATATTCTGTTGCCACAGCAAACATGAAAGCACCTTAATCTCACTATTCAGACCTGCCTTACATGATGAAGTTTTAAGCTACGTGAGACTGAAGTGTGACTGGGAGCTTTGAGACTGAAATGAAAGATGCTTCTTTTTACAATCCATTACATAAAATTGACCAATAAGGAAAACATTGACTATTACAGAAATAAGCATTGCTCTACATGAGTTGACCAGCCACTCTAAGTTAGTTCTCTTTAGGCAAGTGGTAGTATTTGAAGAAGAGGGGGAGAAACAGAGAGAAGAGGAGAAACAGAGAGAAGGGGTGGGGGGGAAACAGCACATCTCTACTTCGTACTAAATACTACTTTTGACTGCAGTTTTGGTAGAAGGATTGCAAACTCAGTGATTTAGGATTCTGAGTTACTCGTCCAATCTCAGCTGGTGGCTGCGGGTTGCATATTGGTGTATGTTTGTTACTGCGGTATGGGAAGACCAGTCCAAATGCTTTCTTCCCCAAGACCTACATCAATAAACTTTGGCCCACAAATCTGTTTAATCCAGCACTTTCCCAAAGGTGTAGAATAAACATCTGGGCAAATCTAATCTCTGCCAGTTCTGGTGGATTCACTCTACTGGAATGATGCAGTTGATCAAGTAGAGCAATGAGCAGAAGGGGAAAGCCAGCTGTAACCAGGAGGAAAGCTTTTCCTCATTTGTCAGAGCTTAAAGCTCTAGCAATCAATTCAATATGGCTAAAATTGTTTTATATTTATCAGTGTCTTTAGAACTTTTAGCTGCATAGCAAAATCATCAACCAGAAATTACCAAGCATAGATCATGGTCACAGGGCACAATAATAATGGCCAACAGAATAACTTAAAGGCCTTCAGACTAATAAATAAAATTGTAAACCCTTTCCCTAACAATAAGCAACATGAAACCATGGAGTCAGCAACGTACAAATTTTGAAAGTCTGAGGGAAAAACCTGCAACTTCTTCTGAGTTATCTTACAGTTAACAGTGAATGCAACTCCAGGTTAATTTTCTGTATAATGGTGTCTGAGTCCTCAGATCACATGCTTTCTCTGCTCAAAAATCTGAAAGGAGTCTGTCTGTCTGATAGCTGGGCTTCATTTTTGTGTATAGTTTGATGGACTTAGGGAAAAAAAATTGTTAATTCTGTGGAATTCCTGATGTTAACGAGATCATAGTTATCAAATTAGAAATATGCCAGTTTTGCATAGTTTTAGGCATGTTTGTCAGAACAGGCCTAAACCTGCCTTCTTTCCCACAGGCTGGTAGAACCACTGGGCCAGTTTCTTCCTGTCATCTTCAACGTATTTAGCAAAAGAGCACATATGTCGTTTGGGTCATATTTATGAGTGGTACTTGCTGGCTCAGTGGCAGATAGAAACTGGTGAGCTGTTGTACTCAACACAAACTTGCTACATGCAAACTTTCTCTAAGTTGTTCTATGCTAATAAAGTATTAATAGTTCCAAAAAGCCATCCTTGAAAGTCTGGCTCTTAAAAAAGGCAAAATTCTTGCTGGGTTCAGCACAGCTGGGTTTTCAGGCAAAGTGAGAAGTCCAACCCAGTGGTGATGCTCGCGCCTCTGGGGGACAGCTCTGGAGTAGTGTGAGGAATCCCAAATGCCTTCTTTTTTAAAAAAAAAAANCTCTCCTATGTCTGTCCTACATCACGTTTTCTTTGTTGTTGTCTGTGAATCACCAAACATCCTTTGTGATGTCTATATGGTATAGTTATAAATAACTACAGCACTCACATCATAAACAGAAGGTGATTTATGAAGTGCTGCTCAATCTGACAGCTGCTACTACAGCATAACCAGAATAGATTACTTGCAAGTTTATTTCAGTTATAGATAGGCCTACAGTGAAATACTGTATTTACCTGTTTTGTACAGGGACTGCATGATCCTGGCAAACAGTAGCATGATCTAAAAGGAAGAGTGCTGGCCTTCACATAAGTCACTTGTTTTCAAGTATCAGATTTCCACTGGCTGTTCTTAACAGATAGGTGATCAAGTGAATCTACTTAGAACGGGTTAGACTTCTATTTGAAACGTACAGAATAGCCAGAAAGACCCACTTAAAATATGATGAATCAAAGTCCAGCCTTCACAAGGAGAAATTTGCCCATCAGTCTGAGGCCAGTGAATGTACTCAAGTACTAATACCTGCAGGTTTTTTCTTTGAGGGGAAAAACTGCCCTCACTAACAAGAAAAATTCTGCATTTGTCCTTCAAATACTTCTTTTGTGATGCTATGAGTCACATCTATGGAAACAAACAATGAAATGCATCAAAACTATGTAATTCAATACTTTAGAAACTGCCTTACAGAAATAAGGAACTGCCCACAGGTCTTGTCTTCTGGATTAAGCAGATCAATTGGAAGTCTCACCAGGTATGACTTATCTGATGCCCTCTACTACTTTGTAGGAATGGACTTTATAAATTACCCTCTGCCCAAATGTAGATACAGATGGAATCAATTAATTACTGCTTGCCTGCTCTGAGAATGATTATCAACGCAATATAGCTAAACAATACTAATCTCTGGTAACCATCTGGAACCATTAAGACAAACTGCATCTCCTTGCCCAGGGGAGGCGAAAGTTTTGGAAGCCCTTAAGGCCCATGGCCTTTCTCAGTTGCATACAGTCACAACCAGCTGATGAAGGAAAAAAAAAAAAAGGCAAGAACCAGGTCTCCAGCAGAGCTTGTATTACTTAACCATGTTATGATGAGCAGAATGGGATTTTGTGGTAAAGTGTAACTGCCGAACTTAGTTTTAGGTGAAAATAATGGTTTTGAAGGTAATAGCAATTCAAGGATCAGCAGAAGGAGCAAAAAGCTGGCTGAAAACCTAGGCATGATCCTGGATGGACTTAAGAGACCAAAGGTGTATTGAAGATCACCATATGGGTGCAAAAGCTGGTTTTTTGTTTTTTTTTTTTTTTTAACTCTAGCTTTGACTTGTAAAAGATATAATTTAGTATTACATTTTCTGATTAAACCCCTGGGTTTCTTAGGATCGAAACTATGGATTTCATATGGCAGAGATGGTAGCTATAAGACCATCCAAATTCTGGCATCCAGGTCTCTCCAAATGAGAGGAATGTGTGTCAATACAGATCTACTCGGAATCAAAATTTTACTAAAGTATTTTGAGGGTTCTCTGCTTATAGCTTACAGCTCAGTTTTCATTTTTCTCTTGTGTGCTCCCAGCACAGTGACTTACCTTCTTTTCCTTTCACACCTCCATGGCAGAAGAGCTTGAAATAAAGTGGCAATGTGAGAATTTAGTACCCCAGATACCTGTCTTGACATCCTGGTGTTTCTTTTTCCATGTCCTATGTTACTGACATGGAAATTCCCAGGCTTGGACCAGGAACGGTACTGTGTACTCTACCTCAGTATATCTAGACTGCAAAAAAAGAAAATTAATGATTTTATTTTCCCAGGGGAGGGCTTTTATATCACTTCCAAAACACTTTTGTAAAAAATATGAGGGGAGGTCTAGCAGTGCTGTAGTATTTTTAAGGCATTGTTCATGTACAGAACTTAGATCCCGTAAGCTATTCCAATTCTACCACTAAAGCAAGTGAAAGTGCATTAGGATAACATTGTAGCAAGAGTTTAAACCTCTAGTACCCTCTGTGTTTAACTCCTCCTCCTCCTCTGGATTTACATGTCTGTACCAAGCAGGTCAGGCTCTCAGGAACAGACTTGAAGACCCTTCTTAAAACTGAGACAGAACAGGCTAAAGAAGAGTGTTACAGAGCTGGCTAAATGATTTTGATATTGTAAAAGGATGGATAGATAAGTTGTGTTGAGATCATGAACAGCCAAACAACAGTGAAGGAACATTCTTCTCTTTGCTGTTTTTGCAGTTTAGCAGCTCTGTGCGATTACTTTTCCACATTAGAGAACTCTTGTTCTTGGGAGCAGCTTTATACAACTGTATCTTTTTATGTAGCACCCTAAATGGTGTTTTCTAATCCTATACGCTTTCTGCATGCATGACTACCTTACAGACAGTCTGTACTTAGCAAGCAGAGTACTGACCTGCCAGGTATATTTGGGCTTTGGGAGCCTTTATAAAGTACGGACACTCTTGTTGTACCACACTCAATTTTTTGCATACTCTTTACATAGGAAGTAACTATGGTCTTGAGGGTGGTCTCATCAATAGCAGGGCAGCTTGACAGGCAAAATGCTGCTCTGTGGTTAAAATATGAAGTTAACACTGCTTAGCCTGTTCTAGTCACAAAACATCATCCTTTTATTTTCATCCTACGTTCCTCAGTGACAGCCAAACAGCTGGTATTTGTTCTTACAGTCCAGTGCATTGCTTACCAGTCAAGATGAAAGGATATACCAGCATCTTCCATAAAATGAAGGGAGAATAGCATGTTGTCTGTAATGGTGCCAGTGGGAACAAATTTCTTGTTGTTGCTGTTAAACAAAAGGCCTGATAGACTTATCTGGTCAAATCACTGTCCATTTGCAAATAATGATCATTTCAATGCAAAGCCCAGGTTTTTATGTACTTACTAATAATCATCAAAATGGCACCAGATTCTCTCTGTGTGGGAGACAAATCTTGAGCTTCTAGTTATGCAAGCAGTATTTGCCAGGTGATTATTGCACAGTGACACATGGGGATGTACCTTGCCATGCCACAGCCTGGAAACTGGAGAATAAGCAAATCTGTGCACTGAAAGCCAAGTGAGTTCCCCTGTAGAAGGAACGTTCTGTGGTCTAGTAATAATCGGTTACCAGTGCAATTGCACTGAAAAATGTAATGTTCAATACTCCTGAGTCAAGGGCTAACCAGCCCTCATTGCTGTCTGTGTAGTTGAAGCATGGAGTTCAAACTGCTCTCATGCACTCTTGCATATCTAAATCCTTTTCAAGCCGATGTAAGTTATGTATTCCTGTTAACTTGAGCACGGGGATGTGTAGGTTTCTTAAAAATGCCTCTGGAAGGTTTTCTCTGGGGGGTCACAGAAAATGGCAGTGAATTTCCACTCTTAGTCTCAATACAAATACTTGCAAGCCTTTTGTGTATTGTTCTTATGGGAGCTGTAATTCTTTCTTTTCAAAACTGTAGCTGTTTGCAGTAAGGTAGCATAAGAGTGCTTTCAGGAAAAATATTGCCTGTGCTATCAAACTGGCAATCAGGCCAGATCCAGAGCCTGAAGATGGATCTCCAATGAGTTTGATGGACTTTATTTGGTTAGTTAACCATAGTTAAAAGTATTCTCGTGTCTTTTAAATCCCTTTAAGCTTTCTCCTCAAGTAAAGCAAAATTCTTCCCTAATATTAAGCAAGCTTAAAACAAGTAATATCTCCTTAAAAGGATCTGTTAGTTTGTGGTTTTTAAGTTTGTTCACATCCCTGTAAGTTCCTGCAAAATCTAGCAACATCATAGTATTGAATGCTGACATGTGAAACCATCCTTATCTCCATATTTGTTTGCAGGTCCAGTGTCTTATTTTTTGTACTAGATGATTTGTTTTTACCTGAAAAGCTTAATACAGGAGACCTTCAACTGTATTGTCATCTTGACAATGACCTGCAACTTAAAAGGACTGTGTTTTTGTTACAGCTCTTCGTTTCCTTGGCCACTTCCCTGATACCAGTCTCTTTACATGCAGAAACAGGAATTTTCTGTCTCTCAGAAGAGAAGGGGCAGAGGTAAGATCTGTTTTATTTCATAGATGAAAAATTGGACAAGTCTTTCTTAGCCAAAGATTTCTTGCTTGGGTCTACGTTGAACAAAGTGCTTTGAACACATGGCTACCATGAAGCGTTTGTTTGAGTCAGGTTGTTGGAACCAAAGCAACTATGGAAAAACTTAAAAATGCTGCAAATATGCATCTGCCATACCAACTCTGTCTAAAGAATTATTTTAATATTTCACTGTTTTTGATAACAGCATTCAAACATCTGATTCAAAGAATCAGAATTTCATATATACATATTTCAGTGTTTGAAATATGCAGCCCTAAAGAAGGGGAATGACCCCTCCATATTTGTCTTTGAGAATTATAACCTGTGACAGAGGTGTAACAAAAGCAAGTGAACCTTTTATAAACCCCATTTAGCTGATTTACCTCCTTTCCCTGGAAGGAGATGCATCTAGCTTTGAGATACAATTCTAGCTGTTTGGTATGCAGGTTGATGCTCTTGGTGAGCATGGTTATTGTTGGTTTATATTATATCAATAAATATGTGGAAAAAGAGCAAGACCCATTCACAAACGGATTGGAAACTACAGGAAGTCATACAAGGGGAGGTAGAATCCCCCTCTCATGCTTAGTTTTCATTTGTTTCATTTTAAGTATGTCTTTTTTTTTTTTGAAAAAAGGTAAATGCTTAATATTTTATTTAAAAACATCAAAAACGGAAGAAGCATGTGTGCGCGGTGGGAACTTGCTGTAGTAGACAACTGCACATCGAGTGCATGGATTCTTGGCTGGAGCTGGTTCACATCTGGCCAGTTTCAGGTTGCCAGTAGTGAAAGGTTTCAACTCCATCTAAACCTGCTTTTAGAAATTACCCGTGCACACGCTTTATGTTGGTCATTAGTGCAAGCCAGCGGCAAAAGCTCTCTCAACACCTACTTTTCTTTTTCACACAGAATTTGAACTTAATAGGACTTCTGTCCAAGTGTGAGGTAAGGCTGGTCTAACAGATTAAGAACAGGCACTGACTGCCACCTCTGTTTACATTGTCTTTAAATTCATTTCTTCTGCGTTTAGAAGTTCAGAGAAAATGTTGCAGAGGTTAGCAGGCAGGAAAGAGAACGTACTTAATTTCAGGACCTGACTGGCTTTCAGACTACTTCTTGATCTCTTCCCCTACCCCACATGATTATCTTCAGGCTTCTCCTCATGCTGAAGCATGACATCTATTAACTAGAGTGAAATGATGCAAGCATTTACACACAAGTGATGACTTTTACCCTGGTCAAATCATGTGAAGTGCTGAGCAATAAAACCAACAGGAAGAAAAGATGGTTGGCACTTTCAGGCCCAATCCCTACAGCTTTTCCTAAGCAATTCCTTCATGCTTTACCCATTAGCTCAGTGATATATTTCATTATTAGTTGAGAGGAACTGTTTATTATGCAGGAAAAAAAAATGTAAAATTGCATGTGTTGGTAGAGAAGTAATGGCAACTATGGGTTTTCTGATGTTTTTGATGTTTCCTGTTTTTTGCTTGTTGTTTTGTATTTTAAAGCGCTATCGTAAGACCTATCTTGGCCCAAGGCCGGCAGATGGAAAATGTATTGGCATCTCTTTTCAGCAAATTAGACTCAGAATTTGGAACTAACCTTGGTATTAGATGTTTCCAGGTAATTGATAAATGAGTATCAAAATCCCTTTTCTTGGTAATCAAGAAATGTACATTCAATTATTGTCTTTTAAAGTCATAACAATAATGGGCTGCCTGCTCTCACAGTTACAGAGTCAAGGTCATCAGAATCTGAAAGGAAACAGTATACTGCCTCTGCTGTCTCTACTGTTATAACTGTTACTTCAAGTTTATAGTGTTCTACATACTTCGAGAATCCTCTGCATCTCTTTGAAAAAAGATCTCTGAGGCTGATAAGACCTTGAACTGCTTGCAAATCTAATGCAGTATTGGATTATCTCTTTTGTCTCCTTTTTGCTGATTGGAAAGAACTATTTGTCCCTGAATGCCAAGGACAGTTCCGCAAAATGGGCTGAACAAATGAACCAGTAACCCCAACCTGTATGTTTATCCTCAGTGTAAGAAAACAATATACAAAAAAAAAAGCTCTGTGTATACAGGGATGGGGGGGGGGGGTTTTTTTTGCCTGTTACAGTCTGACATTTTTGAATAACTAATACTCAAAGAGCAAAAGTGAAAATGTTGCCTTGAAAATAAAATAAAAGCAATTTAAATGCCAAATCTTGTCAAAAAAAACTTAGCGCTCTGCAGACTGGATGGCTGACCTTCAGAGAAGCTGTGTTGCAGTAAATAGGCAGGAGAAAAGGGACTGGAGCAGGTTGGAGGAGGCATGCTCAATGCTGTGGTCACGTCTCTGCGATTTCTCGTGATTGCCAGCCCCAGAGGGCAGCGGCAGCCATGCAATACTCCAGTGTTGGTAGAGTAATCTAGCAGCACCAGCTGCTCCAAAATGGGAGATGGGGGACGTGCTGTCTCCAAGTCTGATTAATTTGGCCCAATGTGCATGCATGCTTTGAGATGCTCTAAACCAGAAAGCCACAAAACTTGCACACAAAAATATCAAAAGATCAAACTTAATAGCCTAAGTTTATTACAAATTGTACTTACACTCCATTGGTTGAAATCTGCTTGAAACTCCTTTTTACTTAAGTGTGAATCTCTCAGATACTCAAACTGTAACAGCAAATTAAATAGGGCCTCTGTCTCAGCTGCAGCATTAGCGCACAGTTGTCCAGCCTGCTTACTAGTTTGAACAGTCTCTGATACAGCAGTGCTGCCCCACAGGTCTGGGCATCGTTTGGGCAATAGCACGGGCAACAAAATGTTCCCAGCAAGCAGTTTGGATGGGGCCACCCCATATGGGGTGTGAGAACAGTTAGTTCTGTGGCCACATGCCCTGCCATGCCAGCTTGCTAGCGTACTTCTAGGCTTATGGGTCTTGTCAGTGCTGACAAGTCTGACTTCCCTACTTGATGGCTTGCCTATGTTGTCCTGCCTCACTTTCTCTACAATTCCAAGCAACAATGAAGTTCTTTCTCTCAGTTACTGGTTCATAAAATGTTTTTTAGAAACTTGAAACTAACTTGTTTCATCTTTGTGAGAAGTTCTGCTATGTGTTGAGAGAGCTGTTGTTCTGTACCACAGGTAGGGTGGTGCTCACTGCTCTAAGGTTTGCCCAGGGAGAAGAGCACAAAGAGCACCACGATGTATTTGGGGCATAACTTAGTCTTAAAGTCCTAGAGACCAAGGACTGAAACTTGTATTCAAAGTTCAGGAGCACCATAAGTGAAAAGAGTTTCAATCCTGAGTCAAAAAATGGGCTGCAAGTCTAAGGGATAAAGCACAGAGAGCATCTTCCGTGTGCGCCAAGAAGTTCCATGCTTGAGTCAGAATCTATTGCAGGGCAAGACAAAGGGCTGAGCTTTATTGGTACAGCTTTAGGTGTTGATAAAAAGAAAATCCCAGAACCCGTCACTCCAGTGTATTTAGGAGAGAAGTAAAACAAAATCAGTACTATTTCTAGAATTATTTATTATGGTAATGTAGGAAATCTTTTTTTAAATGGGCAGAAGTGTAGCTGCTCAAGACTGTGTAAGAGGCATTATATGCTTTTATAAATCTGTCACAAATTATTTAATTTTTCAATTAAATTATTTGTTTTTATTCAGTATTGCAAGAAGTGAGCTAAAAATAGATTATATTATATTCAATTAAAATCAGCCAAGTGCTTATTTCTGAAGATGCTTGCTTTTATTTTGGAGGGGTAGGATTTTGGATGTTCTAATCTTAATTGTCAAATTCAGGAACTATCCTAAAACTGTATGAAGCTGTTTTCATTTCTTGACTTAAGTACATGGAAAAATAAACTTCCATCGTGTATTGATTCTTTGGTCTTAATGCAGTAGATTAATACTTCATATTATTTAATTTATATATACTGTAATTAAGACTGATATACTGTAATCAGTCTACTTCAAATCATCTTCTAAAGTGTCTCAAGTTAGATTGAATCTGTTTACTCTTCTTTTTAATACTGTTATGAAAAATAATTACATGTGCAAAACAATATCTGAATCCACTGGTCATGACATTTAATAAAAGACAATCTATGGGTAGGCACATTGTTTTGTTTTTAATCTGTTATGCTCGCTTCCTCCAAAGAAACTTGCAAAGTAAGTGCAATGCCCAAAAGTTAGATGAAGTTTAGCTTTTACCAGCAGATCCAGCTTGCAATCCCAACAAAGTTATTCTCAACTGAGCTTTGGCTGAAAAGCTGCAGCTTTCCCTCTCTACCACCACATGTTGTTGGGTGTTAACTTAATGCTGTACCCATTGGATTTAGAATGAGATTCTAGCAGACCTTTTAATGCTATATAGCAATACATAAATAGAAGTGGTTATAGTCCCTAAAATAGATGATAGAAGGATACTGCAAACACTAGACTAGAAGAGGTCAAACCCTATACTGATGATGTTGATCAATGTCAGATTTTCACTGTTTGGTAAGGGCTGAGGCTCCCACAAGTTGTGTATTCATCTTCCCTTGCAAATGAGCAACAAGTTACAGCGTTAGCAAAGCCCTAAGGGGTGAATATTCCAGACATACAGTGCTTTAGCCAATGAAGTCACTGATAATCATATAGCTATGGCTCATTATAGATAACCATATAGTGAAGGTTGCTTGCGACTTTTGAAACATTTAGCTCAAAACAGTGTGATCAGAGGGGACACTGGCTGAAAACTGCAGAGAGCTCATTGCGTGTATGTTATTAGTACAACAATTAAATACTTTGGAATTCTATAGTACATCAAATATATGCACCCTGAACTGGAAACATGCCTCCTTCAATTTTTTCTTCATAGGAACTTTCTGTCACAAAACATTTTATTCAGCACTTAAACTATTGTTCAGGGTTATTTTCACCATAAGACAATCTGTTGAACTTGAATATATTTGTCACCTTTAATCTTCATAGAACGTTGTACACAACATTCACATTTTCCATTTTGTTATTAAAACCACCATTCAAAACAGCAAGTTTTTACTTATGAGGAATTCTCTTCATCTAACTACCAGACATCTCTACACTCCAGAAAATGGATTTTTGTGTGTTTTCGTATGTTATGAAATGGGGTGGCTGACATAGCACCAAAGCAGCATTTTACTCCCTGTATTCTCTCTTCTCCTGAGTTCCTTTTACAGCACATTTTCCACCCAATCTACCTTCATTCTCTTGTACATCCCCCCTTTAAGTTTGAAGAACCCTTTGCCCTAAATGTGGCCAGCTCACAAATGACAGTAACTAGATTCATCTCTATTATCGAGTGTTCAGCGTATGTTGTTTGCTCCTTGTTCCTGATGAAAAATATAATAAATTATTACATCTATGGAGCATAAACTATGCTTGTCACAGGTTTTTTTCACAGTTTAAACTATAATTGCAGCTTAAACTCCATTAAGTTACCAGAGTTCTAGTGAAAACTTAATGCTGTAGGGAAGCAGGCATGATGGTTTTCATCAGACTGAGGTTAGATTATATTTTTATCCTGAATTAGTATGTGACTATATCTTTAATAACAGGGATTATGCTGTTTGCAGATTCAAAGAACACATGAAGGATTACTTAAGTAGTCATCCATACAGCACTGCAATGAACTAAGTAAACCACACTTTGTGTTTCTGACTTGGAAATACAGATATTCATTTGAAAATGACCTTCTGGCCACCGTTGTAGACTGATAGCACTCCAGAAAAAATTGCCAGATGTTGCAAGCAGAAAAGGTACAAATAAGTCATTAAACTACAGTATTAGTTTTAGTTACCATGGCTTTGCATTTATTTAAAATAGCCAATAAAGTGCAGTTATGCAAAGTTTTCTGGTAGAATGTGTAGCATAATTCTAGAAAAGTCTTGCTGTGAAGACCAGCTGACTTTTCATTAGATATGGAAAGTTCATTTGTACCACTGGACACATCTGAATTGTCATTCTTAAAATGCTAGGAGACTTTTCCACCACCTTAACTCCATCTATATATTAATATCCATCTGGAGATTTAGGACTTCTGTACCACTAAGTTTCCCTGGAGATGCTGAAAAATATTATCGAAGCAGAAGGAGTAATTTATTGTATCACCCAAGATTTCCAGATCTCTGGCAGTCAAGTAGGAGCAGTGATGTCTTACAGTAAGTCTAATGCATGCTAAAATGAATACAGGGGCATGCACAGAGCAGTAAATTGCACTGTGAGTTCAGCATATTGTAAAGGCTTCAGACTTGCTATGCAGTATGTCCACTGCTACTTTTCTCCTGAGATTTCCAAGACAGCTACCTGCATGCCTACAGTGTGATGCATCGTTCATTGCAGGGTGCTGAGGGTATGGGAGCCCCTCATTTGTACACCTTGTTATGCAATGACTTGAGTGAGTTACACTTCACTATAAAACTATCAAAATCGCAAAATAAAAAATACTGAGAGGGCTAGTCAAACTATGCAAGTGAAGTGTGTTACAAACAAGTAAAAAACTAATTTTTTTTTTTTCCCCCCAATTTTAAAGTTGAAAACATGAGGCACTGCTTTGTCAAGAAGTTTCCTTGTTTACCTTTGGCTTTGTCATTTGTGATAGTAACAACCATGCTCATTCCATCTCACATGGCTGAGAATACCAGCTGGGTATAAATCAAAGCCTCCCTGTAAGCACTGAGCTCTAGAGAAGTTCACATTCAGCTTTGACCCAAACCCTGGACATAAAGCTCATTTCCGTGGGGAATAATTTTTTGTCTGGGTTTACAGTGAAACTACCCATATTATGTAAAATAGATGCCTAGGTAAAAGACAGCAGAGACTCCAAATTTCTAGAAGTCCAAATATCAGTACTAGTCTGGTATCTGTCAGTGACTTAAACTTGGATTACCTTGAAAGGCTTAACAGAAATATTGTCTCAGAATTGAACAGCAGCAAATATGCAGGACAGAAACAAGATCTGTCACATAGCTTGCAAGATGCTGTAAGTTCTCAGAAATGTACTAGCACATTTGACAAATGAAGTTTCAGATTTCCAGCTGTTTAAAATTATTTAGATAAAAAGTCATCTTTGTACCCTTGCCTTCCATTCCAGAATTATGTGATGGTACTGAATGTTCAACATATTTGAATCAGAAAATTGGATGATTGTGATTATGAAAAAAATTATTGGTCAGCTGTAATTTAATTAATCATTTTATTTTAGACTACCTGAAATTGTAAATGCAAACTTCTGAAAACAGGCTTTAGGCAAGTAGATTTTGATAGAAAAGGAGCAGATTTTAAGCTCAGATTTTTCTTTTTTAGACTTTGGTTGATTTTTATAATTTGCGCCATTTTCCTCATGGAAGTAATGACCAGAAAATAATGGACAACTGTTCATATACATGTATATATTTTCATGTGAATATCTAAACAAGTTTGTTTCCATCTTCATTTCTCCCTGTTTTTGCCTTCTGCAAATATCACAATGAATAAGGTTAACATTAGGAATGTTGTTGAAAAGAGTTGTTTTTAGAGGATTAGTTCCTTGTTTTTGCATTTTCTACTGTACTGTATTTTTATAGTAGAAATTGTAATAATTTGGTTGAAGAACAGAAGCAAGTTATACGGCTTACGTACAAGAACAGTGACACAGACTTCATGTTTCTGAGTCCAACTACACAAATAATTTACATTATTTGTTGATTATTGTCTGCTGATAGCAACTGAAACAAAATTTGTACCAATGGTACAAAAGGAGGATTTATGTATAAAGTTGAATTCATAGAGCAAACAGACAGTTCTGTTTTTCAGGTGGAAAGTGGCTGTATCATTTTTCTACCTTACAGAGAATTTTTTTCTACAATATCTTAAACTCTTAGGTCACACTGTACACTTGGCTATTGGAACAGGAAGCATAGTTAGCGCAAGCAGTTTAGCAAGGCTGCATTGTAGGCTTTGCACAATTAGTAGCAGCTGGCCCAAATTAGAGGAACCCACACTGTGCTCTGCTTTACATTGCAGAAACCAATACAAAGTTCCCTTGTCTAGAATAGATGAAGTCCAAAAAGCTGCCAGTCACCTTTACCTTGCTCTTAATCACAGACAGTGAGGATATGGACCATATTCCTCTGCAGAACCATACCAGTAGTGCCATGCCTGGTTTGTGTTCACAGGACATTTCACTTCAGATTAAGCGGTATAGATTTTAATGTTTGACTTCAACAGAGTTTGCAGAGTATAAACATTAATACATTCATTAATAGAAATCATAATATAATGCAAACACAATTAGTTTAAAGCCAATTTATATTTAATGACATAGCAGTTATGAAAGCTCAATTACTCTAATTAGAATTTTATTCAGTAAGGCAAAGAAAGTGTTTGCTCAGCATTTTACTGGATGAGTCCCAAAGACAAATGGTGATTTAGGTTGTGGTTTTTTTTAACTGAGTTTCTTATTTGTACAACCCCCAGAAAAGAAATGCAATGTTATTTATCTGCCTTACCTCAATAATTTTTGCATAATAGTAGCAAAATACTTCCATCATAGCAGTTTGTGAAATTAACTGATTCATGGGTGTCTCATGTACTTGGTAATGTGCTTCTTCCATCCCTCTCCAGTCAGCGAGATGTTTCTTGCTACAATCTGATTTATAGTTTATTCCCATATTTGAAGCCACTGACTTGTAGTATAAAAGTACATAAAACTTATATTTCATAGCAAACTTACATTTCAAAGCATTTTCATAGTAATTTATTGTATTAGATTTTTTTTTCAATGAATGCAAGCAGGGCTGTAGTAACAACTCCATTTGTTGTAATAAAATCCGTGATCAGCTTCGCCACGGTCCTTGGTGAGGTTATGGAGCAAATCCCCTTAAAAGCCATTTCTAAACACATGAAAGACAAGAAGGTGATCAGGAGCAGCCAGCAGAGATTTAGAATGGGCAATCATGCCAGACCAACCTCATAGCTCTGTCAGATGAGGAAACCGTGCTGTAGAAGAGAGGGGGGCAATGGATGTTCTATACCATGATTTTTAGCACAGCCTTTGGCTCAGTCTGCCACGGTCTTCGTACCACCAAATTAATAAGATATGGACTGGATAAATGGATGAGGTAGGCAAACAACTGGCTGGACTGCCAAAATCAAAGTATTGTGATCAGTGGTGCAAAGCCCAACTGGCAGCCAGTAGCTAGTGGGGTCCTCAGGGATTAGCAGTGGGACCAATATTATTTCATGTCTACAATAGTGATCTGAGGGATGGGATGAAGTACACTCTCAGCACAACAGCAAACTGGGGAGAGCGGTCAATATGGTGGAGGGCAGGGCCGCTACTAGGAGGGTCCTGGACAAGCTGAAGAAATGGGCTGAGCAGAACTTCAAGAAGTTCAACAAGAGAAAGTGCGAGATTTTGTGTATGTGAAGGGATCCCATGGCACAGTGCAAGCTGCAAAGACGCTGCTCTGCAGAAAAGTGGTTAAATATTGCAGCAGGTTTTCTGATAAGGTTACAGAATCTCTGTCCTCTGAGGTGTTCAAGACTTGGTTGGACATGGCCAAGACCCCATCTATTTAGACCTGGTTTGAGCACAGTGTTGGACTGGACATCCTCTGAAGTTCCCTTACACCCTAAATTATGATTCTATGACTATATATTGTTTCTTGTGTAGTGCACTGTGTAAGAATGAAGTCTTTGAAGAACACAGCATTTTTCAAAGTTAGATTAATTTAGGTTATTATTATGCACAGGACTATAGGATGGCTACTGCAGTGTCATTTTATTATTTTTCTATGAGTTAGAAAATTCTTCCCACTCTGAAAAAAGACTGTTTCATTGACTTCTGCTCCAAACTAGGGACACAAATATTTTATAACTTCTCTGATTTCTCACTGAAACACTGATCAATGTGTTTCTGTGCCCTTTCTAGGAGATTAGAAGACACAGCATAACATTTACTATATGTAGAAGTATTTGAAAGAGACGAGAAAAGGCCACAGTCATAAATACAGGCCCATCATATTAAAGACAGGCTATAGCAACGTAGAGGTCCTACTTTAAATAATGAAATCCTTTTCAGGATTTCATGGACTTCATGGGAAGGGTTGGTCCTATGACCCTTCATGTATTACTACACACCATAATACAGAAGTAAAGGTCTTCTTGAAAGAGGAAACCTGTAGCAAATTGTCCACTACCTTTTTTTCCTCTTTGGTAGTACTGGATCTCCATTTGCTATCGTTTTTAAAAGTCACTGGTGAATATTCTAAATAAATACTGAGCAACCTTTCTAATACAACCAACATGTAGTTCCCTTCCACGTGATACATAAACATGATCTGTTTATATAGGTGTATCTTAAGTCCAGCCTAGGACAGGTTTTTTTTGTTCTTTTTTTTTTCCCCTCATGGAAGGATAATGGATTTAAAGTTAATTACAACTGGCAGCCAAAAGTCCTGTGGGATAGTTCTGGCAGCCAGGGGTTACAGAGTCATGGGGATGTTCTGGCCACACACCTGCTTTCTCAGAAATGCCATCTCCAGCTGCAGGAGCAAACCACACAAAGCACTGGAAGAGAATGTGAAACTGTGCCCACAGAATCCACATATTCCAGGAAAAATAATAAAAGCGTTTAAATTACTGTACCATGAAAAAGGGAGCTGACTAATAGGATTACAAGCTAATCATTACTAGAAAGCAGGAAATCAGTTATAAAAATTTTAGGAATTGAAGTTAAGCCTTCTCACTTTTTCCTCTAAGTCATTGAATCATTTGTTTGTTTTACGTGGCACCTTCTGTACAAAATTGTTAAATAGCAATT
The DNA here is from genome assembly GCA_013399475.1 of Chauna torquata. Taxonomy (NCBI): domain Eukaryota; kingdom Metazoa; phylum Chordata; class Aves; order Anseriformes; family Anhimidae; genus Chauna; species Chauna torquata. Next base: position 269,673 of record VXAL01017086.1, read on the forward strand.
AAAGGCCTCAGTCTGCTCAGCTAGCTGATGTGCCTGAATTGCAATGTTACGTATTTTATCAGTACTATAGACATTTTCTGCAACAAGGACAGTCTGCGGAAAAGAGAGAATTGGAAAGCTGTCTTAAAATGGATTGTCTTTAGTAACAAGAACCTCAGGAACACCTCAAAAGATAAAGCCCTGTATTCACAGGCCATGCATATGGTGCTAGGAAGACCTGCAGCTTGTCAGAAAGTGAATGTAGAAGCATAGTGGCAGTGCCTAGCTAGCTACAATATCCTTTTTTTTTTTTCTTTAATTCAACAGAGTCTGCAGTAGTTAGCATGGTGACATTGTCCCAGCATACTCCAGAAAGCATGCTTTCTTCAGTCCTACATTGGGACAATTTTCTCATGGAACAGTCTGAGTCTTTAAGAGCATTTCTGTGTTAGGCTGCTCCTGATATAGAAATCATCATGTAATTTCGAAGTGCCCTTCCCTTACTCCACCCTACAGTTTGAAAATTCTCTTGTAAAATGGCACGTTGTGATCATGGGTAGGTAACTTCTCTGAAATCTAGTTAAATTCATCTTTGAATCCTAAGTGGTTTTTTTGTGCGTGTGTGTATATATATATGTCATTATAGTACAATATTTAGTGATTTGATATTTTATGCAGCTCATACAAATAGTATCAAGTAACTACGGATGTATAAAAATAGTATAAAATATTCAAGAACTTTTCTTTTCAAGGCAAGGGAATTTGATTCTTTCATACCAGTGAATAAAACGTGAGGGATAATGGTATCTGACTACATTTCAAGGTCATTGAGTATATTCCTATTTCCACTCTTATTGTCACTGTTGGTGGCATAAGATCTTAATTGCAGGCAGCTTTCCAGACAGCAAATGCAGCAGGTTTATAATTTTGTTTTTGTCAAGGTGCTGCATCTCGTAGCCTGACTACGTGCAGAACAAAGGAGGCTTTCAGCTCTCTGGGTCTTGAATTAGTCTGGATCCTGGCTATGAAGTAAGTTATGAATGGCTTATTGGGCTTTCTCTAATCCATCAGACGATTGTATTTAATGTTCTACTATAAATCTGCTCAATTAATTAAAATCTATATCCTTCTGAAATTTGCTATTAGAAAAGCTTTATGGAAGGAACGTCTTCTCTCACCAGTATGTTCCATGGTGATAATGGCAAGGCTATGAATGGGGGTATAAACATCAGTTCAAAAGTTACCAATGTTTATAAAAATGCCATTAGAAATGCTTGTCTGATGGGAAGAAAAAAAAAAAGAGGGAAAGGAGCCTATTTTTTTTATTTAGAAAACATTATTATGGAAAAGCTGAATATCGTCTTTGCACAGTGTGGTCATTGAGACTGCTGAGTTCCTTCCAGGGCTGCCTGATTGCCTGCATATGCTGAAAGAAAAAAAAAAAAAAAGAAAAGAAAAAAGAATGCTAAAAGACTGTGTTTGCATCATCCAAAAGGAAGCAAAGCAAAAAGTTCTTTCTGGCCATGGGCTCCATGGCAAGGGGACCATTTACTTATTTTCATTGTGCTCTGTGAAAGCTTCTGATGGCAGAACATTGTCACCCTGAAGAATACATCCCTCCTAGTCACTGACAGGGCTTGCATTACCATCACTGGTACTCTGCTGGCCATAAATGAAAGGTCGTTGGCTAGGAAAGAAACACCACTTTGTTTCCCATTCATTCTTTTATGCTTTTTGGATTGAAATCTCATTTCTGTTGACTGCTATTTTGATGAGTGTTGATGGTTTTCAGTTAGAAAACACAGGGCTGTTTTCCAGCCCCATCTCTCCCCTACCTGCCTCACAGAGCCCCTAGAGGACCCAAGAATACCATGGCAGAGAAGACACCTTACGCATGTACTGGGAATTATTTGTGTTGAAAAATTTCTAAGCCAATATCAGAAAATTCAGAAAAATACCAACACAAGCCTCACGTTTCTCATTTGTCCCTCATGTTATTGAGGAAATAAAAATTATTTTATTCAAGGCACAGAATTAAAACAGTTATTTAAAATCCCTGCACGGGCAAGCAAATATGTTGTTTCATTTGGTTACGACCATCAGTCAAGTACTCACTGTAAAATAGTGGTCACATTACTAAAACAATGAAGAGATTAAATTTTTACTACTTGTTTTAGGCTGACAAAATGAAAAGAGGAACATAAAATGAACTGATTAAATTAAAACCTTTGATTAGCTCTTCTAGGACAAATTACTTGCCTGGACTATTATGTCTGTATACATATGTGAAAAACACAGGATTAATGTACAATTACTTTATCACTATGCAAGTTCTGTTGGTACATTGAAATATGTGAATGGATTTGCTTTGTGTAATTCTGAGCTATTGGGAAATCAGCAAGAAAGAAAATCAGAGGTCCTTAAAGGAATTAAGAGTCCTTAAGAAAATAGCCATTAATTTAGGGGTGCCCACTTCCTGGCTCAAATCTGATTAGCAGGCTTATTTCTCTCATATTTCAAACTCAGAAGGACACTAAATTGTTGAAAACAAACCTTGTGTCTACAGAAGAAGAAATATGAGCTGCCTGTAGCTACAAGTGGAGGGATGCCAGCAAAAGAGCTTGCTCATAGACCCAAGCTGTAGCCAGCTGCCCCGGTGTTCTTCCAGCCCCATTTTGTAAAGCCCCTCTGAGGACTAGATGAGTGGAACTGGTCTGACTTTAACTACATATACAGGTGGGTTTTTTTCTGACAACTTATTTTAAAGTCCTAACAGCCCTTCAGTCTGACTCAGAAGACAGTTGTGAAGCAGTGATGCTATTGTAACGGGTGGGAAGGAGGATGGTGATGCTCCTCTGTAAAGACGCAGGAAAAGGAAAATGGTTAGGGACTGACATGAGCGCACTCTGAGCCAGGGATATTGCTGAAAATGTCTGGTGACACCACAGTCACACAGAACAGATAGATGCATCTCGCCTGAACCACAGGCTCTCTGGGATGTACCTGAGGCATGTGGGCCACTGAGCTCTTAAGAAAAATGAACCAGGCGCACAGACCATGCGTAATATTAATAGTTTAGTTGGGTCTTTATGTATTTTTGTGTAAAGGGATGGTACATTGTTTCAAAGGAGCTACTGTGGATTACAGTAATCGTAGGGTTGCAGAGGAGAGCATGGCATATGGCAAATACACCAGCTGGGTCTCAGTGCTGAGACAGCTGGAATTGGGTGGGATAATCTTTCATTTTGCCTGTCCAAAAAACAACATAAGTGCAGGAGTCACTAGAGGACAATTTTGAGGGACTTGCTAGAGATCTTTGGCACCCCTCACTGCATTCTCATGGCAGGACAATGGGAGCAAGGTGATTGCAAAGCCTTGTGATCCAGAGTAAGGACAGGATGAGCCAGCAGCAGTAGGGCCTGGCAGGTAGAGGGACTACCCACACCAGAACAGGGGAGATACCAGAGCTGGTGCTCACCCCTGAACCATCACAGCATGACACTCTCCTTATGTAAGAAAATAATTTGCACGGCTAATGATTCTGTCTATCATGCCATTAATAAAAGAGCAATAACAAAACATGTGGGTGTACTGTAAATGGAAGGCATGCTGCCCCCTCATCGTCCTCAAGAAAATCTCCACAAAAAGCTAAGCTCTTCTTAGCTTTGCAGGAGGAGCTGGAGGAGAAGCACTAGTGGTTCACAATGTGAGCATGATGACTTTCTTAAACCCAACATAAACATGTTTTACTCCAAAAGTTTTGTTTTCCACTTCCAGCTCAATTGGTCTCCTAATTTGACCTACTTTGTACTGAGTAGCTTTTTGGTATGGGCATCACTGGCACCTACTGAGTGGGGTACTTGCACACTCCCATATGAATCAGCAGCAGTTCCCATATGAACTGTTGGCCAAGGTACGTGCTTATTAACTGAAGAGCATTGGACAGAAATGTAGAAGTTTTGGGTGGAGGCATTCAGCTTGTGGATTATCATAGAATCATAAAATGGTTTGGGTTGGAGTGGACCTTAAAGATCATCTAATTCCAATACCCCCTGCCATGGGCAGGAACACCTTCCACTAGACAGGGGAAAGGGGATTATGTTCACTGTTGCCATATGTAATATAGAACTGGACATGCTGAAATATTTTCAGTTACATTGCCTCATAAAGTTAACTTATAAAAACATTCTGCTGAAATGTTGGTAGTCAATGGAGTTTTTCTAAGCTAAAGTGTCAGTTCCTGTGAACTAGAGGATCTGTTAGCTAATCTTAGAGCTAGTATGTCTGCAGTTCATTTGACTACTGATTTTGTAGATATGGACTTGCTATAGACAGTGAAAAGCCTCTTAATCATTTGAGAAATATTTACGCCTCTTCACTTTTATAATTATTGTGATATTTCATATTGAAAACACTGCCATGATCACTGTAGGTAGAAACCATAAATTGATGGCAATGTCACTGATGTAGTAAACCACAGCCATAAATTTGTTCAGAAGAACATGGCATATGATCGTAAACTGCTTATTTGATGCTCCTGTTTATGTAATTATCTTGCTATTTTAAGTTGGTGTCAAAAATTATTGTTTTGGAAATATTTTTAAATCCAGTGATCATTCATAAAATGCAATTATTCTCTTATTTTAACGTAAACAATTCATAACACAATATATTAAATTTTAAGTATATGTTAGAATAATAGGGTTTTTCTTGTATTTGTGTTTGCAAAATCAGGATTGGTATAGTGTGAATGGTAAGAGTTTGAGACTTGAGATATACACAGTATAATTCTGTCTGACACAGCCAGAACAGCTGTTGCTGTGTGTGTTGCTGACTTGTTTCATTCCTAATGAAGTTGCGTTTAAAGGTGTTAGATTTGTGGCCAGTAGCCTCTAGTATATCTCCAAAACTAGGACAGAAATTTCTGATACATTAAGAAATAGAAAATAACGAATACTGTTTCCTAAAGTTCACCTTCAGAACACAGAGCTAAAAGGATCATGCACCATATGCTACCTTGAACAGTCAGTGTTTATGGTGTACATTTCCAAACAGTACATGATGTACAATGAAACTACTGTGCAGGCACTTAGCAGGCATAGGATTAAACCCAATTCGTGTTAGGAAGAGAAGTAATCACAATTAGCACATTTCCTAGGGGGGTGCAACCCAGACAAGGAGGTCATTGCTCAAGGGAATGGGTAGAAGAAAAAGAAAATTGTGCCTACATAATAAAAAGGTAATTAAAGTTACTTTACACTATGTACCTGGTATGTTATTTTGGACAGTTGCCCGAAACTGGCATTGGCTGTAATCCAGTTTTTTAAAGCTTGAAGCAGCACTGTAGGATTACAAAATTGATACTGAAGTCAACAGGAGAGAAAACTAAGGGCCAGAGTAATTGCAAATAAAAAATAAATTACAACTATAAATATCATCTCAGAAATTCCATGTGTAGTTTTTTCTCTGAATTCACTGCACATTCATCCTATCCCCTGAAAAAGTCAAACAGCTATTCACCAGATATTTGGAAAGTATGTGGAGTGTACACAATGTTTTTACATTATATGCTCTAGTCAGTGTAACATATTCTTTTGAGGAAAATAAAATATAAGAGTCTGAGATCAGAAGATGTATTTTTAGTTTTGCCTAATATTAAGGATTTGGGTCATTTTGTGTTTTAGCTTTTCATTGTAGCTGTGTGGAACAGAAGAGTGAAGGATTAACATTGTCCTCTGAGGAGGCTCTTTGATTATTTTTGCATAGAAATGGCTAAAGTAATGACTTGCAAAAAAAGAAAAAAAAAGCCCAAAGCAGTCCTATTTGTTCATTCCTTTCTATCAAGTTTGTTTCTGTAATAGTCCACTTTACCGTATTTGTCTTCTATTAATCTCTATTTATCTAGATAAATAAATAACAGGTATAGTCCCCCTATATGCAAACGTCAGAGGTAATGTACATTTTAATTAACTTCCTATACCAAAAAAAACCAGTCACATGGATTTTAGTATTTGAAAATAATTGAGACTGTCTGAGCTATTGAAACTTTTTTCATATGTGTATACTAACAGCTTCAAGCATCAGTGAGCTACTGCCTTTACAGGTTTAGTGATTTTGTAATTTGGTCTTCTGATAGATGACTAACCTAAGGGCCTTTGATATTTTTTTGGTGAGGATAGTTCATACGTTAGTACTAGGTATTTGCAGCCTACAATCTGCACTTCATGGAGATTCTCTTCTGAAAAATGTTAGTTTTGTCTTCTGTATTTATAAGTTGTTATAGAAGATTGCTCAACAAAGCAGGTGTGAAGCTTCGTTTCTCTCTTAAAAGTAATGCTAGGACTGGTTACTAGCACTTCAAATGCTCTATATACCAAAGCCATCACTTAACATAACAGAAAAACTGAATACCCCTGAAATATAGAGACTTTCTAAACAAAGGTCATCTTTCTATTTACAAATATATTACGATGCACAAGAAAGATGTCAGACTAGTGACAGGTCTCAGTCTGTTCATACTCAGCAGAGATGCTGAACGGCAACCCAACCTTCTCTCCTGTCTACAGTCTGCACTGTAGCCCTGCAAATATTAAAGGAAATTTTTAGGAACAATAGCAATTATTTTGTTAGGTGAACAGTGCCCAAGAAGGTTGCTGAAAATATCTAGAAGTGGAAGAGGGAGCATATTGCAGAAGAAGAGGACTGACCAGTGACAGACCTTTAGAATTCACCACTGCTCATGTTCTGCCCACCTCCTCCCTGAAAGCCCTCTACAATACCACATGAGTTATGACAGCAGTGGGGGCATAAAGTAGATATTGTATTAGTTCCCTTTATTTAGGAAGCTGGAAATTATCTGACTCGAGACAGCTGCCTTGACTGCTTGGACTTCAATAGATTCCCTGATCAGGCAGAAAGCTGCAAAGAAAATGAGATTCAGTAACACGCTGTGGTGCAAGGAGATGTCAGTTGCCTATAAGTGATGTGCGCGGATAATTTTTTTACAGCATTGAACGTCTCCGGCTTGATCAAAAGCTGCTAATCTTAATATACCTCTTTTCCTTGACTTCAATGAACTTTGGATTGGGCCCTTTGAGAACAGATACAAGCTACAAATATTGCAGTGCCAAGACTGTGTAAAGTCAGTAGAGAAATATGATCAAATTTATCATTATAATACTCAGCAGTTTGTAAACTCATTAACATTTGCAGAGAACATGTTGTTTTACCTGTGACCTATAAATTCTGGAAAGCTCTGGAGAATTGCCACTCTGAAAAATGTTGATAGCGAAGATATTTGGGGGGAAGTAGGATGAAACCAAGTGGCATAGTTTAATTGTAGTTGCTATTGTTATAAAGGCTTCATGGGATGCAAATGACAAGTTACTATGCATCTAAATGACTACAGAGGTTGCACAGAGTGGGGTTATGGTTTATGAAATTATACAGAAAAGTGGGAGTTGGTTAGGTTAGCAAGATAGTGCCCACATATTAAAAGACATTTCCTACAGTTTACGTTTACAGCAGTGAGAGGATGGATGATGGTCATGTCCCTTATTCCAACTATGTTAAACATGCTTTCCAACTTGAAAGTATTGAAGGCAAAAAATATAAATCCTGGGTTAGTTCAGTAATACCAGCTGCACAAAGGGATCACACGTAGACACTAGGAAGAACATTCGAGGACAGAAAAAAGGTATCAGGCATGAACAGATTTAGACACCAAACAGAGAACTGGGAATCTTTAGCTGTGCCGGAATATGTTGGAGAGTCAGCAGCCACTGTCTCATGAGAAAGAACACAAATAGTGCTTGTATGAAAAGAGCCTTTCCGTTAAGAATTTTTTGTAATTGTATGGTTTTGCTGATAATAACAAGATTTTCTTAAAAAATCAGAAAAATTAAAGATTGCTGCTAGCTTTTGTTGAGTAGCACTGTATATGTAGTATTTAGAGCTTATTGTTGTTAAGAACTGGCCATAACTAAAGGAAAATCTGAAAAGAGTTCTTTGTGTTTCCACAATTTACATCCTATTTTCTTCAGTCACAATGTGCTTTACAGCAGCCTGAAGGCAATGCCAGCCATCCTGACTCCTAATGAGTTCCAGCACTATCTGGGGCTGCTGTTATAAGGATGATTTCAGTGATTCTCTGCTCTTCCTTGTCCAAGGGCTGCAATCCCTGGTGCACACTTCAGTTCCGAAAAAGGATGGTGCAGCCCTAGCTAACTAAGGGAATTTCTGGCCACCTACACCAAATCCCTGGCCCTTCTTCTTACTCCAAGCCAGGCAGTTGGGCAGGAATGGGCCTGACAGTGTTTTCCATAGTTTGAATAAGGTGCATTGCAAAAAAACAGTCCACATCCTGGCCAAGATCAAGCTAAAATGTGGGGACAAAGTAAGACTGACAGCTTTCTGCCTGGTGTTGGCAATTGTATACAGTGCTGTGGGAGCTACCTGTAACTGCTTTGGTGCAGAGGCTACATCAACATGGCTTTTGAAATGCATCATTTGTGCAGGCAATAAATAAATAATACCAGACACCCCAAGTTAATGCTAGTAACAATTGTATCATACCAAGCTACAACATATTCACTGTTTTTTTGTGCTATGCCATGTATATGCAACATTTGCTACCAGTATTTAGGAATCATTTCAATGTCTTCTAAAAAAAAAATAACTAGAGCTCTGGTCCATCCTGTATGCCCTTTATTACTGGTCTGTCATTTAGAAATCAGGGTAACTACTGAAAACTCTAAAACACTATTTTGCTCTCAAAAAACATAGGATTAACCTGTTTGTATCAGTTTGGCAAATGCTGTTAGGAGAAGCTCAGAGTTTCAGAATATCAGACTAGATCTCAGAATACTCTGGGAAAAAGCATGGGAGTTGTTCAGTCATGTACAGATATTCAGGAAATTAACTGATGTCCTGAATCTCATTGCCATATGTGTGATAGGAATTTATTTGTGTCCATATCTTTATCTATAGGATAAAAAATAAAATAGTTGTGAAAATGTAGTCCTGTCTCTCCTAATTCAGCCTTTGGCCTCACTGCTGAACTTCCACATGTGCAGCTGGAGAAGGGGAGAGTCAGGAATTTCTGCTGTAGACGTTTGTCCGGTAGGAAATAGACGGAACTGCCAACTTATTGCCCATGGGCCATTGAACACCAAGCAAACGCTACTTTCTCCCTTCTGCACGTTCGCAGTGTCTGTGCATTTCCTCATATAGTTACTTATCCTATTAGCTTAAGGGAATAGCTCTAATTGCATTCACATGAAAGCAAAATCTTCAGTATATGCTGTTTCCATTAGTATTCTTCTCCTTTTTCCTAATATCACTTAGGGTTTAACAAAACTCTCAGGATTATAAGCATATTTTACACTTCTGGTTTGTATTAATATATGACACCAAAGCAAGTAAAGAAAAATTAAGCATTTATCATCAAAAAAAAAAGTCATTAAAATACAACCCTCTGTACAGAAGAACAGTCTCAGCAGTTTGGCTTCACAGACCTCATGCTGGTTCTAAGACCTGCTGGGTAAAATTATAGGACTTATATTATAGAGGGGGTGTCTGTATAGATCTATAAAATTCATTTCTTCTTTAGAAACTGTGAATCCACACAGTCCATGCAGCTCCCCTGCATGCTGCATTTCATAGCTTAGAGGTGTTCGGAGATGGAGGTCAGCCAATGTGACCGTACTGCTGGTGGATCACAGTTTTGCCCATTCACTTTTCCCTTTTCTTCTCCCACAGTGAGCGAACTTAGATACCACTGAGATTGCTGTAGTTCTAGGTGTGTTGTGACCACAGGGAGAGAGGACAGGAAACAGAGGCTCACCACTGTACCAGACAGCTCAGTTACTTGTCAGCCTGTCCCAGAATTCGTTCCCCCAAGTAACGATTACATGTGAAATCCAATCAATAAGGCTAACATCCTACTGTTTAAAAGACCTTTATTTTTGTTCCTTAAGACCAAATGTGTTCATAAATTAAACATTTGCTAATAAACACTCTCATCTCTGTTTTTAGCAAGTCTGTCTTCTTAAGAGAGCAGGTTACTGACACCATTAAGAACACTGGCAGGCTCGTTTCTTTCCAGAATATTTAATGCTCAAAGGATTAGAAATCTAGTGATGGATAGTTTAGCCTGCCAACTTGCATACTGGCTGCTGTTAAACTCGCTATGGTTGTATTTAAACAGGGGATCCAGATGTGAAAAGCGCCATGTTCTGTTTAATCACCATCCAGTCCATTTTTCGTGAATGATTTTTTCTGTGCTTTTGTCCATTTCAGTAGAGGGTTTTTTTTCTTACACTCAGCTTTTACATGACTTCTGAACCATGATTGCTAACTGTGCTAATTTCTTTAGTGAAATGCATACAATTTAATACACTAGCCAGGATAGTCATTTTACTTTTTTTTTTTTTTAACATTTCAATACTCTTATTTGAAGCATGATAGATACTAGAAAACTTGTACTTCTCCCATTCGCCTCCAGAATGAACTCCTAATTAGTACCAATGCCTAACTTTTTTAAAGTGTTTATTTTAATAACCTGGAGTTGCAAGGAAAGTGGGAAGTGTTCCCCAGTCAGCTGCTCCAAGCCTGGCAGACCGCCAAGGTGTTTGTGACCTCCAGAAATCTTTAAGGTTTTGATCAGCATTTCCTTATACCCAGTACGCTGTTGTTTCTGTTTTAAATTACATCTCAGTGTACCCACGGTAGGTGATAATGTTAACGTAAGTGACATAACAAATTGTTACAAGCATCCTTGGATTATGAGATGGGAATATCTCGATTATGTAAACAATGATAGTGTATTATATTTCTGTATTATATTTCTGAAATTATTATAGTATTATGCTGATACAAATTATACCGTTATCTCAAGTGTATTTATTTAAAATATAGTAGATGCGACTTAAAGACTGTCAAAGACAATACCTGACTTTCGCTGCTTTTGTATCAGGATCAGTAAGCTATTGTAAATTTTACATTATTTTGCGTTAATTCCTAAAATAAGAAGATATAAATTTCTTGACCTTTCTGTGCCTGTAGTGGTAATCACTTCCATAATTATAAAACATTGTAAATAATGGGCAAAAAGATGATGTTGCCGCTGACGCAAATTTGTTTGTTTCAGAATATGTAATGATAAGTTAGTTCAGGGAATCTTGTGATAGTAACTATGCATAATATTAGAAAATGCATCTCTCAGAAGGCACTTTCTGTTGGTAGATTCATATAAAGGTGTATAAGTAAATGGACAGGTTCTTTCCCCACTAATGCTTAGAAGGGATAGGAAAATGAGGATTGCTTAAGCAGCTGAGGAAAAAATGCATTGTTACTCTCCGTTTATCCTTTTGATCCCATGTCAATGAAGCACTGAGAATATTATATACTATACGTTACATATTATGTGGCACTTGGGGGTGTATATATATATTAATGTATGTAGCTATGAATACTGTGGCATCTTATAATACTCTGTACATACAGGGCCTAAATTCAGAAGTTTAATGGGGACCAAAGAGGAACATCATATTTAATTGGAGAACATATATAGAGATGCAGTGTCTTGAGGTGATAAGAATGTTAAAGGATGTAAGAAAACACAGTTATTTGTTTTTAAAAAAAAAAGTGTTATTTTCACCCAAGTAGCACAACTTCAAGCTTTTAAAAATTCATAACACTTTTTCAGCTATTGTGGTTGTTGAAACTGAGGCAAACGTATACTGTCTTTTCCCATATCACCTTTATGGATCCTTATGCTGCAAGGACTTTTTAACAGCGAGTTACTTTCCCCATGCTTTTGTAAGTGTTTTCATTGACTTTTTTTAAATTAATGATGACCTTTAAGTAAATCTATTTTTTCTCAAAGTTACAGAGCATGACATAAATTTACATATTAGTGATCACTTCCAGAAACTAATGTCAATTATGCGGTATTTCATTTCATCTCTTCTGGCAGATTTTTTCTAGAATACTTGCCTTGTCACTAACTGTGGCATATCTTCATTACTACTGTCAGGCACAGAAAAGCAGAATCACAAACACGCAGGCAAGAAAAGCTTTGCTGGGAGAGAAAGAGATCAAGTGAGAGAGAGAGAGAGAGAGAGAGATTGAGGTGAAACAATGATTAAGATATAGAGTATCCCTGAGATACTCTCAGAGTGGGGAGACAGATACTTTGCCTGGACTGCTTTCCAGTCACAGCTGGGTAAAGCATTAAATTATTATTACCATTGTTGTAAAAAGAGTTTGATTTTCAGGCACTTTTTTGCATACTCTCTGATATTACCTACCTGTGGCTTAAAATGAAAAATAAAATATGGTTGTCGTCCAAACATTTACATGTGAGTTAAACTGATACAGTGCCAAATGGCCAGTCCAGGTAGATTTCCCCATGGGGGTAAAAACTGTTCTGCTGGCACAGCTCTCTGTTCTGAAGGTTCGGTGAGCTATGTAGGTGTTACACATTGCCTAGTTCTGAATTTTGAATCCTTTTTCAAAAAAGAATCTCTGGAGCATTTTAAATTGAACCCACTTTCTCTGTGTGCTTTCTGACATTTTCCTTGTGAAATGCATCCCTTCATTGTCATCTTTTATGAATTTTTTGACTGTATGTTCCTTTGACAACTCCTCTCATCCCATGAGTTCAATACATCCTCTCTGAGCAAGATGTCTTTTCATCTAGCATTGGTTTATGTTAAGGCCATGCTGATCCTCGTTCTTGAATTGGATTCTGCCAGGCTTGCTGATATTGTGTACTGTAGTTTGCCAAACTTAGTTTGCTCTGACTGGTAGTGATGGCAGTGGATATGACTTCAGACAGCTGTGGCAGCAGCAATCTTTATTACCCAATTGCAGGTATCTAGCCATAAATATGATAATGTTGTGTTGCTGGAACGGAGCCAGCTCTGCACTGGCTCCTGCAGCACCTCTCTCCAGTATGAAGCACAAAGGTAATCTGCTGCTCAAGTAGCACCCAGCTTGCACGCAGTCACAGCAAAACAAGCCCAGGTTGGCTTCATATGGACATGGCACCAGCTGTAAGGCCTCAACATCTTTTATATGGACAGGGTGTCAGGAACTGTTTCAACGCAAGAGGAAGTCTGGTTTGGTCCTGTGTACTACGTAAAAATTACTCCATATCTTAATTAAAGGAAAGCTGGTGAGAATGACAGAGTTAGGAGCTGTCACTGATATCAAATCCACAAGACAGAGCAAGCAGTCTGGATACCGCCTGCAATTTTCTCACACAGGTCGTATCTAGTGAAATCTGTGGCTACAAGTTACTATGAGACTATTTTAAAGGGATTCTTCAGATGATAGGGTATTGATCATGACAGTGGCTACCAGAATTCAGTCATGCCTCTGATGTTGGAGTATGGCATGCATATGTTCTGGTTTTAATTTGCTTGAGTGATAATTAAGATAAAATTATTCTTCTGCTGCTAATTCGTTCAAAATTGAGAAGACCTGTCAGTAACTGTATGAGAAGAGTATTCTTAAAGTTACTAGCTCATTCCCACTGACTTCCAGGATGCACTGATCTCAAACTCCATATAGTCTACGGGTCTTTGGGGAAAGTAAATCCAATTATAAATACATATATACACACGGGGAAATATGTACTTAGGACTTCTCCATCTGTAATCTGCTAGTTAGCCTCAGATTGCCTAACATCAGTGACTTTCCATCCCTGAAGCTGTGCAATATCTTCTTTCCCAAGAGTGTTGCAACCCATAAAGGAGGATTAATGCTGCTTTTGAACTGCATTAACTATTGTGTGGATTTTCCACTTGGAAGCTTCTAGCACACTCTTAGCATCATGTACAGTAGAAATAAGAATAATTGGCAATTAATAAATCATCTGCCAAGTTTTGAGCTTGTATTTTGCTTTGTGATAGATCTGATCATCTGACATATCCTCACTCCCTTCAGACTTTCTTATGCAATTAATTTAGATCCTACAAACTGGGCATCATCCTGATAGGAAACAACTTTGATCAGTGGGGAAGGGGATGTGCCATAGATTCTTCTATCCTTCTTGTCTTGTTTTCCTGGCATTCCCAACCTTTGATGACTAGATCTCCCTATTTGACAATTACAGACTCTCAGAGCAGCATCTCAATACTTACTTGATTTATGGAGCCAGATTTCATGCTAACAATGCCCTGTAGCATTTTATTGCACTTGGTAAATAACTCTAGATTTATTGTTCTTAAAAGAGAACACAGCTAATATAATTTTTTGTCTAGCTATCTGTTACTCCCCATAGTAACTTTTAACCCATTTGCCCCTTGACTGAATGAAGGCAAAAGGCTACAGTACCAACTCTATAGTTGTTTGTTGGTTTGTTCTATTTGCTGATCAACCAGTATAGGTATACCAGAATGGATAACTCTGAAAAAGCCAGAGCATATTACTCTTTGTCCAGGCAAAACCATAAACACAAAGGGAGCCTGAGTTGCTGCTTATGGGTTATTGAGACGAAGAGGCATTGGAGTGCAGAGGCACAATCCTTCCTGTTCCTAGTGAACTACATGAGAGGTGGTAAAGAGGAAAGGGGAACAGTAGTGTTATTCCAGGGGACAATTTCAGCAGAACACAAGACTAAGTTACAGAGACCACATTTTCATCAACCACTTGTCTTTCTTTCTAAAAACATTTGAGTGATTCTGATGATTACAAAATCTGAAATCTTTTTCTATGCACGGAGTAGATAGGTGATTGCCACTTTCCAGCATAACTCTAACTCTATGTCTCTGATTCTGGGGTTAATCTTCATCTATGTCTCTATACTTGTAGAAATAGAGATAAAGTGTCACATAGGAAGTAAGGTGTAGCTTCCAAATAAGTATTTCTAGCCCGATTTTCATAAGTAAATGTTAATGGCTCTAAAATGCTGGATTATGACAGTGCAAGATCATCATATTATAAAGTGTGTCATTTGTATGCACTTGAAAAGAATCCTGCAGCACTGATGTTTTTTTCCCTGTTGTAAACTGCTTACCCTGAGAGGAAATAGGCCTGATCTATTTGCACACAGTTATTTATACCTCCCTATAAGACGTGTAGAATCACAGCTGGAAAAAGAATTAGTGTTAGGTAACTCTTAGATGGATGCATTAAATTATTAATATAATGAACAAGTCAGAGAAAGAGCTCCCTAATAATAAAAAAATTGTATTTTATATACATGTCCTCCGTAATATATCTGTTAAAATGTGGACATCTGCAAAGAAGCATAAATAATTTTACTTCTAATATTCTTCAAGATTCAGAAGTCTCTGAATTGTTACTGGTTTTGCTAGAAACATTTTTATCCAAGTTCAGACCCTGGACTCTCTGTCATCACAAATCATACCTTGGGATGACTAAGGAATAGTATGCTGGGTTCCAAAGGTTAAATTTTAGTTTACTGGTTCTGATGCACAAACTTGCAGACACAAGATAAACCCTGGACAGATACTGGAGCATAAGGAGATATCTGTTCTAAGTGAATTTTGCTCATTATAGCTCTTGAATGGATCTTTATTTTAGTTGAAAAGCCTGCTGCAAATGTCTTACCCCACAGAGTGTCTGCTGATTTTTTTCTGATTTTCTATGGATCTTTTCCATAGAAAAGATGTTTGCTGGAGCCGATTAATTGATTTCCAAGAGAAATTATTCCTTTTCACAGACCTCTTTTAAATGCTTTGAAACAGCAAGGAGAAAAGGCAAGAATGAAGGAAAAATAGTGTTAAAGTGATGAGAAAGAAGTAATCAATTACAAATATAAATCATGTTGCTTAAAAATCTTATAGTCATTTAACTAAGTAAAGCATTTAATGGCGATTTAGCTGCAGACCTATGACTGCAAACTTGAAACTGTTCTAATTGAAATGAGGATCCGGTTAGGTTTTGATGGAAGATACGGGACGTTTCCTCACAGTACCACTTATTGTTCAGAAATGAATGTAAAACCTTAAAAAGAATCAGGATTACTACAGGAGAAATGTAGTTCTCCAACGTTCCCACTTTGGAAAAAAAAGAGAAATAGATTAATCCTTTATTATAAATGCAAAACATATTCTTTAACTAGAGTTAGTTATCTGATGAGGTAGAGCAAAGCTTTTTAGGAGGTAATGACATTCCTGATCCTCAGCCCTGCCCCCAGAAGGAACTGCTGAGAGCATCACACATAGCAGAGCAGCCTTTCTCACCTTCTGGCGCTTACAGGTATAAAAGAAAGAGCAAAGGTACTTAAATTACTACTGGCTTCCTTAGTTTAGCCCCTGGACGAGGATGAGGCTGAAAGGACTACTTTTGCTTTTTGCAAGCTGTTTATAAAACTACTGCCAGTAGTCCTCATTCTTTTTAACATGAGAATGGTCAAGAATTCCTCTATTTTTGCTGCAGAATGAGAGAAGCGTATTGTTTTACATAGGCCAAACCTACCTGGGCAGTTAGTCTGCTCTTGGCCAACTACCCCTCCCAAACACTGCACTCAGTTCTCCACTCCCGTAAGGTCCCAGAGAAATGTCAGACCATTTACAATAAAAGCTGCCACTTGCAATCCTAACTTCTGCCAGGGTTCAGTGGCTGAGATTTTGGTATCTGCAGAAGCCCTCCAGGAGGCCTGCTTTGCATACTGGAGGTGACAATGGTTGCTCAACTGTAGCAGCTCTGCTGCTGAAGGGCAGGAGAGTGGAGAAAGAGCAGGAATGGTTCCCTTTATTGTCTGCGCCAAGTTTCATGGGCATTTTCCTCATCTGCAGAATTCCAAGATTTCCTGATCTCAGAACAAAAAGGGAAAGTGTATCTAGCTGGAAACCACTTCCAGCCTCCTGGCTTCTCAAAACATTTTGCAAGTTTTCACTGCACTTGCCCTGCCTAGCCTTCATTACTCTTGGCAATGAACATTTTTCCACCTCCACTGTTGAATTCTCTAAGCTGTATAAAGTTTGGGGTTTTTTGTTTTGTTTTACAAAGCTGTAAGATAAACTTCCTGCATCTCTCTTTATCTTTCTGCTGCGTTCAAGATGAACAACAAAGCACTAATTCCCCTCAGTAAGATAGGTATGAAGTCCTTAGTGAGTTTTAGTGCCCCTGGGTAAAATCCTTGAGCCATTAAAGATGGTGAATGCTATACTATGACTTTTGTCTGATCATAATTTCATCTAATTGGCTTAAACTACGCATTATCGTAAGCACTGTCAAAATCCTACTGTTGTTGCAAAGCTCACAGACTGTGCCTTGCCCATCTCTGAACAGTATCCACTATCATGTTGTAATTTATGGCTGAAAGTAGTTCATCTTTGAGTGCCCTGTCGATAAGATGAAATGCTACTAGACGTTTGCCATGCTTTTCTACGTTGTGGTGTTCTGTCATATGTTGTCCAGAATGGCCAACCACACTTTCTAAAACAGCAGAAGTGAGCATCATCAAATAGTACTTGTCACTGAGAAGGCTCAGCTTGTTACAGTCAGCAGAAGAGGCAGAAATATAGGAAGCACAATGCTTAGTATGCATGGAGAATATGTTAAGAGAAAACAATAAAGTAGTTCAAAAGTGATAAGGATTGATCAGATTAGCCCTGAAAGAGCAATTGGCTACATGGGAAAGGCTGTTGGTTTTTTTTGTGGCTAGTGCTGTAGAGTGCAAAAGCCAAAATAACACAGTAAGACGCGTGGTTTATTGTGGACACTTGCAGATAAACAAATAATTGCTAACCTCAATAAAGTGTCCAGATTTTGTCATGCACGTGTTGTCCCTTTTGTGTATGCTCATGTGTGTATAAATAACTATATAGCAAACGTGCATTTCCTTTTTTTGGTGAGGAGTAGATTGTAAAACCCAATTGGATTATTCTCGACTACATTACAGATTCATTGTGGACTGAGAAGTATAGCTCTAGCCTTAAACTGGGTGCATGGACATATGTTTCTTAAATGTATCAGTTAAACGTATGTTACTGAAAGGTTCCTAAAAGCTGTTTAAATATGCTAACTAAAAATGAAATATTAAATTTGTTAGTATACCTAAGAAAACATGAAAATCCACTTTGTAATTATCTGTGGATGATTATTAATGCAGTTTTGTGTGATTGTTCTAGAGATTTTTTCAACTATTGTTTCTATTACCAAAATCAACAGCAAATCCATTTCATAAATATTACATTCGTTTCTCTTCTTGACTTTGTCTTATGATAATAAAACTGAAGTCAGAGCCAATGTGTATGTTTCAAGGAAGGTTATGATATAAAATGGAGAACACAGAACAAAGCTTCTGAAAATCATTTATGATTGAAGCTGTAGATTGAAATTTGTGAAAATATCATCTTGCTGAATTGCATATCACAATCACCGCGTACTACTGGGATGTGTATTCATAAGCTTTTTAATGTATGCAGCCAACCTCTTCTACTTTATTTTGTAACCGCTGGTTACAAAATTCTGATTCTGGTTGGCAAAGTTGGTATGACTGCATTAAAAAAATGAAGAGGGAAGTAATTTAATAGAATGTTAAATTTCTGAGAATGGTATTTTAAAATCTAAAATACAGTGTCAAAGTTTCAAACAGTCATTAAAAATGTGTATGTTTAGCTGTGGTTAAATCAGTTTACAATAGTTTATGCTTGCACCTGAATGCATAGACAGAAACCGATGTATTAATGAATGTATGTTTTTATTATTTGTGTTATAAATCTATGATTTTTGAGACAAAATATGAGAGTGGGAGTTAGTGGATTTAGAAAGATGATTAAGCTGTAAGTCAACAGTTAAAAACGATACTGTTTTGGCATGGAAAAGGCAAGTGCAGTTTGTCTGTGTGATGGTGTTGGCAAACCAATCATGAAAGCAAAAGGTGCTTTTTGTTTGCCTTTTTTGTTTTTTGTATTTTTGTTTGTTTATTTGTTTGTTTTTCCCATACACGATTTCTATTACTTTGCCATTGTTTCCCATACCAATTTTTGACATCAAGAATCCCAGCAACATGAAAGATTGCAATAGGCATGAAGCATTGATGATGGATCTTGCTGACAGTTGTGGTAAACAGTGGGAATGTTTTGCACTGGAAGTTATTCAACTTTGAGAATACTATTATACAGTGTACCTGTCCAAAGACAAAATACAATTTTAGATAGTGAATTGATATAATGGGAATAGTGCCTCACTAATAAAATTTAACAAGTAAAACTTAGATTGCAAAGTGCCAAAATGGTAGATGATGCTTATTCTTCTAAGGACTGCCTCTGTTTTCAGGTGGGTGTTTGATGACAGGACATATCAATACTTAATAACAAACACCTGTGTAACTAAATCCTTATTAAATAATTATGATGGTGGTATGGAAATAAAAGTGGACTCACAAGGGAAATGCATAACTGTTTTCCGAAGTCAAACCATATTTAAATATTGAACTTTTCATCTGCTAGATGGTAAATACATCCCTGTAATATTGGGCAGCATTTCAAAGTATTGTAATCTGCACCCCAATGACAGCAAAATGACTCTCATCCTTTATATGTGCTTTTCAAGTTTGCTGCTGTGTGACTGAAAGCTACCTATGTAATAGTCTGTTACTTCAATGCTCTCTTCTGTTATGACAATATTTTTTGTTTTAATAATTATTCTTTTAAACTGCATTATGAAATATAAAAATATATTGCAAATAATGTTAATTATTGCCACTAAAGGATAATGTCAGTGATTAACTGTATTTCTCCCAAATACGTTTTACATTGATGAATATTTTTATTAAGATATGTCAAATTTATCTGAATTAAAAGCTCTCTAGAAGTAAATTATAGGATGCAAGACAGTAATCTAATATAATTATTCTTACTGCACAATAAATGAAGACAAAGCAAAAACTTCATTGTTGAGTCCTAGTGGAAACGGTTATATTGAGCAGAGATTATGAAGATCTACCCAATATCATTCAAAACATATCCCACCGACTAAAAGTGCGGAAAGGGTGCACAACGTTCTCATTGGGTTTCCAATCAAATCATACCTACCAAGAAACAGAATATTCTTTAGAGTAAAGAAGAAACCCAGTGAACATATGCAGTGACTTCAAGTTCACAGTTGTATTCAATTACAGACATGGGATACAGTCCCTCGGTCCTTGTTGGTGCAAACTATTGTCTTTACTATTTGCTTTAGCTTATTTTTTCACTTGTTAGATTAAGCCAACAGGATGATTCCGAAGGCATGGAATTAGTTGTATGGTAAGAGCTTTGCTAGAGTTCTGACATATTACACTAGGTGAAGACAGGCAGAGTTGTTAATAAAAGGCTATTGTGTGTAATATATATTAACATTTTCAAAATTATCCTTTTTTTTTAATGAATTAGGGGAAAGTACCACAGTCAATGTTTAATGAGATATTTCATTTGTTTTACTGTTTTATCTCTTCTAAATAAACTCAGAAGCTCTCATTCTCAGGTTGTAATTAAATTCCTTGAAAATCCTTATTGGTGTTTCAAGAAGGTTCATAGCATCTTCTCATAAATCAGCATCATGCATCTGAATTAAAATCTGAATGCAAATTGCTAACATTTTTATATTAATCACTGTGAGGCTAAACACACATTCAGAACTGATTAAACATCACTGTCTGACACTGAATGACTGAGATGCAAGAGAAATGCATCTTTAGACTCGAAGTTTGTATGGGAAATTGTGTGTCCAGCATGGAAGGCTTGGAGCTGTAATACTCATCACTATAGCTGTAGTTATATTAACAAAAAATCCATTGCCAATTTGCTAATGCTTTGAAGTTCTACTGGATATCATAATTTCAGTTCAAGTCAGTATCTAGAATTTAATTTGAAGTGGTTTAAGAAGTGGTCTCAAGACAGTTGTGACAAAGCAGATTGCTGCTTTTAATCTCAGTCAGAAACTATATAAAAAATGCAGAATTTCTTTTGACATGGCTGGTGACAGGGATGTAGGCTTTTTCTTCGATGATTAGTTTTATCAAGTATGTAATTTAAAAGTGGAATTTGTCCTCTTTGTTGTATATTACAACCAAAATGTAATAAATATCCCTCTCCCAGGGTTACTTTAAGCCTACTGGCTTTTAGGTCAGGAACTATCTAAAGTATCTGATTTTTTGGAATAGCGTTAGGTGCTTCCTGGGTAGATCATGGATCAGTAAAATGAGGTTTTGCATCCTGCCAGTGAAAACTGAGGTTTAAAATGGAAACAAATTCCCCACACTTACTGACTACAGTCCCTTCTGTCTGCATAAGCATTATAGTTTCTTTTGAACTAAGTACATCCTCCAGTTAAGCTGGCCATTTTGTTCTCCCTCATTCTTCACTGTCTCAGTGCCCTCCATCAGCTGTACTTCTTCACTTCTTCTTCTATCACTGCGCTAAAACTCTCTTTTTCTTGGCTGGAAACTTACTAGTGTTCTCCATCTCTCCACTCGTAAAACATGGCTGGAGCCTTGCCTGAAAAGGTCAGCTATTCTGCCTGTGCTCTGTCCTGAGTGAGGAGGTGAACAGCCAATTAACATTTATGAAGAAATAGTCCAATTCCTCTGGGTTGGACCTGTGCATATAACCAGGCCTCAAAAAGCATTTTACTGTAATCAAGCAACCTAGATACCAATGAGGCCAAACATAGTTATTTGCTCAGGCCTTTGCATTTTGCATCCCTCCGTTGGAACAATGTTTTTAGTAGAGTTTCAAGGCCCCTGTCAACAGAAGTATATTATTACAGTAAAACCTTCATGTTCTCTGTGAGTACTTCTTCATTATTATGCAAGTAAGGTAATTAGTGTGTTTTATATACTTCAAGAGCTTTGCATTTCAAAGAATAGTACTTCACTAAGGTTTCTTAATAAGCATGTATGCTTATTTCCAGTGAGCAGCCGTAGGAATTATGCTTAGACAATGCAATACAATGAACCATAAACTTGTTTGTACCAGACAATGTTTATATTTTTATGTTAAACATGAAAATAATTAGTTTGCCAAAGAGCTCTGCATTCAACAACAAAAAAAGCATGAGGGATGAAAAGGACTGCAAAAAAACTCTTGCAAATTCTAACTGTATTTTCACAGTGTCAAACCAGTGACAGTTTCTCTCACTGGAAAACAGAGGCTGAGCTTCTACTTAACAGCCATGGGGGAAAGCACAAGAATACACAATACAGAATGTTTATTCTAATATGTGAGAATTTCAAGAAATACCCTCCCCGTTACACGCTTACTGTCTCAGCACAAGCAAAGAAATAACAAAAGTTAACTTATTGTAAGGTGCCAGTTACAGAAATGTCTTAGCTTTGTTTTCAGTATTAGCATTTGTAGTTAGTAAGTATCCAGGACAACTGACAATCCCACATTATTCCCTTGCATATATTTAAGAAGAGAAAAAGTCATTTTAATCACATATGCTGCAAAACCTTGGCCAGTATTAAAATCAGCTATTTTGATAGTGCAACACTTCCTGCTTTCAGTGGTGTATTTATAATTCCCTTCTTTTTTGTTACGTTAAATTAAAAATGAAGAAATAACCCATACATGTCAAGCTAACTAAAAGCTAGCATTTTTCACTTTAAAACCATCGTAATCTAGAATTGGCTTCCCTTTAAAGTCAGCTCTATCTTCAGGCTCTGCATAAGAGCTTTAAATATATGAGTGCAAGGCCAGTTATTATTGAGGAGATAGTAACTGAGCTTTTACTGATCATTAGGAAAAGTGACTGTGGATAGCACTAACATAAGTATTTGTTTCACTCTGCTGTCACAGATTATGGATTAGAAATAATAGCAGTAATCACCTTCCAGAAATGAGGATGTAGCTAGAAAGCCTCCTAGCTCCTGCTGCACTAGTGTTATAATCCCAGCAAGTTAAATAAATTGCTGACTTCCAACACAATCAGTACAAAAAAATCTTGAATGCTGCTGCTTCCTTAAGGTTCATGAAAGTTAAATAGAGGTGAACAAAACTGATCTCAAATGCTGCAGAAATGTTTGCTTTTGGTTTTGTTTTTAATGTAACTTCTACATGTCTATTTTTTTCATTTTATTTAACATGCCATGTTAGAAAACTTGAATGCTGTGATCTTGGTAGATAACTGCTGCTTGTTTACAAAGCACTATTCCATTCTAATGCGTGTGAATGAGGTGAAATAATGGAAAAGTAATCCTGGAAGAAAATTACATTACTGGAAGAAAATTATGGCAACTAACAACCACTAAGGACAAAGTAGCTTTCACTAATAAGCATCTAGGTTGTCTGGATTCCTATGGGCACAGAAAAAAAGTTCTGTTTTTCCAGAACCTCCAGTGGCTTTTCTTTTCTGAGTATCAGAAAAGAAGGGACGAGAAGTTCAGTAAACTGCACTTCCTTAGACTGCAAGGCACTGAAAAGATCTCTCTACTTTTGGCCTTCTGTTGCACTGCTGGTTTTGGCAAATAGCTGTGTTAACTGCAGGCAGCTTAGAAAATCTTTGTTCTCTGATAACAAACAGTCCAGAAACAAAAACACCCTCATTTTCAGTGTCAGAGATCATGCAAAGTTTGTCATTTGACAGAGCTTCTCTCCATAGAACACTTTCAGAGTGGGTTGGCAACATCAGCAAGATGTTTGTTCAAGAGGGCAGAAAGAGGAAATGAACATTCAAATTAGAACTTTTTAAATACTGTTTGGCCTTCAAAGTTTTTCATCAGTATCTTGAACGACACAATATGGAAATTGTACATAATGCCTAAGAAGTTACTCCTGCCCTCTTCATATCTATGAACCAATGTGAAAAGTACATCAGTCTCAAATTTTTAAGTTTCATTTTGAGATGGCTAGTAGCTAGAAAGTGGTAACTTAGAAAAGAGAACTTAAAAAATACATATCAAAGTGTCTGATGCTGTAATTTTGTACCACTTCATTTTCTCTGTATAAGTAAAGATCTGGAACAGAAATTCTATGGAAGCTGTAATTCAGTCTGGTTTATTTGCTTGTACATATACCCAAAAAAGCCTGTCACTATTCCAGCACTAGTCGTAGGTAATGCTGCACCGACAAAGTTTCTGCAAGTAATATCCCCACTCTTGTAGTGTTTCAGAACTCCGCTATAAAATTTCAAATTGCTAAGATACTGAACTNTCTTTTTAAAGCCTTTTCCTGCACCGTAAATGCACATGCTCTCAACACACTTTAATCATTTGTGATGTATTGGCTAATTTTACAAGGTCATTTAGTCATGTTTCAGGTGAGTTTATGAGGGAATGTAGTGGCAACAAATACAAAACAATGATCTACTTGCTAGGAAATAAATGTATGTAATATTGGTTGTAGACTGCCTTGGGTAATTTCACCACTTGAAGGTCTACACTGAACAATCTAAAATGATTGAATTAACCCATAAAGTTGATTAAAGACTAAAACAGTTACCATCTTAGCTGCTTGCTTCCAATTTTTCGATCCATAGCAGGAATGCCTGAACTGCATGTGAAGCAGTCATAGGACTGCCCCTGTTCATCACTCAGTGTGTTAAGATAGCTCCAAAATACCAGTAGGGATTCTGTGTTGTAAATTGCAGTGGTGCAAGAGCTGTTTCATATATAGTCTGTGCCAGAGGGCCAAATTCTGAGGCAGGTGTGGTACGGATAGCTGGGGCCATCATAAGTCAAGGTCCTGAAGTACCATTATATTTATCTTTTTTGCTTCCTTGACGCTCTGCGTGATTCCAGTAAGTTGGCCATATATGTGCAAGAGTTTATAGAAGCAAGGCTTAAATTTGAATTCAAATCCAAGAAACTTAATGAGTTTAAAGACCTGCTGTGGTATGTTGTATGTTGTAGCATACAAAGATTTAAGCAAAACATCTCAGTGTGAAGATAAAATTCTAGATGCAATCAATGTAGTAAGAATCTATTTACTTTCCGGCTCTCTTCATTAACTGGGATTCTGAATAAACATTTCACATATGAGAGAAACTAAGGATTGTACCCTGACTTCATTAGCATTTGGCATCTTCCTGCTTGAAAACACGGTCACAGGAAGTATCAGAAGAGATCAGCCATGAGCTAATACACAGAGCAAAGAGAGAGAGAAAGTGCATATCCTCCTTAAACCACACGGAGCTTAAAGGGGTAAGAGCACCTTTGGTTGAGAGAGAAGCATAAGTTCCCCTAGAGAAGTGGTGTGTTTTCATACAATTAGAGATGTACTGCTGCAGTATGTATGTACTTCCCTTCTGCAGTGTAGAACTGCACAGGCCCAGGTGGAAGTACTTTGCCGGAGAGCAGTGCAGACAGATTAGATGTCAGACTTCACTATACGTGGTATCTTTATTAGAGGTCACAGTTTTAATTCTCTCCTATTATCCTGTAACCACACACATAAGAAATCACAGTCAGCCTCTACCACAAAACAAGTACCAAGTGTGCATGCAGCACATGAATCTTCTCTTTCTCTCATTGTTCTTAACACTGTTCCCCTAAAAGAAGGGAGCAGTAAAATCTCACAATAACTGTACAGCGCAGTCCGAATAAAACTAATTCTTTGTCCAAATATAAGCAAATTTTCTGCCTTTCACAGCTACAGAAAGGTAAGGAAAAGACCAGTGCATATAGTTTAAATGTTTCAAAACCCGAATACCAATGCAGGAAAAGTATATTTGCAGTAACATGCTCAACTACATTGATCTACAGCACCGAATAAAGCCATCCACTACCTAATAATCCATACCTTCCTGAATGATACTCTTTTCTCTTATAAATATATTGAAATCAAAATTGTAAATATATAATCTAGAATTTCTATGTATATATATGATATAGATTAATACAAAATACATAAACACATGCAAATTAAAATTGTAGTGGAACAGTTCATCATGAAAGGAAAATGTATCTGAGCATGAGAAAGATCTGCACTGTGATCTAATACAAGACTGAGAAATAAGGTGCCTAGGATTTCAGAACCCCTTGAAATGTCACATTTCCTCTGAAACTCCAAGGTGTACTTTTTCCTTGCCTTCAATAACAAACACATAATAACAGGTCCAGAATAAAAATAGTATTTAAAACTTAACATAAGAATCTTCCTTTCCTATTTCCGTTAGAGAAAAAAAAATGAGAAAGTGAAAACCACATACAACCTTATGCTCTCCAGGAAAGTATTTAACTATTTTACTGCCAGAGATGATATAACAGCCTAAAGAGACCACTTTCTTATTGGGTGTTACAGCCATATGAAACATCTTGTTAAATCTTGCTATAAGCTTAGCCATTTTTATTTTGATATAACAAAACATAGAATAAGGAAAGATTAATAAGCTGAACAAAAACACCAGTAAGAAGGAGACAAAGATACAAAACAAATATTAGTCAACCAAGACACCTAATTAAAGATAAATACAATAACTCATTTTTTTGTAATCAAAATGGCTTTCTGTTAGTGTTGCACTATTTGCACTAGGAAATCCTAGATATTTCTAATTCTGAAATAAAGAATATTTTTAATTTGCAAGAACCCTTGCACTGTCTGTCCTCATTTGATATCCACCAATATTCATTTCATAATACTCATTTTAGTGCCAGTATTCCAGACATTAATATAGTTATGATGCAACTTACGTAAATTATTTGGAGGAGGTCTTGTCTCCATGTTTTCATAATGTTGCACATGTACTACAATGTTTAGATCTCTTTCCATATGATCTGTTGTACAAGGACCTTGAGGTCGCATAACATCAGCAAGAGCCCTGAAAAACAAACAAAAAAATCAAAATAAACCTGTTGCAAAATCTGTAAGGTACTTGCAATATAGTCCAGGTTTTTTTGTTTTTTTTTTTAGTTTGTGATACAGTCCATCGTAATGTCTACAGGAAAAACCAGCTCTATTCACAGCAAAATCACGGACTCAAGACTCATCATGAGACTTTGCACCTAGGACTATTTAGGCTGCCTTAGACAGTGTGCTAGCAGTAACAGACATTAAGTTCTTCAGCTGTCTTGGCTCTGTAAGAACATAATTTAAGCTTGTTGAGACTTGCAGAGTTCTGCCATTGCCTGTGCTCACTGACATTGCCATCATGGTTAAGCTCAGCAGCTCAGCACCAACCCCTGCATCCTCACACCGAGTCCCAGCAGGGTCTGTCAAAGTCAGCTCTCACACATGCAACTAACAGCAGAGAGAACCCACAACACAGTGGTCTTGGCCATTTTCATTGAAAAATGTTACCAAAGATGAAAGATTACCTGATTGTAGCAATCCAGTAGACATAGCACCTGCCATGATCACGCATTTAAGCTTTTCCCATCCAGAAAGAGAGCTGAAAAACATCTTTTCTCACTTCTGTGAGAGTGACCTGATCATTAAGATGGAGCAAAGCTTGCATGGTAAAATTGCTGGTTTCTTTGAAGCTAGTTCAGAAACAGGATGAAAACTTTATGGAATAAGAGAGCAAGCAAAAGCTGTCCTAAGAGCTAGGCCAGGCCCAACCTGATGCTGGTTGTGGAGCTTTTCTGCAGCACTGCAGGGCAGTAGTTGTATCTGACAGAGATGGGTTCATCCCACACTTGCGTATTTTCTACAGACTAGTTTCACTGCCAAGCAACCAGCCTAGTATAAATCCATTCTCAGGCATGTAGGTAAGTAGGCACACCTGTATCAGCTATGTTTTAAGCTCCAAAGCTCTCAGCATGGCATTATCTCCCTCTCCATGGAGTTTTACCTTTGACTTCACTAGGAGCAGGATTAGCCCCTAGGTATATGCCATGTAACTACCTGCTGAACCACTGTGCCACACAAAATAACTGGCCCACGTGCAGAAGCTGTTCCCTTCGGCAAAGGAAAGATATGGTGGGTGTCACCAAGGCCTTCAGGGTTCCATGCAAGTCCTCTCCGTTCACATCAGTGCATCACTGACTATTTGCCTCCTCATTTTTTTTTTTAACCTAGTGTTAATTTTTAGATCTCGAGTTATTTTTTAAGGGAATGGATGCATCTCTTGGGCACTATGCTCAGTTTAGTTTAATTTTCTTCAAAATTATATGCTATGTCCCAGATACTGCATCAAGAAAGACTAGCTTACAAACAAATAAATAAACACATTCACTAGTGAAAGCCACAGCAAGCACCATCTAGCTCCTCTACTGTACTTCTGTGATATGATTTCTTGATCAAGAAGTACTGTGCTTTTAAATATTAAATGGTAGCTTCGCTTAAGCTACAGAGAGGAAATCTGAGCTGGATCTTGCTTTCAGATTGCAGGAACATTGCTTTGGTACACATCTGAATGATACTGTTGTTTTCTTGTGCTTATGGCTAGCATTATGTTATTAAAATATTAGTTACAGTTGTGATCAACATGTTACAGAATACTGTTGATGCTGTAAAAGGTCAGAAGATAGTAACCAAATGATTAATGGTATCAGAGCAATGTTCCCATTTGAAGCAACGCTTATACAGCAAAAATAGCAGAGCTGGCCTACATAGCAGAAAAATAA
Organism: Chauna torquata; assembly: GCA_013399475.1. Lineage (NCBI taxonomy): Eukaryota > Metazoa > Chordata > Aves > Anseriformes > Anhimidae > Chauna > Chauna torquata. The sequence continues at coordinate 298,120 of VXAL01017086.1, forward strand.
AAATTCAGTAGGGGAGATCTCACAAAGGTATGTAGAAAATGATGCAAAAGGAAAGCATAATATTGCAAAACATAGTTTAGAATAAGTGGGGACCAAAACCATTAACAACTAGTCAATTTATGCAATATTTCTTTGTACAAAGGAAATTATTGACATCAATGTTAATTCTTATTCCAGAGGCAGCTGGACACATTCCTGGGTAGGGATGAAGTGCAAATCAAAGTTCCTAACTTCAATGTGGGAGTTAAAACTGTGTGATCTCATAATATATAGATTAGTGTTCCCCAACTTTGTGAGAGCGGGTTTTCAGGAATTCTTTCTTCATTGCCCTTAATCTGATGGTAAAGATTGTTCACTGTAGACTTTAAATAACACCCCATAAGATAGCAGATTAACTACTGCCTGCCTGTGAAAATGCCAACTAAGTTTTCTACCATTTTAGGGAGGCTTTTTTCAAAGGGGTTTTAAGGAAAGAGCTGTCCAACTCCGACTATATTAAGGAAAAAGGAACTTTTCATCGTCAAGTTCTATTTTTAATGACACAGCACCTGTGCTTGTACTGTGTTAGCCAAAGTTGTACAATCTTCTCAGGGTAGAATAGCTCACACAACAAAGAGCTTGTCCTTATCTTCCACTGATTTCAGGGAGAGTTAAAAATGTGCAGCAGCTCGTATTACTGAAGTACAGAGGAAATGCTGTACCTGTATTTTGTTCTTTTAGGGATTTGCCCAAATAATTTAATCGATTAAGGGAGTTTTGTGCCCCAGTATATGACAATATTCTTGAACAGATGTTTGCTTCAAAAAATTCTGCATAGGCCATCAGACTGTTGTAATACCTCCGTGGATTTGTCTCACCTGAATATCATCATACAGAGTAGATCCCACTGAAAAATGATATATATGTGTGGAGGGTCTTTATCCACATCTTTGCTATATTTAATGATTTTTTAAGGTAATGAATGCAAAATACAAGATAACCTTCTAATCAGGTAGTGATATCACTAGGTTCTGTATAATGATGTTGACTGCAGTGTTACAGAAGTGGAGAAATGTTACCCATGTGTGAGTTCATGGCCCAGAAATATCCAAGTATCACAAAACTTTAGGATTTCTCTTGCCATAAGATTTTTCTCTTTGGATGTGTAATACTATTTTCAGATGTTATAAAGCATGTGGAGCCAGACATTTCACTTATGGTTATAAGCCTGAAGAAGCTGAAACATAGGTTATTTCATGAAAGGTCAGTTGTCATATTTTGCCTCCAAAACTGGGTCAAAACCTGTAAGAGAAATAATTTCACACGCAGGATTCAGGATTTTGGCAAGTCAGACTATTTTTGGCCCCAGGTACATGCCTTTTGAATGATCAGCAAAGGACTTGACTTGTGAGCTCAGCACCTTGTGAAGGATAGAAGAGCTCAGATGGTTCATAACGTTCGGAAAGCTGCTAACAGGCTGTCAGAAGCACTGCTTCAAAAAAACCAGGAGCTATAGAGTACGAGTATGATTGTAAATATTGTTCTTTCAGTTCCTGGTTTGTTTGCACATTCTCCACAAGGATTAGGGAAGAAGACAAAGGTGTAGTTATATTTACAGAAAGATCTCCTCCATGGAACAAAAGTAAAGCTTTTCCCTTTTTTACACATTTTTGAGAGAGGATTCTCCACTTTAACTAGGGAGCCTAAAAGATCCATTGATGTAGTCTTAAGCAGCAAGCGCATGCTGCCCTCATATGCCTAGTGGTGCTTCTAGGTCTGCTTCAGGAGGTGTATCCCTTCTCTGTTTTCTTTTAGGCACTATACTGCCACATGCATTCCCTTTGCCATATCTGATAACATACACCATCTTATTCCCTTACTCCCTCAGAAGGCAGGAGGGTAAAGGAAGAGTTACTCTGCTTGGACACTACTACTGCCGCTTTGGTCCTGGACACTGTAGCTGAGGAAATATTTATCTCCTTTATCTCCTTTTAATGTCAAGTAACAAATTTAAAAGGGAGAATGATGTAAGCAATGTATTATCATATGATATCTAAAGGGAAGTATGCCATGTAGAGTTAATACTGTACTTCCCTCTCCCTTTTTGTCTTCCATATTTACAGTTCCATACCAACAGTAAGAGTGTTTTACTGAAAAGCACTGATCTAACAAGAAAGAAAATGCCAATAGTTCTACGCTTGGCCTTTTTTCTTAAAACAAAAGGAAGTAACAAGCTCCCTAAAAAAGGATAAATTTTGACTTTTTTTTCTAACTAGACTTGCCCACTAGAGACTTTTTTTACTATGGATTGTTTTCACTAAATAAGTACGTTTCCCCCGTGCTTTTTCATTGTTGAATATTTTGGGAAAATTCAGTGAAATGAATAGAGTGTTCTTGTTTTGTTTTGGTATAGCAGTAAACAAAATGTAATGAAAGGCTATAGAAACTACACTGGCCAAGTCTATGAAGTTTCCTCTATTTGCATATTGTACTACTGTAACACACAAGTGTCTTACTTCAGCAGCAGATCTTACTGTAAGATGAAATAATGCAAGGAATTAATGTGTGGCACAGTCTTGCTTCCTATTTACAAGTCAATGTTCTTATTCCGGTGTGTCAGGTTGCTGTTCATATTTTTAAATACGTTTAGTAAATCAAAAATGAAAATACATACTTTACACCAGTTGTATTCAGTTCACTTTTTAAAAAATCAGCTCTTATAACAAAGATCAGTTTACATTATGCATTGTCTTTTTTGATAAGCAGTACCGGCCCTTCTGTTGGTGAATTTGTTCATAGGAATGGAGAGAATTGCAGTGTTTCATGTATCCTTTGGCTAGGGAAGGGAAAGGAGACAATCATAGCTAAGGAAATAGATAACAAATCAGCCTCCGTGTGTTTCTTGCTGCCAGCCAAAATGGAGTAACACCTAGTACTTCTGTTTTGGCCTACCTAATACTCTCAATGCATTATATTTTTGCTTATTAATAAGGTTCAGTACATGAAAAACATAAGGGGTGTTCCTTTTTTTGTTTGTTTGTTTTTCTCGTAGTGATGAATGTTATAAAAGAAGGTGAATATGAATACAGGCTAGATATTATTTTAATTGCTGGTATTATTAACTGTTTAAACAGATTATTTATTTCTTAAGCATTGCAGCCTCTTTTTTAGAGCATTAGTAGTGTAAAATGAGCTAGGATGGAATATTTTAGTTAAACACACATTCGAGGACAAAGGGGTTACTTCAGTTCTTCACTCAGAGAACAGATTTTTAGCTTGCCCAAGGGGTTTACAAATTAATTCTTTTTATAATTAATGGTAAACCCACCCCACACAGCTGTAATAGGAGTGTGAGAACTTTTGGGGAAAAAAAAAAAAAAAGCAATAGCACTGCTTTTTCAGAACATGACTAGCTATTATGTGTACTGAGTGGGTGACTGTTTTTCCATGTGATCATGACTTTCCAAGTTGCTATAATCCTGACTCGAACATTTTCATGGCGAGGAAAATACAAGATCTCAGACATTGTTAAGTAATCAGGGTAACACATGACCTTTCTAAGAACCACTTCAGAAACCTAATCTTTATGCACACATGACTGAAGGATTTCAGAATGATTTTCCAATCCCCTATAATTCTGTTTCCATAAACTAAGACAGAATATCCTTCCAGAGTACTTCACACCTGTACTTTAAATAGCAAATATACAGAGCTTCTTTAGCAAATATTTCTATTAGTAGAAATGGGATCTATTTAAGCCAGATATAAGCAGGGATGGCTACACCTTCACTTTGTCCTGGTTTTTGTAACTGTTACGAGGCCTGCCTTTTTGCCTGCATGAACACGCTACAGAAATAGACTGAAGCAAGGGAGAGCTTTTCCCAAGCAAGCTTCAGCTCCTTAGTTTAAGAGTAAGGACTTAAAAAAGAAATTGGAATCCATGTATTCTTTTTCTCAATTTTGTAGTTCAGAATATTCAAAACGTCTAAAGGATTAGTATACCTTGCTCAACAAAAACTGTCTTTGCAGAATTACCACTGACACACAGTGTTGAGTTGACTAAAATTTCTGTGATGTGCTTTGTTCTCAGTAGTATCCATATCAGCCGGTTTATAAATAGTAAATAATTGCTAGTGAACTGGTGATGCATTTGCAGGAGTATTTTTGGTGTCTTTTTCCTGTTCATTTCAGGATAAGCTGTTAAACAAAAAGCCATATAGAAACTTCAGTTAAAAAAAAAAATACGGCTCCAGGTGTTGAGTTCATCTCTTGGGCTGTATTTCAAAGGAAGGCTCTTCATCTAAGCTTTCAAGATTGTGAACTACACCATTACCAGGGCAAGAGGAAGCTTTCTGCCACATTGCACGTCCAGTAGAAGCATCCTTTTAATTGCATTTCATCACTGAAGTTGCCCAAGATGTTGGGATCGATTTAGACTCTTTAATGGAGCTGTTTGCCTTTTTTAATGCCTTTTCCCCATCTGCTTTACTTTCATGTGCATTTCATTAGCATAAAAAAAATCAGACAGACTGCAAACTTGACAAATGTGTTATGCCTTGATTTTGAACTGCTGTGACAATCTTGGTTTGAAATATGTTGCTAAAGCCACTGGGCTCTGTCCTGAGCTGCCCACCTGCCTATCCACCACTAGGCAGCCAGTATCTGGAGTAGACAGCACACAGCATGCCTAACTCTAGGTGGGGGAGGTTCTCTTTGATGTAACTCAGCCATTACACTGTGGATATAGAGTATAACACACACATGTATGGATGCAAGATTTTCATATTCCATTTTTTTACCTCTCAACAGTAACTGAAAAATGTTAAGAAATTCTACAATAGCTTTTCCTCTTTGTGTCTCCCTCTTCCCATCCACCGTGGCTCATTTTTACAGCTCAGATATTTTACAAATAGCTCACACACTTGCAAGGGTTGGGGGAGTAGGGAAGGTCCTGCCAAAACCATTTTGCAGCTGGAGAGGGAGGATGAGATGACATTTGTTTACATCCTTCAGTTGAGAAGTAAAAACATTTTCCAAGCTTTGAAACAGTTGGAAGAGGGAACCCATCAGGTTTTCTGTAATTCAGTGTTTGCTGGTTTCAGGATTTTGTTTCCCTGTTCATGCACAGTGTATCTGCGAACACTTGCTGGATCTTACTGGGGAGAGGGTCAGACACTGCAGATAAAAATGGACTATTGTCTGTGAAAACTCCCCAGTTATTTCTAGTTTTCGTCAGTATGCATGTACTTTAATAACCTGGGCTTGGGTAACCACAGGAGCCCTGCTCTCCAAAGTTGATCTCTCTCGGTTGCCTTGCAGGGGAATGCAGCCTGCCTGGCTGGAGGTGTTTGTTTAGCAGGAACACATGGGCTCCTCTCTTGTTTTTTTTNGGGAGCAGAATAGGGACCCTGCTACCTGGCACTCAGCCTTACCTGGACATGTGTTCCCGCTGGGGTCTGTGTGCCTTCTCCAGCCCTAGTTTGGTGAAGATTCCCACCAGCACCATGACTGCCACAACCCCACAGATGATGTAGACAATGAGGTTGGTTTTATCCCTGGTAGGGTCGTGCAGAGGGTCATCTATGCGGGAAGGAGGCTTCCCAGTGTTCATCCACAGCGGCGTCTCATAGTTTGTGCAGGTGCTTTGATCCAGCCTTGTCTTCTTGAACTTGCAGCAAAACCTGAAGCCACAAGTGCCGCAGCAGAAGATGAACTCCCCCGAGCTGCAGTTAAAGGGGGGGTCCCACTGCCCCATCACGTCAAAGTAGCCCCTGCAGAAGTCCGGGGTGGGAGGTGGCTCAGAGGGGTCTAGCTGTTCCCCAAGGCTGGAGTGGTTTCCTCCTGAGAGCACCACGAAGCTCCCCAGCTGCTGGCCGGCTTTCTCCTGAGCCCGACACACCAGCGTCAGAAGGTCCGCCACCAAGTAGCCGAAGAGCAGCCGAATAAAGCCTTCCATTCTGCCTCCCAGCCCCGGCTCAACGCTGCTGCTGCCGCCGCCGCTGCCGCTCGAGCTGCTGGATGCTGCGCTGCGCCAGGAGCTGAACATAAATGGGCTCCGTCAGGGGCCGGGCATCCGCTCAGCCCGCGCTCGCCTTCAGCACCACGGACAGCCCCGGGCGGGCCGGGCCGGGCCCCGGGCGGTGCCGCAGCCCCGCGCCGCT
>VXAL01017086.1:325381-388370 GCA_013399475.1 Chauna torquata
GGCCCCTGGGCCGTCTCCCGGCGCCGGGAGGCCCGCCGTGGGGAGCCCGCCGCCGCGCCGGGCGCGCCCGAGGCCCCCGCAGTTCCTTCCCGCTGCAGCCGAGAGCGGAGGCGCGCTCGGGCGTTTCCCTGCGCTCCTGGCCTTCCGCAGCGCGGCAGGCTGCACCACCGCGGGGATGGGGCCGGCGACGTCCAACACCAGGTTTAAAATGAGCCTTAATTTTAAAACACTTGCCAGTGTTGCTAAACCCGAGCTCTGCAACTTGGGAAACTGTTGGTCGGTGCCAGCACTGCGCTGTCACGTGTCTGTACTCGCATGGGTGACCTAACAGGTGCCCTTATCTCGCTGTTCGTGTCACCCGCCTGACGTGCAGGTGTGCCTGCTGAACCTGGGCGAGGCCCCGGTTTCTTCAAGGTGCTCCAGCCTCTAAGGGTGGAGGTCAGCCGCGGGTCGCTTCCCTGATGCTTTCACGCAGAGGCAGCGCCGTTAACCGCTTTGGCTGGCAGTGCCTGGGCAGCTCCGGAGGAGACGTGCTTCCAGCCCCCGTCTCCCGGGCGAGTGAAGTAATGAGGCTGCGGGCTGCTCTTGTGCGTGGACCAACGCAGGAGTATTTTGAACACCCATGCGTATCTCACCTGTTTGTAAAATTCTCCAAGGATGGAGATTCTGCACTTTTCCAAGTTTTTTCAGTCACATAATGAACTCTGTCTTTAGCAATCTTTTCTGGTTGCCACACGTGGAGGGTGTTTTATTTCCATGTATTTGTTTATAAATTACAAATTGTATTGGCTTGGTGAGGTGGGCAAGGCTATTCAATCCCAACAATTCTGTGGTATTCTCTTGGGTATCATTTGGAAATATTTGGCTTTGCTTGTTGCCAAATAAAGAGAAATCACCAACTCTGAGCATGTGAAGTATACGTATGCAGTCATTCTGGCAGCCTATTAATTGCAGATGGTCTGGTTGGTTTGGAACAGAATGCCTAGCATTTGCTGAGGGGACAGATGGCAGACAAGCCATCTAGTTACATCAACTGTATAGTGAAATTGTAATAAAAGGAGTGTTCAAAGGCAGTGTAAAAATTTCTGAAAAAAAAGTTGTATAAAGTATTTCTTGAAAATTACCTTAAACATGGATGAATAATGTGATTTGATTATCTGTTTTCCAGCTCTTTTTGCTTCTCCTGAGGTGTCCTCGTTGTTTGGGGTTCTTTAAGTAAATATTAATTAAGGCTTTTCTCAGTGACTGTTGGCTTTTAATCTTGTTTAGGATGTGTAGGCTATCATAGTCCAGCTACCATCTCCGAGTGCAATGTTTCTATGTTAATATTTTACTTAGCTCCCTCTGAAGAGGCTAGAGTTCAACACAACCTTTTAATTACTAAGTAAATGATTGGAAAAAACAGAATCAAGGGCTAACAAAACTGAGGCAAAGTTTCTTGCAGTTTAAATTGTAAGTCAGTTGTCTCTGGTGTTTTTCTTCTGTCTTCAAGTTCGTTCATTCTACGGACATAATTCCTTGTGTAGCTACCTGCTTGACAGAAAATATGTACCAGTACTTCCATGGCTTGGCACTGTATTTCCTTTACAATTTGAGAGGCTTAATTTCCTTCTTTCTTTCTAACCTTTCTGCAAAATCGTGCTTCCACACCCTCTCGCCTAATAGTCATTTGTTCAGTCTGCTTTCACACGATGTAGAGGTTATACCTCTAACCTGCTCTGATCCACTCTTGATACGTGAGTTGTGTGAACCAGAATTTCAAAGTTGGCGGTCTAAAATATCCATGTAATCAATGGAGCGTAGTAGCAAACACCACGTAAATTCCCCACTTTATTGGAAAGAGACTTCTGTATGCTTTGGCTTTTCTTTTTTTTTAATACATTCTCTGTCTTTTTTGCCCATGTGAAATTATGCTTCAGATGTCTACTACTTTTATTAGTGTTTCAGTGAATACATACAGGACTGTATGTTTAGGCAAGTTCTGTCTTCTTCCCCACCACCTCTCCCAAAATCTCTAATGCTAATAGCATGCCGTGCAAAGAATTTCTGTGGAAGTATGTAGAGCACAGTTACTTTTTTCAAGTAACTAAACAAGTAGTAATACCATCAGCTGTTGTCAGGTTGATATATTTATTTATTTTTTCCTTCTCAAGTGGAGGAAGTAGTCCTCTTTGTATTTCTTACAGGGTGTCTGGTATGTGTGAGAAAATGATTGTGAGAGTAGGGAGGCTGTGTGGTTCAGGAAGGAGCATCCAGCTGCTCCCACACAATGCCCTCTTAGTGCCCCCAGATGCTTTCAGTGTCTAAATTCTTGGATAGGGTGTGCAGAGATGAGTTAGGACCAGATCAGATCTGGTGAGAAAAGTGAAATCACCACAAATGTGATGCAGTTTTTTTTTCTCTTTAATATCAAATGTGATTCCAGTCAGAAATGAACAATCCTAAATCCACAGCTTAAATATGTGCTTGAGAAGTATCTCTTCTGAACCTGACTTCTTCGGCTAGATTCATCTGACGGTTCCAAAACCTTGATCTGGAAGAGGCAGATAACCAGCACTGTGTACTCATGTGCTCAGTTCCACGAGTGATTTCATGTACCTCTGTCATGTCTCCCTCACTGATCTTTTGCAGACTTAATTTAAGTTTTTTCAGTTGCTCCTCATATTTTTTATTTTGTTCTGTTCTCGGTTCCTTTCCTATTTATGCTTTTTTGCCATTATTAATTATTGAGTTAACTTTCCTTTGTAGCACTTGTTCGAGCTTTTGTTGTTTATATGAAGTTAGTGTTGTTTTTCCCCTGCGTTCACTATCCTGCAGTTTTCTGCACTGAAGTTCATCTGCTTGCTTGAATTACTCTGAGTACTGAAGTCTTTCCCCAGTTCTTCGCAACCAGGCCTTATTTTCATATTGCTAAATAACTTAGTTTTAGCAAATTTCTCTTCCTTGCTATTCAGTTGCTCTTAGCAATTGTTTTGAATATATTGAACAGTAGGGGTTCCAGTACAGATTCACATGGGAGGTGTGCATCTTGTCCACTTCTTTTTTTTGACCTGTTATTTATGTTACTTATTCCACATTGCTTGGGGAAACCCTTTTGAGTGTAGATGTGATACTGGCCATCTTTCTGCTCCTCTGGTACGACAGCAGTTTTAAGCAAGAAGTAACACTCTATGGGTTGGCTGGTTTTTTTTTGTTTTTTTTTTGTTTTTTCCTTCACTTACTTTTGAGTTCTGCTGTGGGTGCCACCTAGTCTGAGTGGTTTGTTGGTATTCACGTCTATTTGTTGAATTACCTGCTGGTGTTTAAGATGGGTCTGATGCCCTGTCTGTAAGGAAGGATTCTGGCCTTAGATCTTCACAGGTTCTTCCACAGCAAACATGGATATGAAAATTTACTTTGTTTTTCTGTTCCATCTTTATCTTCTGGTGTATCTTGCATGTCTGGAACACCTGTTAGCCTTAGTGAGCGTCTGGCACGCTACCTGCTTGTAATGCCTCTGAAAAGGGCTTTATTAGATTTTGGATTTATGCTCCTTTCAGTTGTTCTTCACTCTTTTAGCTTGACTTCTTGGACTACCAGTGTATAAACCTGGAAACCTATAAAAGTTAACCTTCCAGTATGTAAAATCTTTCCTGTTTTCCTTATTTTGGATACTTCAGCATTTTCAAGAGTGCTGTCCTGTTCTTAGCACCCTCCTTATGGCTGTTGTTTATGTTGTTTAGTCAGGCTGGATTCTTTCTAGCTTTTCTCAAGTCCTTTTTGGTTGATGTGCGTATGGTCTGAGCCTCTGGGATAGTGTCTTTGAATAGTTTCCATGCTGCCTTCAAGGATTCTTGCTTTTTTTAAAAGCTTCATAATTACATATAATTCCCCTTCCTTTGAAATTAAATACAACCGCAGTTGATTTCTTATTTTTTCTTGCTTTCACATGACTGTTGGATCTTTGCACATTGTGATTACTGATCTAGAGCTCTTCAACAGCAATATTTTTGAGCGAGGCTTTGCACTGATGAGAACAAGTCAAGAACTGCTTCCCAGCTAGCATATTCCATTCCCAATACTGTCTCCAACTCTCATATGAATTAGGCAATTTTTTTACGTGGGCTTTGAGCAACTTTCTGTGACTTCACCTTGTCATTATGCAAGCCACCCCCCTTCACACCTACAGTCTTGGGCTGTAGAAGTTTCTCTATTTTCTGCATTGAGTTTACATATTAAATTTGGGGGTGGGCATAAAGGCATGACTAGAGATTAGCATTTCATAGCCCTCAGTACAAATAAACTGTATTTGAGATGGCATTTCCTACCTTGATACTTAAAAAGTTTGTAAGTTTTTCTTTTAAAAATAGTAGCATTGCTTAAATTATTTGAGAAACTATTCTGTCAGTGTTTCTCACTGACGTCTCTGTAGTTTAGGCTTACTGTACATCATTTCTTCAGTAATTACTCCTTTAGAGGTTTTTTTCTCCCCTAAAAATGTATTTTGATACCTGTTTTGAAGGCTTTTTTTTTTTTTCACTGATGCATAACATGGTGTCTCCCACATTAGGTTACCTTGGTCATTCAACAGAACCCTCTGTTGTCATGTTTTTGGTAGTCTCTAAGGTACACCTGGAAAACACAGCTGAAAGGAATAAATGCTTCACTAGATTGAAATCTTTTGTGTTTGGACATACAGACAGTAATGATGGTATTTTTTTGAAACCATAATTATTGATAATGTTTTAATAGTAAACAAGGAATTGTTAAGGATTTTGTGCGAGTACTTTATTGGTTTTTTAAGCTGTTCCAGGACTGAAAACTGCTGTTTCCAGGAATGAAACCAAATTGACTTAAATGTAAACTGCGAAACAGTTTCAAGGAGGAAATTTTTACCTTTTGTGTTGTTTGTGATGCACAAACACTACCTTCACTTTAAAAAAAAAAAATGCATTTTGCTTCTTGGCCATAGCTTCTTTAGAAAACCAAAGTTATGCTTTTTGTCCAATCTTATCTAGAAGAAGAATCATGGGCATATTTTATAGGCAGACAGCTAAGGGCAGGGAAGCATGTGCTTACTCCTGCTATTTCATATTTAAAAGCAGGTAGAAGAGGGACTTGGGCCATCTTTATCTTTCAAAATAAAATGTTTTAGAAGTTAGAAAAAGCAAACAAAGCATTTAACGTTTGTTTAGCAATCTGAGTTTAAACAGGAAAAATCCATCTTTCAATTGTTTCAGTGATCTTTCAGAGAAGTAAAGTTAAGTCCCCTGGCAAACCGAACATCAGAATGAGGGTCTTTTTTGTATTTATTTCTGCCCAGGTTATCCTGAGCAAGCACGAGGTGTGTGTCCACTTCCATTCTCCTCTGATAGTGTAGTGTCCATTGAGAGACTACAGCCAGGAGTAGCTTTTTGTAACTGCTTTGTTTCCATGAAATGCTGTAGAGTCTAGAGGAAAAACCAAACCAACCTCAAAGCCCCAGCTCGTGCTGTTGAAAGTCCCACCAGTGAAGTACTGGAGATGCCACTAGTGCTATGGGGCTGTCGCAGGCCTGCTTGCAGTGCTTTGTATGACCTATCTCTGGTACGTGCCTTTGTGATCTGAGGAGAAATTAGGAAGAGCAAAAGGGGAAGAAATAAAGGCACATGAAGATATTAGCTACTGTCCTCTAGAAATGGTGAGGTTCAACTTAAATCCCGCCTAGGTCATTGAAACCTTTTTGTGCATGATCACAATACACCACCAAGATTTTCTCCTGCGTATTGCTACCAACTGCTCTGGGCCTTCATGGAATTAATCCTTAGATAAAATTAGAAGCTGGCACCATTTTTCAGCCTATGCTACTAAAAATACGTTGCATTGATCCTCTCTCTGTACTCTGGCATGCATGGGAGCAGAGTAAGAGTGGGAAGCTATTGAAACTGAGGCATGACAACATGTTCGGAAGTTGGACTTCTTCCGTGGCAATCAGCTGTACAGCTCTTAAGGAGGCCTGGGAACAAAACAGATTTGGAATAGGACCTTTGTGTGGCTTAGTGTGTGAGAGCAGCTCCTCAGACATTATTTGTCCTTCAGGAATGGAAGCTGTGTGTACATCACTTATCTGAGAAATCTGCTGACTTCTGCCTGGCATTTGTGTTTTTTTATTGCTGTGGTAGTTTCAGAAAGTCATAAGCATCCTCTGTGCTCGTAGTGATGAAGAACCAATTTTCAGGTGTTCTCAGCTCTGTTCAGTTTCGTGATGCAAGGGAGAAGGCAAAAAAAATGTTTATTAATTGAATCTTAGTCTCTTACTGCTTTGCCTTTGTCTAATGCAACTATGTAGCTTATCTAAAGGCTTGAAAAATGGACCTCCCATGGATCTGAAAATTGAAACCGCTAGCCAGAAGGATGCCTTTGATGTCATTCACATAAAAGCCACTGCTTGCTGCATTTGAAGGGAAAACAGTGACTGCACATGCTATTTAATTGAAACCTTATGGGGAAACATCTAGGACCTAGATCACAACTAGATGATCACTGCAAAAACAGCTGTTCCCCCTCCCACCACTCCTGCCCAGTGCTGTTTGTTACTAACCTTCTGCCAGACTTCGGCATTCCCCTGGCATACCAACGGGATGATTTGTCTGAGCACTCTTATGATTTGCTGCATAGTCCAATAAATTGGTTCAAACAGCCTTTTGTGGTGCCTGACTTACCACTTGAGCAGATGAGGTTCATTTGCATGGTCTACAGTGCCTGCTCTGCTTGAGGGTGCTAACAAGCAGCTGGTGAGGGAGAAGTAGGGTGCGGAAGCTGTGTTTAGAACTGTCTGAACACAGAATGAAGTCCATCAATAAATCATTTAATTGTTAGGCAAAAGGCTTCTGGATTCAGCCACAGTAGTGGAAGATGCTTTTGTATTCTGTTCCTCATTGCTGCCCTCTTACCATATTGCTCGGCTGAAAGAGCACTTGTGCAGGAGTGCTCCTTGGGTTTCAAGCAAGCTTAAGTTGCGCTGGCTGCAATGACTTAGTTTAACTGGACTGATCTTTTGCCTTGCACTGATAAGGAAAAACTTGTGTGAACTGCTCTGCAGACAGACCAGTGAGGGCAGTTAAGTTATTTTCTGGAAGAGCTGAATTCACAGTGGAGCTTAAGACTTGGTGCACGTGCAAATTTGCACCGGTGCCGTTGTACCAGTACAACTCTCTTCATGATATTCTGATTTTATTCATCGTACGTTATAGTAATTGAATATATAGTAATGCTCCTGATAAACAAAAACTTAAGTTATAAGTAAAGTGGGTGTCCATTTATTCTTTTGTTTGCACACAGTCTTCTGGTTTTTTTATGTGGGAAAGTCAGTAAGTACTAAACTAAATCCATAAGGACCACATGATAAGTAATAAGCTAATGCAATGTGGTAGGATTTTTTTTTAATTGGGTTTCTAGTTGGAGTGATCAAGTAACAACAAAAAGCAGATTTATTCAACTTCACTGTTATTTTTTGTAACTGTTTGATAAATTGTCAAATACCACAAAAAAGAGCTTTCAACTAAATTTGACTAAGACCGGTTGAACTAACGTTTTAAGTAAATGTTATTTGTGTAACCCCGATTCCTGCATCTCTCCTGTTGTCCCAGCTTCATTTTCTAAATTTTATTCCTTTTTATATTTTTTTCTTTCCCACAGGAGACTGTGGTGTATATTACCTCTGCATCATTTTCAGTTTCTTTCTCTTTTCACCTCCTATCTCTTTCCTTTTCTCCCCACTCTTCTTCACCTCCACCTCTGCATCTTCTGTTTCTCCTTTCTTCTGCCACTTCTTGATTCTGTCTGTGTGCTGAACTTCTCTTTACAAATTCATCTTATCAGTCTCTCTCTCTCTCTCTGTCCCTCACATGACCATCACCCACCCACTCAAACCAGAGCATCTGTGCACAGTCTTGGAAGCATTCAGGTACTTAAAACCTAGAGAGCTACTGTATTGGCATAAATATCAGGCAGGGGAAAAAAATCCATGAAACTTATATTAAAATAGCCCCCTGCTCTGGCCTTGCAACCTGTTTTGCTCCAGCTCTGCAGACTCTCTGACAGCGTAGTGTCCGCTTGCCAGGCTTCTTTCTCTGCTGAGGCATTATATATGAATCTCCTTGTTACCTGGGACCAGGACCAATCCTGCCGCCTGTGCCGGCCGGCCGGCCCGCTGCCTGGGCTGCTGCAGCTGTGCCAGCCACCCTCGCCACCACACACCACCCCCGGGGCTCGCGAAGGGGAGACATGGTGTGTCCATCAGTGAAACCCAGCCCTTTAAAACAAAGATTAGCTTGCTTTTCTAAGTGGTTCCTGTAAAGACAGATAGATAAATGTCTCTATACTTATTCAGGCTACTGTTGTAAAAATTACTGGCTTCAGATTCATCAGTGCAAAATAAGTAGATTTTGCTCAGCATCAGTGATCAATACTGGCTCCCAAGCTACTAGAAAAGGGACAGATGTTAAGAATCCCACCACATTGTTCAAAGATTTCAGGTTTTTTTCCAGAGCATCAATTTAATGAGTCTGAGGTTGTAGCACTTCTCCAAAACAAGCTCCTGTTTCAGACTTTCTCTTTTCAGCCTTACCTTGTATAGGTCATAAAGGATTTCTGATGCAAGCCTCCTTAACTCATTTCTTTATAACTTTCCACTTACAAAAGCTATATGGTGATTTCTCTGCCCAAACAATGCCTTTGATACAGCACGTAAGCTGATTTTTATGGCAGTCGTATTTTTCATTTTCCATGCAAGACACACACAATAAAAACCTAAATTACTTTGTGTCACTCAGCCAGTTCTATAAGGCTTCTATTGAAAACTCATGGATAGATGGATCATTTCACTTCTCCGAGTAAGTTATGTAATTGGAAAAGTTCATTTCATTTCAGAATTAAAAGGTAATGAATGGCTAAAAGTTCTGTCTATAAAATGTGATTATTCTTTAGAACAAGGCAATGCTAGTATGAATTAACAAACAATGTTAACAGATAATAAGTAATTTTGTTTAGAAATTAAATGCTACGTTAACCAAAATGTAGAAGCTTGCATTTGGCAAAATGATTTGATGCCATAGCAACAGATGACAATTACAAGCAGCTTCAGGGAGTTGCCTACATTCCTGCTTAGCCACCGAGCCCATCCATTATCCATGGTGCAAATGAATGCCAACCCAGCTTTCTAACCTTCCTTGAAAAAAACATAATACTTTTCTTAAAAAGTAAGAAGGTCCAGTTCTAGACCACTCAAAAGAAAAGCAGAAGTAAATCATGTGGTAGACATGCTACTTGTCTATGTACTGTTAGTGGAGGATAAAGTCTAGTACTGCTTCAAACTGTATTTCAGATCAGTCTAGCACAATATGGGAACGTATTTATGTATTGTATTTTAATTTGAAATAATTTGCTGTATCATTTTTTAGATTCAACTATAGATTGATGTACTCAGTGACTTTTTGATGGTTGAAATGCTGTAAAGAAAAAAAAAGAAAAAAGCAGTAAAACTGTTTTAAAGAGGATACAAGTTAGACATGCTCAGAAATATAGAAGTGGGAAAGCCCAATCCAGCTGTCCAAACTGAAATATTCAGGTTGCAAATGTGTGCATTTAGACCGCTAGAGAAGCCACAGTGTACTCTTGTGTGTAATTAATTCAGAATTGAGACATAAGTTTAGGGAACAGGATACCAATTTTTGTTTTTAATCGGTAGCCAGCTGTAGCTTTACTTGCTCAGTGTGAGATTTTTTTTTCTTAATGTGCTTGCAGTTGGTCTTATGTATCACACTTCTCTTGTGGTACTTGGTATTGTAGTATCAAAGAAACAAGTATACAATAAAATTGTAGCAGTACAAATTCTGTTGTATCCTCCATCTGCACTGACTCTTCCAATGGAAATTTTTTTTGAGTTCCCACCTTTTTATTATAGCTCTTGGCAGTTCTAAATTAGGATTTCCATTGGTGCTGCTAATTCTGATGTTGCTGGGATTTGTGTTTGCTGACCTTGGTTCTGTTTGGTGGCTTTAGCCCTAACTCCGGAGAATGTGTAACAAATAGCATTTAGCTCAATAATAATTTAAGGACAGGTCTATTGGAACCGTGAAATGTGTTGTGTATGTTTTAATTTGTTAATTAAAGGAGCAATAACTGGAGTCTTAAAAGAATCTACTGAAATGTAATGTTATACACTTGTGCTCTGTTGTAGTCTTGAAATTTCCAGCACTGTTTGCTGAGTTCTTCACATACTTTTCCTCTAATCAGTCTGCAATTACCATGTGGTATAATTAATCTACTTTCATTTATTGCAGCTACCCATTAGAGGAAAATTTTGCACTTTTGCTTTTTTTTTTTTTTTTTTGGTCCTATATGAATGACTACAGAATTCTATACTTTCATTAAAGTGGACTCAACTTACTTAGGTGAAAAGTAATCAATTTAATGAGGCATAGAACCTTTTATTCTAAGTTTTTCATTTATTTTTTCTTTGTTTTTTTTTCTGTTTTTAGATGATGAATACCAATGGAAGGGACCTTTCTACTTCATCCAAGGAGCAGATCCTCAGTTTGGACTGATAAAAGCTTGGGCAGTTGGAGACACTAACAATGGAGATGATGAATGGAGAGAAGAAATCAAATTAACAGAGCAAGCAGTACAGGCCATTAACAAACTAAACCCTAAACCCAAATTCTTTGTGTTGTGTGGAGACCTTATCCATGGAATGCCAGGTAAGGCAATTAAAAGTATAGAGTGGGGTCATAACTCCCTTTTCTTTATATTTCAGATTGGCGACAAGGCTAATTCCCTTGACTTCACAATATTCTTTCATAGCATTTGGTGTCCTACTGTTTTGGTGTTTGGAGAAAATAGAATGTTTTTTAGATGATTCTTGAGATGTATTCTTATTTCTTCATCTGATTTCCTGTATCACTCATTTCAAGGCTGTATTTCTGTTAGTTGTTCCATCCCCACCCCCCCAGTGGGCCTGAGGAAATTCTCTTGGAAATAAAAGCCCTGAGAGGACACATTAAAATTCTTTCTTCTAAACAAATGGCTTTGAGAAGCTAAACAGGGACTCTAGCCATTGGGATTAAACAATGCTAAGAGAAGAACAAAGAGTAGCTATAGCTTTTTGAGTATCTAAAGCAGGTGAAGCTCGGAGAATTCTCCATCTTTCTAATGCTTAATAAATTCAATTGCTTCAGTATTTAAATTCTTAAAACACTAAAAGTCAGCAAATTCAAGTCGTAGCATTTTGTCCTGTTGCTGTAGGAAACAGAGATCAGTGTCTTTGTGTCTATGGCCATAGGAAGAACAACAGAGTGTCTAGAAAGGTGGGTTACAAAATTTGACAGTTGTAACTTTGAAACAGACTTATAATATTTTCCGTTTTAAGGAGATAAATACTCTTACTGGAGGTGAATAAAAAAGTAATCTTACCAGTTGACAGTTGGCACATGGTTTCAAAAGCAGATCTAAGCAAAGCGTCTTTTTCTTATCCCTGATAACAAGCAGAGCTGCAGACAGCCTTAGCAGTGCAGCTGACAGCGCAACAATCCAAAAAGAGAGCTTGCAAATACAGAGTCCTGCGCACTTTGCTCTACCTGAGGTGGTGTTTCCTGGCACGTGTTGGTACAGTAATGTTTGAGTGTTAGACACCTTTCACTAATTCATTCAGTGTCTCGCAAAGTGGATTTTAAAACCATAGCTGCTTGACAAGACAAATTGAATGACATTATTTATAGGCTACAGACTGTCTTTTGACCAGAACACAGTTTTAGTGATAGAGCAGGACAGTATAAAAACACAGGAGATTTAAGCTTGCTGGACTCTATTGCGTAAAACCTCAGTAGCTTGATCATAACATAAAGTCTGCCGTTATGCTGTTTTATTGATTCGTTTTTTTTTTCCATTAATTTTGGAAGTATACGGTTTTAGCCCAGAATCATAAGCTAATCTCTTCCTGAGAAGCATCTAGCCTTCCCATAGCAGAGTTTTAATAACTATTTCAATTAGGACATAAATTATGGAAGAGTTCCACTTATGTTGCCTTCAGCGTCCCTGATAAGAGGGGGAAAGAAACTCGCAGCCAGCAATAGGTGTTCTGCATCCTGTCGAAAAGGGTCTTTGACTCACAGATTTAAATAATTGAGAAACCTAAACTAGTTTCTGTTTACCATGATATTTCTCAAAGGCTTATAAAACAATGCAAAGTTCTATCTGAATACCTTTCTCTACCTTTGTCTATATTGACTTTATCAACGTTATTCTAAGGGCTTTTCTGTTGATAGAGAGTAAGTGCCAATTATAGACAGCAGTCTTCTGACTTTTGCTGGGTGCTGGATGACTAGGTACGATAAATGAGTGTTGTGTGCTGCAAGTTTTTCTTGTACAAATAGATCTCTTGTTATCCTTTCTACCGGTGTATGTCTCAGACTTCCACAATATTTTAAATAGAAACCCGTCGGAGTGCGGCAAAACATTATCATACATTCATTTTACTAACAAACATGTAAAAGAAACCGAATGGGTTGTACTGCTGAGATCACTTACGTAGTATGATGTATGTGTTGTGCATTGTATAAATATTTGAAGCTGCCTACTGCAATTTCCAAGAAATTGCAAGAAAGAGCTGTTCATTAACTTGCTTGAGCTACTGTATTTTATTTAGCCCATCTAATAATTTCTTGATGATTTAAAGTATGTTCTATAATACTTTATAAGGCTGTTACCAGGTCATTAAGGAAATATACTGCTAAAAGGAATTTTAGAGTCTTCAACTGGAACAATTACTTGTCTTATTTCATTGCTGCTTTTGTACTTGTGTTGTGAGTTGGTAAACATATAAATACAACTTTACAGTCAGTCATTTGTCTTTCTGTCCAAACTGATGAGAGCTTGAGACAGAAGTGCAGAGATACCTGGGGATTAGCGCACACTGGTTAATTGCCCAAAAGGGCAGAGAGACATATGTGGTACAGCAGGGGAGATCAAAATGCTGAGTCAGAAAAATGTTTCATAGAAGGTAAATTGGAGTCTGTGTGTTTAAAGGAATTTGAAACAATAGTTTAAACTGTGTGGATGTGTATTTTGGAAATGAGATAATAGGCTTTTCAAGATTTTTTTCCCCACCTTTTCCTCTCAGTTTCTGGAATAGAAACTCCTTCAAAATACAAAAAAAGGTTAAATTAAAAAATATTTTCTTAGAGTTTTTCAGTGAGACAACGCACACCCTGTTTAACAATGTCTTATCAAGAAACACTTTGAGAGTTTTTTTGATGTGGCTTATTAATAGCTCTTACTGTATGAGACAATGCAAGACATTGGCATTAAGAAGCCAAGTTGTTGGCTTTAAAAGAATTTATTTGCTGCATATTCTTTATCAAATGGAAATCCCCTGATGTTAGAAATGAAACCTTTCCAAGTTTCTTGCAGTGATAGTTTCTGGAAAAGTTGGAAATACTGCAGTCGCTTTCTCTATTTTTCTGCCACATTCCATTCTAAACTCTAGGGATCAAGGTGACTTCCTTCTTATGGAGGAATGAGTTTGTAAATTTCTCCTCTTACAGGACACCTTTGAAACAGTAATGTATTTCTGCATCAGTTGTAGCTCAGATTTAAAACAGAAATAATAATATAGAGACATTTCATTATCAAATGGCACAAGTCTTTCCGCTAATTCTGGTACTAATACTGTGCTTGAGATTTCACACTTCTTATACATTGTCCCTTTTAACAATTCTAACTTACAGTCACAATGAGGTACAAAGGTAAATCAGCAAGTGATTAAACTTCAAAAAAAAAAGTTTAGAGTTCAATTTCAAAATTATAAGAATATTGAAATTTGTCAACACTTTCAGCATTTTTTATTAAAAAAATATTAAAATTGTAAGTCTTTCTGCAAGAGTACATTAATAAAAAAGAGCAAACAGGCAATCTAAGAATTTTTATAGCCAATAGCTTTTCAGATAGCTTGAATGCATAAATGTCTGCAGAATGGAAGACCAGTATCAGTATTTCTTTTCCTGGAGTAATCATTTTCACTATTTTAGCCAACAACATTTGGACCTGCATACTACATGTTTTTAGCTGTATGGTAGTGAAGTCATGTCATGCTTCTCCACAGAGCAGTCTCTTGAAGAATAATTGCTGTGTCAATTCTCTTATTGTGTTAGTTCAATAAAAGCGAGGATTAAAAATTCATTTTTTTTCAGTAGGAAAAACTAAAAATTATATAAGACAAAACTTTGATTTAATTTTAACAGTTGTGAATTTGGCTTATCTTATTTAATATCTCAAATTACCTTGTAAATCACTTGTGTATATCAGCTGTATTAAAATTATATTAAAATCAGGGTTAATGAAAGTGTATCATAGTTACTATTGCACCATAGTTATTAAAGAAAGCTACAATCAGCTGAGGTTCAGTTTATTTTACGATCGATTGGCTGATATCTATCAAGTTCTTCGGATTATATTGCTTTATATTCAATACCTGTCAATAAAAAAGGACAAAAACACAAACATACCGCTTTTAATATGTTTTATCGTGAAGAGCTCAGTGCAAAGTTTGTTATGACTGTTTTAAAGCATGCACTCTAGTTTTTTACCTGAAACAAGGTTGAAGCCTTTTGCAGAGGACCTCCAAGAAATCTCAGAATTCCAGCAGCTCGAAGTGATGAACAGAATCCTGATCAGCTGGGAAGCAATCAGGCACAGCACTTGGAATCCATTACAGATGTCATTAGAGCAATGAAGTAATCAGTGCCAGTATCTTGGTATTTAGCTGCTGATTAAAAGTAGTTTGTACTCTGAATATTATTTTCTAAAGTTTTTCTTGATTATATAATCAAGAATAGGATATCTATTCCTGGTAATGCTAATATTGTGGTACATAATCAAGAATTTTAAGCAATACAGTATACTGCAACTTTGTTGCTAAAAATGATTTCTATGAACTTGACACTTATACCTAGATACACCATGATAATGAAAGACTTGCTTCTAAAGATATTTGTATTCATTAAGTTAGTGTACCATAACTTAGTATGGCAAAAATAGTAATCTGTAAATATTGTTGATTGGGTAATGTATTTGTTTCACTGCATTTTACTATAACTCTGAAAACTTACTTCATTTTTTGTCATGTCAAGTTGGAGCCTTCTGTTTTGGTTTATGAGAGCTTCCCATGTTCTTCCATTAACCAATACCCTTTGAGCCCAACAGTCCAGCCAGCTCTTCACCCATCTAGACTGCAACATCCTTACGCCATAACCTTTGCAAGATAACAGAGAAGTACCTTGCAGTGACATCAGCTGGCACTCTCTGCATTCTGGGATGCATCCCATCAGGTCCCACAAACTTGCTTGGGTTGAAATTTTTTGAGAGAGACATGACTGAATCCTCTTGCACTACAGATAGTTCATTTGCTTTTTAGTTTTCTTTGCTTCTCTAGGCCCAAAGGCTTGGGAGAACATTTCGGTGAAGACTGAGGCAAAAAGAGCATTGAGCACCTGTCACTAATCACTGCCTCACTCAACAGTGGTTTCCACATTTTCTTTGTTTATTATTTTATTGCTAAAATAGTAGTAGAAACTATTCTTGCCCACCATGTCCCTTGCTAGTTTCAGCTCTTGGTGAGCTTTGGTTTTCCCAACACGAGCCCTGCGTGCCCAGGCAGTTTGTGTTCTTCCTTTCAAGCCCATCTTTGTTTCAGTCTCCTTCTTACGTCCTTTTTACATCAATGCTTAAGCATGAGTTCCCCATTTAGCCAAGTCATTCTCCTGATAGTCTACTTATTTTTTTCCCCTCAGTAGCAGGATGGGCCATTCTTCTTTGAAGACCTGCCAACTCTTTCAAACTCTTCTGCCTTTCAGAGCCACCTCCCACAGGATCCCATCTACCAGTTCCCTGAGTAAGCCAGTCTGCTCTTGTGAAGCTCCACATCTGCTGTCTGCCTTCCTTACTCCCCTAAGGATCATGAACTCCACTCTGATGGCTGCTGCAGCCAAGGCTGCCAGGGATTAACATACTCCCTAGCACTTCTATGTTTGTGAGTAGCTGGGCTGGGAGAGTGGGTCGTGGTTGGCCCATCTCACATCTGTGTTAAGAGGTTGTCCCAGGCTCCCTCCTGGACTGCTGGAAGCAGCTATCAGGGAGGTTAATCTCCCATAAGAGCCAGGGTCCGTGATCTGGAGACTTCCTCAAGTTGCTTATAGAAGACTTAATGCACTTATTCACCACTACTCAGAGGTCTGTAGCAGAATCCCACTATTAAGGGCTGACCTCTCCTCCGACGCTGAACAGCAAGGTCAACAAACCTGGTGTCTATTCCGTAGAATAGCCCTCGCCATACATGGAGGGCAACCCCCTCCCTCGCCTTCTTTCTTGCCCCTCTTCCCTGCTTCAGTTTAATGCGCAGCAGTGTGCTTCCTTTATCATCCCATGCCCTTAGTGTAGGTCAGTGTTCAGGAAACAGCTTCTGCATTTCAACATCTTTCATTACAACAGCAGAGAATTCAGCTGTTTGCAAGGTCACCCCACTGAAGCCATGGAGAAACACTCACTTGTAAAGCTGAGAATGACAGCTGTTTTTATGTGGCTGAACTCCTTTGGAGGAATTTATTTAAACTGCATTTTTGTAATGATACTGCTGCTACCAGTGACTTGATAGACATCAGTTCTATCCAGCAAAGTTTATGTGATGTTAGTTTAGACTAGGTGTTTAATTATGTTTCATTAATTGCTCTGCTTACAAGGGTGAAAGAACAAGACAGCAAGTCTCCTGTAAACTTTACTTAGCTCTGACTGTAATAAAATGTAGCTGTTTAGAGACTAAATGAAACGAGACTTGTCTAATAATGTGTATAACCAAAAAAAAAAAAAAAAAAAACTTAAGTTCGATCTGTTAGCAATATGATAATGGATCAGTGAGCAAGTAATGTTTATGCTTGCAGTTTTAGATTAATTTGTATGTATATGTTAANAAAATATGGCTGTTTAAAAAATAAAAAAAACGAGACTTTTCTAAAAATTGGTAAAACCAAAAAAAAAAAAAAAAGAACTTAAGTTCGATCTGTTAGCAATATGATAATGGATCAGTGAGCAAGTAATGTTTATGCTTGCAGTTTTAGATTAATTTGTATGTATATGTTAATTAGAAGAAATCAAAATCACTACAATTGAATATTATGGCACTTGAAGTACATTGTGAATACTTGTACTAATTTCTTTAAGCGAAGGCATAATCTCTAATACACACTTTTCCTGCCCAGGTCTCTATGTGCTAAATAATCCAACACCAGCCTTTTCAGTCAAGTAAGCCCAAGTAGTGAGATTTTTCAATTTTTTTTCCTCTACCTTTGTTTTATGTTACTAAATGGTTTAATTAAAGGCTTTCAAACTGTTCTTTATAACACATTTCTGAAACAAATGTGGTTCTGGTGAAGCAACTTTCAGCTCTTGCTAAGGTGAATGGAAACAGCTTCTGGCAGGTAAGAGCCATGCATGTTGTGCTCTACTTCAGAGTACACATACTTCAGAATTCCTTCGTTTTGCTGAAGGGTGGGAAGAAGGAAGAGGATGCCCACATCACTTGTGTCTGATATTACAAAGGTCTTTTTTCTGAAGAATCCATCTATTCCATTTTTTATATCCCTCTGCAAAGATTAAATCAATCTAGACAGCTGCGTAAATGATGGCGGGAGACTAAGCCATTGTATTTGAAATGGACTGAATTCCAATACAAGAATTCTGTTGTCTCTGTTCTTCTGACATGCCTAGTGAATTAATTATGATGGCGCTTCTTCCTTTTTAATTAATCTGCCTATATTTCCATTTCTCTCATTAGCTTCAGAAGCAATCGTCCATCTTTCTTTCTAGTTTGATCACATCAAGATAAGCAATTTTGCCTATTCATGATTTCTTACTCATTTCCAGCATCTGCCGTTGTGGGGCTTTCGTTGCATATATTTTTGTTCATTTTAAAGCTGACAAAATATTTAAGTTGTGTTGCTCACTTCAGATGCTTTTAGTCTTTTTTTTTTTTTTTTTTAAATCTATCTGTCTTAGCTCTCTTGAATTACCTGTTTTGCGTCCCCCCTACTGTGCAGGGCAGGGTGTGGGGAGGGAGGGAAGATGCAAGGAGTTGTTTTTCTGTTTGCTGAGGTTAGAGCCGCCTTGTGCCATTTTGGACCTCAGCGGTGGCCCTGAAATTGATACACCTGGTCCCTGGGAAGATGTTGCATGGGAAGGAAAGCACTTCATTTAGTCCTTAATATCTAACTGAGAGCTTGGTTAGTTACAATGGCTTTTCCTCCTGTCACAGAGTTCTGGGAATCCTTGTGGTCTTTCGAAGATAATCGGTACTATTGCAAGTGGTTGCGATACTGTAGGAGAGGAATCTGTGAGGAAGGACAGTAGTTTTGAAGAACATATGTAGTTGCAATATGAATTTTACATCCAGGCTAAAGATAAGGTCTCATGAATTTCTTATATTCTGCTATTAAATATGTCTTTAATATCAGACAGATTTGCCATATGCATTTGATAGTTGTCTGCCTAGTAGAATAAACATTGTCCTTGTTTTCATGTGCCTGCATATATATTTTTTTTTCACATGTTCTTCCATTCACATATATGCAGATATACATTGAAAATCCTTAATTGGATATTACAAATGTGATACACTGCAGTAAAAATGGCATAAACTGATATTTTTTTCAGATGCAAACTAGTTACCCCTTAATAAATAGAAGGTTGTTGGGGAGAATTAAACAGAAGCTTTCAAGTTTAACAGAGCTGGTCTGGTCTGCATGGTGCAGGAGGAGGAAACACAGGGTTGTTACCAAACATGACATGGCATTGCAAGGTGTGCAGGGGGATGTTGTCCAGTATCAACAGTTTGACTGTGCTCTTCAACTAAGCAAATTGTATAACGTTTGAAAATGTCTGCACAGCTATTACTGGATAGACCCAGCTTCGGAACTTAATTTTGTCCAACTTAAGTTTTTGTCTAACCCAGCAATGCCAACCAAAGCCTGAATTGCCAGATGATTCTCTATGGTAGGATTAGAACACAGAGTTGGTCAGAGTATTGGTGACTTAAAGCATGATGAAATGTACAGGCTTTTATTTAAGTCTGTTTTGTAAATGGAACAAGTTAAATCATCTGATTAATTGTTTTAATCAGCTTTACAGAGCTGCAGTCATTTGATAATATTTTCTTATTGCTCTTTGGTGTGTTTGCTGTCAGTGTCTCCCTCTCTGTTGAGACATAGTTAGATTGTAAGGTCTTCCATGATTGTGTCTGTTACACATTTCTTTTTCTTTTTTTTTTTCCCCTGTGTGGTCTAATCTATATCTGGGGCTATGAGCACAACAAAAAAAGTGCCAGAAAGAACTTCCAGGGAGAAAACAAGCACACCTATGGAACTCAGTGGAGTAAGGCTGCAGCTAAATGAGATTAAATTTTAGAGTATGAGTGTTTAAATTCTACTTGAGGCAGCTACATTTTTTTCCCCATATCTCGCTGTAAAATTTAAATGTGCTAAAAAGAATAGCAGTGTCACAACAACTGCTGTTTAATCCAACAGCGATCCATGTGCTGAGGCAACGCAGAAGATAAATAATCTTAAATTTGTAATAGAACTTCAGGCACTGTCAAAAGGAGGGAACAACTGTCTGCTGATCTTGGTGGAGGAAGAGAATTGTGATGTGCACCAGTCATCTGCAGAGGGATGGGACCTCTAGGAACAGCCTTCTGTAGCCTCATGCATAGGTGCATTACAGCCAGGTACAGGCATATTATTGGCCAGTATCGATCTGAAACCAGTAATCCTTTGGGAATGCCATTTCATACTTTCTCCTGTTACTTCCCAAATTTTAAAGAGGATGTTAATTATCCTGGGCAATTACAGAATGGTCACATACAGGTTGGTGTGATTGCCATTGCTGCACACAGGCCACCAGCCTTCTGCTAGTGTGCTTTATGCTGGCTTCGCAAGAGCACAGTCCTGGCCTGCGAGGCTTGTTACCCACTTGTTATGGGGGCTTGCTGTGTGAACTGGAGTTCCTGGCTCCCCACTCTCTGCCTGCTGCTTCTGGGGTCCCCCACACTTCTGGACCTTCTCAGCAGCCAGCCAGCTCCCCGCCACTGCGTACACTGCTCTGAGCGTGTGTGCATCTCTGGTGTATGTTTATTCCCCTCAAATTCTGCACATTTTTTCTTCTCTGTCACTCTAACTCCCCAATAAAGCCTTAGTGCTTAGCAACTCAATTTGACTAATTACAATTTTGGGCAGCACTGTGTGCTTTATGCAAAAAGCAAGTAAAACTGCCAGCT
Organism: Chauna torquata; assembly: GCA_013399475.1. NCBI lineage: Eukaryota > Metazoa > Chordata > Aves > Anseriformes > Anhimidae > Chauna > Chauna torquata. Next base: position 345,714 of record VXAL01017086.1, read on the forward strand.
ACATGTGTCCTTAAAATTATGTACTCCATTCTGTAATCCTGTCTTCCATACAAACAGTGGTTTTTTTCTTATAATAATAGAGGCAATGATATGCACTAAGTTTTCCAAGAGCAGGTGCCAAATGTTAGGATTCTGAGTTCAAATTTAGGCAGCAATTAAGGGACATGATTTTCAAATCAGCATTTCTCCATTTGACTTCTGCTTGACAATTTGGTGATCAGGACACAAGACGAGCTGGGCGTACTGGCTTTTATACAATCAGTACCTCTTATAAGCTCTGACACATACACTGGAGAGAGTGAAGTTATTTACGTTCAGAGTAGACAGCTTCAGAACTGAGGAACATCAGAGCTGATGGCTCTGTTGTCCAGACAGCGGTATAGCTTCATTTCTGGTTATAATCACTAACATTTTAAGGCGTTCCCTCTCCTGAGAGAATTACTAACCTGAGCCTCCTTCCAGGGCCCAGATGTGATGTGCGACTACTACAGTTCAGAATATTCCTGTATTTTGTTTCTGTTAAACATTGAGTCCCTGAATATGACTTCCTCCAAAACTCTAGTTTTTATAGATAACTAATTTTATAGCACAGGCTGCAGCATATAATTACAAACCTCTGCCTTAGAGGGTAACTCTAAAGAAAACTCTTCAACTTGTTTTCTAAGTCAAGGGGAAAGCACATACCATAATAAATGGTCTTGGACGAAGCATTTTTGTTTAAAACCGAGCTTGTTCCTTTTCTCCTCACCAGTAAGGGCACCTGACTATCGTGAATATTCTAATTTCTCTTACTTCAAAAGCAGTCTTGGGCCTGACCAGGAAAGATGAGTGAGTATTTGACTTCAGTAAGAGCTGAAGCTAGTGCCTCACAGGCAGTTCTACCTGTCTTTTGGTTTGGAACCAGTAAAAAGAGTTGTTGAGATAATACTAAGTTTCGCAACTTTTGTTATATTTAATCAAATCTGCAGTCATTTGCATGTGAATGTTCTTCCTCCTCTTTAGGAAACATTTCACATGCATTTAATGTACAAACTTGTAAATTTTCAGTTGTTTTGCACTTGATTCAGCCTGACGTCTCTTCTAGGAGGCAGAGTGCTGCACTTGTCCTTTGTTGTATCAGATATGAACCATCTTGTTCACATTTCAGTAACTGAGTTGTTGGAGATTTGGAGCCCTTTGCTGTTGGTGGCTTTTGTGCACAAGATGTGATATGAATGCAAGGATGAAATCTGTATGCAAATAAACAAGATGCCATTTATACATTTATGAACTGAATAAATTACAGAGAAATGTCAGGTCCCATACAAGTTCTTAATGTTACATAAAGCGAATTAGCAAGACATCCTACAAAGGAAGAAATGCCTGATAATGCTCAATATCTTTCTCAAAAAGTGACTTTACTGCAGTAAATCTGGCTGTGAACTGATTTTATTATTGCTTTTAAACTACCATTAAATAACCCATTTTGCTAAAACAAAGGAAAAATAATTAAAAAAAAAAAACCTTGCCGGATAAAATTAAGCTGCTCTGCCTGTCCTCGAGGGAAGCATGTATATAAGGAGATATTTTATAAAGGTTTAATTTTAACTAAAAATACAGTAGTTCTTAGAAGATTTCCCTTCCTCATGTAACGCAAGAGCACAAATGCTGATGTTTGATTTGTTCGTATAGCAAGCATATGAGCAAATTAAAAAAAAAAAAAGTCTACAGAAATAATGCATAAAATATGATTCCAGCTTTAAAAAATGACTGTAGGCATGTTGCCTTTACTATATTTGCCTTTTTTTTTTTTTTTTCCCCCAGAACTTGCGGCTTGGATTACTAACAAAAGCAAGTTTGTGTGTTTTTTTTCAAAACTCCCATCAGCCTGGCACAGCTGGGGAGGAGGCAGCTGTGTTCAGCTCTGCCACATGCGGCTTCAGCAAAATTGTCAGCTAAACCAATTCCTGAATCTTTGTCAGTGGAGATTTAAAATAGAGCACGAAGTAGAAAAGGCACAGATTGATTTTTCAAGTGCTAGGTAGAAGCAGCGGAGTTGAAATGTTTATACAGAAGCAGGTATAGGTTAAAATTGTATTTGCTGAATATTCAGTAAATTTTTTATAAATGTCAGTGATCACTGTTTTTTTTTTTTTTCCTCCTGCACTGTCACCCAAAATAACAAGAGCAGTGTTTAAGTTTGATCTAATTTCCTGACAGTAAGGTAGCATAAACTAAGTTAACTCACTGCATCCGTTTTTCATGCAGTTGCAACTTATCAAAAACTTTCATATGCTGGGTGTGATGGAGCCAAACCAAAAGGATTCTTGGCTATTTTCTTCTCCAAACCTGTACTGTACTGTAATATTAATTAATAATGTCTAAGAAACTGGGTGGGTAGCACAGTATTTGTCAAACATCTAATAATACCGGTTTCAAGAAATGTCACTATGGTTGCATAAATAAACATTTTATAGTAATTATCTGTTTCTAGTAAAACCTAATGGAGCATTCAAAGCCTCCAAGCTGCTTAGTGTGAAATTTAATTTGCTGTAATCAGCCCAAGAGCAAGGAAGCATGAGATATTTCACTGTGCGTGGAGAATATCTGCTCGACAGTATGTTGTACTCTCGTATTGCAAACATACCATAGGGCTGTCAGAAGCAAGTATTTAACTTGAGCAAGTGTATACTTATTTGTATTTTGGACCATAATCTGTAGTCCAGTCCACAGTTGGCCTAAGGAATCCTCTTAACCGTAACTCTCTGAATGAAAATCTTTGAGATGTGGTTATTTACACAATTGTCTCAAATCGTACACTTTTCCATTGTACTAGATCATATATATGTATTACATATATTTTATATATATGGAAGGACATAGTTAGATTTTTCTGCATGTTGTAGTAAAAACTTCATCTCTCAAAGTCCAATTATAATTCCTTTCCTCCTCCTTTCTCAGACCAGAGAGTTTTCATTTAGCTTAGGAAACTTTGAAAATGTATGCACGGAGTGGACATCCACAAGGAGTTATTTATTTGGCCTGTTGTACACTAAAGATATCTCTGTGTTCAAATCTTTGTTGCTTCCTTTTTTTTCCTTGGAATTGCATGTACTATACATAAGGAGTAACTTGTACAAAATCAGTGCATTGGGTTGTGTAGGTATTGTCAGACCCAGTGATCATGACTGGCTTTCTAGTTTAAACGTGATTGCTTTTTAAAAGGCACATTTCCAGGCTTTTCCACTCCTTTGAATTGCAAAGGATTTTTTCCTTCATCCTTGGAAGTCAGTGGCAGAAGATCTCGCCCACATCATTTTGACTTGATTAATCAAGCTGAACAAAGCTGTCTTTTCCAAACTGCCAACTCATACATAGTCAATGAAAAGTAACATGGTTTTTAACGGGTAGGAGTTGGGCTAAAGCATCCAGTTCTTGTCTGTCTCTCTTCTGCCCATGGCACATTGCCTGCTCCTGCTATAGGTTCTTCTCTGAACACCCCATAGCAAACAGGAGTGTGGAACAAAGACGCAAAATGGCAAAGGATTGTTTGGGTTAAGAGAGCATATTCTAAGAAAGAAATGGTTTGTTTAAGCCATTGAGCCTGGTTGATACTAACTGCCTTTTCATTATGCACTTGCTCTGATAGCAAAGGTATCTTTGTAAGACTAGACAATGCCTTGGATATCAGGAAAAGTGCATTTCTCTTTAAGTAATTGTACCCGCTTACTGAAAGCATTTCTCAGTTTAATAGTGAGGACAATTTCGTTGGACTCTAGGGACTAGTATTTCAAAGATTTATTAGTCATGTTGGTAAGTACTCAATATGAAACTGTAAATATTGTGAAAGTTTCAAAAAGCTGTAAAATTTCACAGGTCATCATTTGAAGAAAGTGTGAAAGATTAGAATCTTGCTCTGTCTCTTAAAAATGAATGCTTACTGAAAACAATAATAGAAACAAGCGGAAGCTACAAAATTAAGTTTATTCTTACAACTTTTGTAACATTGCAGTATTTTCACTTACTTGTCGTGATTTCATCAGAAGAACAAACCCAGAGGCAGTGGTGGCCTATGCCTGGTGGGACAGCTCTGAACAGCTAAGAGATAAGCCCAGCTCTGCTCTTCTGTCTTTCCTTAAATGAAGCATAATACTTATTTTCACAGCAGAAGGCAGAACAGTAAACTCCATGAATTAGGTTGTTAAGTGGACACCTGCATGGTCAGAACTCAGAAAAATGTCAGCATTTGCAGTCATTACATTTAATGTTGTCGTTCAGTGAAACCAGAGGAGTAGCTGAGCCCCTAATAGGCTGCCTCATTCACTTTTTGGGTTTTGTCATTGCTTTAATGTAATAATTGTTAATTATTAGCTAAAACTGGAGTTAAATTTTCTTCCCGTTTCAACGCCTAAAGTTATAAAATAAATTTAATTTCTGTTTTCATGAAGGGAAATTCTTTAGTGTGATCCCTTTTTGTGGCTCAGAACAGATTATTACTTTTTTCTAATGTACTGAAAAAATAAGTGTCTTACAGCTGCAGACAAATGGGTATTTCAGTTCCTGCTTTTCAGTGGGAACTAATGAGATGAAGCTCTTTATGAGTTAGATTAAGCAGGTAGTTTGTCCAGTAGTGAATATAGTCATATTTACATGATTTTTAAGTGTGTATTAAATGTTTTTTGCACATCATAAAACTAATGGTTTTAGGCTATTTGAATTAGAAATATATATGTCCAAAGAAGAGAGAAAAGACATTTTAGCTATTACAGCACAGGCTAAGCCAGGAAAACCTATTTCAGAGCACAACCATGCTGGGTTTATTAAAATCGATCAGCTTATTCTTGCATGTAATAATTGGCAATGATGCAGTGTATTGCATGACTTCATTAGGGCAGATGCTAGAGCGGGGGAAAAAACACGATTTCATTTTAAAACAAGAAATAACGGAGTAACAGGAACACCAGTAAGACTGAACTAGGTGGCCTGCTAGATCTTTTCTTTCTATACCAGTGGCCTGTCTATTGTAGAAAGAGCCTGTAAGATACAGTCTCGTTTTGGGGATACCATTGGTTTGGGGCCTAGATAGCAGGCACAGCAATGGGGCTGTCACTGGGATCAGCAGAGAGATGCAGAGAGAGATGATGTGGAGCTTCGCTGTAGCCCTGCAAAGCTGGAGCTGACAGCCAGGTGTCCAAAATGACTGTGGAAATGAAAGGCAATCCCATTTTGAACAGGAGGAGACTGCTCTCACACAGAGGGATAGAGGTAGTGGTTAAGTTTGTTTCTGTGGAGGTACTTACAAAAGGAGCGTGCTGTGAGTGTAGCCTTGGACTCCCCTTTTGTCTTTCCTTGAAACTTAAGGAATAGTACTAGGGAAAATGCTCTAAATGTCGAGTAAAAGGAATCAAGAAACTGCAGACAGTTATGAAAACTACAAAAGAACATGTACCTCAAAAAAAGGAGAGTGCCCCAAATAATTAGACTCTTTGATTGAGGTAATTGTGGTGCAAAGATGATACAAAAATGAACTGTAAGGCCCAGGAGAATATACAAATTTGTTGTCTGTTTGCTTATAGTGATCATGTGATTGTTTCAATCAAGAATTATCTGTCTTCTGGTGTCAGAGTAGTTCTCCTGATTTCATTATAAATTACAAAAGGAATGGGTCCAATGTTTTTCTTAATTCCATTTTCATTGGTGCAGTTTTGACATTTTGTGTTTTGCTTTTATCAGATATAGTTACTATTTCTATTTGATATTTTGTGTAGTATTTTAACCTGCAATTTAGCTCTTACATGTTCTTTGATATACTGTCTCTTGGGTTAGATGTTAACCAGATTGCAGTTGTCATGTCAGTTCTTTTTAAGAGTGTTGCTTGTATAAAAGCTCATAGTTAAACAATTTTCTTTTTAACTTTCTTCTTTTTCTACTTGAAAATTTGCATTTTGCTTTAAAAAGGATGTATTTGCAACTCCTCTAAGGTTTGGGACACTTTTATGATACAATGAAAAACTGACTGAGTAATTTAGAAATCCAGGAAATGATTCTGCTACATTTTTACATCTTATTTTTATGCAATTTAGAGAGTAATTTTCCCTTTCTGAACAGGTAAAATAGAGCAAAATGGAGGCCCTTCTGGTTGCTGATAGTAAGTAAGCAACAAAAGAAATCTAAATGTACTTATGACAAAAAACCTGTAAGTTATGCTACCTCTCTGCCTGCTCTTGTCCTGCAGCTTCTTTCACTCCCTGAGGACCTTTCTCCTCATTGGAGCCATCTCTGGTTCACCCATTTCCAAAGTAGATTCAACTGATGCTCCACTTCTTTTGGGGAAAATTCTCTGCCAGGTTGGTGAACTTGTTTGGTTCACAAAGGAATTCAACAAATATGAGAATGGTGTGAGGCTGGTGGATGAAGATTCCTAGGCAGGAGCTGGGATTTTCACGTTATGTAATCAAAGGGTTGATCAACTGGCTGAAGACATTTTGAGTAACTTCACCCTAAAAGTGCCTGCACTGGTCCTCAGCTGAGCAAAGGCCTTGCAGAGACGGAGAGTGCCTTAACTCGATGCAGACGGTCAGTGGGGGTGTAAATATGTATTATGTCACGGTGAGGATCCTGTTTGCCAGACTTTTGAAATCAACTGTTAGGTTAAACTTGCTACTAGGTTGTATTCACCCACATTGTTTTTCCTGTGGCAAACCATGACACAGTAATGTCTGTGCCAAGAATTGCAAAAGAGGTAGACAAATGGTACTGTTCTGGCTCCTGAGAAAATCCAGCCCCAAAAGGAGGTTTAGAAGCAGCAGCAACATCAGCACCACTTGTCAAGCTGCAGCAGTTCTGCCCTGCGGTATAGAGCCGGTTTGTGCCAAGCAGATCACTGAAAGTGACCTCTCAGTAGATCATTGGAAAGAATGCTCTCTGAAATGTGGTGTCGTTGTGTCAGGTTGAGTAACTGACCTCTGTTGGTCGTCATCTCTGTGAATTTATGACCAATAGCTTTGATCGTTAAACAAAAGATGTCCAGTTACCTCACTGGAATTTTCATCTCTTGGAAAATGACAGGACATCAGCATCCAGGCTGATGCACCCGCAGTTTCCACCACTTGTGTCCTCTGGAACGGGCTGGCAGCCTTCTCCCTGCGGTGGTGGGGGAGTACTTGGCGTTCCTCTCCTAATGAGGGGGCCCGGAGACGGCTGCCCTGGATGACTCACCCGGGGACCACCGATGTTCGTGATATCCTTGGGCTAAATGAAGGTGATGTAACACCAGATGATCAATTGAAAAGGTTTATTGACAGCACAGGCTGTTCTGGCAGAAACTGGTTAAACCTTGTTGTTTATAATGGGAGCTATTTGTTAGTTTACAAAGGGCTGAGCTGCCCATTAATGGGCTTACAAAGGCCCATAACATACGAGGATGAGAGAGTAAGATAGAAAGCTAGAAGTAGAGGAAAGGCCCGTATCACCACCCTGGGTTCCAGCAGCGTCTCTGGTCCAGTTCCTGCTCTGTCAGCGATGGTGGTGGGTGTACACGCGGCCCCTCTGGGTAAAAAGTTTTATTGATGCAGGTAAGCTGGTCACACCTCCAGGGCTCGTTTCATATACCAATTAAAGGTCGTCCCCACCTCCAGGACTCGCTTCATATGCTAATTACTCTGCAACCTTCTGTCCCAAGACCTTCTTGAGAGGGGGGCAGTGGGGTGCTGCCATTGCCTTTCCTCCCCGGAGTGCCAGACCCACTGCCACCAAGATGTGCCTCATGTTTACCCAAGATAAGGAAGTTGGTCCCAGAAAAGTGCTATTTTGGACCCTCTTTTCTGACCTCATCTTATCTCGTTAACACCCTTTCCTGAGTGTTTGAGACATCATTCTTCTCCTCGGTCTCTTACACCTAACACCTACACAGGAACACCTGGGGGTACCGCGTACTAGTGCCACTATAACCTTCCCTCTCATAATTCATGCCATTAGATAAATGGGTGCTATTGTTAATTGACTGTTTTTTGTTTGGAATACTTTGAGGGGAAAAAGTGGTGGTGGTGGTGGAGGTTACTGTGCATGAAGGGTTGTCTCAGATACAAAAATTGCAGATGGCACGCATTGCAGCGCTATGGTTTGGGGTCAGACTGTTTCAAATTGTTTTTATAGCTAGAGCATTAAAAAAAAAATCTAAACCCAACACTTTGCTATAAAGACGTGCTTTGGATGCCAAAGTAAACTGTACCATGGATTAACAGCAAAAGGATTATTTCTTTGGCAGAATTATCTGTGAATTCTACTTCTGCTGACTAAAGCCAGCTTCAGCAAAAATGCTTTAAAAGTACATTCTTTCTTGAAATCTGCTCTTTAGGTGAGTGAAGGCATGTTGCCTCTTCTCCTTTAAGCGATGCAAGATAGAGTATTGGAAGTGTTTAGGCAAATAGCGATACAACCTACAGCAGGAAGATGTACCGCAGCAGAGACTTTGACATTGCACCTTTATGCTCCTGTTCACATCGCTCAGCTTTCGAAAACAATAGACCGGGAAGCTGTGGAAAATTGTAGGCAACTGCACCAGCAACAGCTATCACTTGTGTTTTTCCTAAAAGCCAAACTGCCCTTTACGGGCTATTAATTTAAGTTTTTTATCTTAGGGCAAGACTGTATTTACAGAACCTAACATAAAGACAGTATATTGTAGCTTGGGATTTAAAAATGTCACTGCACATGATGCCAGGATAAACAGAACGGAAATTAATTTCAGTTCCATCTACCCTGACACTTCCCAAATTACTTTTATATGCTGCCTCTTGGCATTATATTTTCTTCCTATTTGTCTCCAACCAACCCTCTGTCTAAGCTAAAGAAATATATATTGGCAAATAAAAATGTTCTTCAGAATCATTGGAATAATTAAATATTACAGCTAGCCCTGTCCCAAAGACTACAGAGACATTTTACTCCTCCTTTTCCCACCTCTGTCTCTGTAGGTTTCTCTTCTTTTGAAGTTGTTTTGACCTTCTACCAAGAAAAGGTCAAGGCAGAACATAATTGCCCTAAAATAATCTTTACTTAGTATGATTTCCTGGACTCTTTGGGCAGAGACCTTGTTTTCCATTTTGAGCAATCTGTTTTGTGGAATAAAACACTGAATATGTCTTCCTGTTGCTATAGAAATAATATTGCATTAAATGAGGGAACCAGTGCCCTGCTGTCGACAAATCTAATCTAAGTGTTAGTCTCTGGAGCTTGAATTTCACCACTGGGAAGACATATACATAATTCTACAAATTATTTCTGTAACTTATGCATAAATGTTTTTATACTCTGAAACTGTTAGCTAAATTTCCCAAAGTGATAGCATGTAGATTAGCATGGTGTAGTGTGTTTACATATCTCTTAATAGAGCCTTCCCCCTCGCCTTCTCCCCACCTCCCTCCCACATAGAATACATTTTTGTATTTATGGCTTGAAATTTCCAGCTCTTTATATGGGAAGATGGGGAGGGGCATGGCAAGCAGATTCCTCGCTGGGCTCCCTGCTCCACGGACAACAAAGCACACCAGATGTATTGGTTTTGTTTTGTTTTAAATCCAGCTCTTCCATGTAATAGGAGGTGTTATTTGCCCTGTTTTTTCTTCTAGGAGTAATAAGAATTTTTGCGTAACTGGAAGGGTCGCCCAGACTGACCATGCTCCTGGTACATTAACAAGCCCTACAAACCTATCTGCCATCCTCTACTTTCTAGATAGACCTGAGTGCCATATGCCCAGTATTTCTAAGTTACTCGAAGATTTTGCTACAGTAACTTTGAACCCTGTTCAGCAGTTAAAGATGAGTGCTGTAGATTTCCTTCCTTTGAATTGACACACCACATATCAAATCTCACACTTATCTTTACATTTAGATACATAAACATGTTGTTTTCCAGTATTTTTCTCAATGTAAAATTCTAGTAACAGCAATAAGGTGTAAGGTGTATTTATAGGATATAGAAAAGGAATTGAAATCTTCACTAATAACAGTTACCAAGGTTCAGTGTTTGTCAGCATATTAATCAAAAGAATTTTGAAGAAATATGGATAAAAAAATCTTTTATCTCGTACTTATATGAGAAGAGCACCTGTAATACATTTCTGTGTATAATACCTGTGTGTAGTTACAAAAATAGAACACAGTTTAAAAATATGTGATGATTGATTTGCACAGACATATGCAAATGTATGTTATAATTCTTATTTCAGAGATCTTGTAAAAATCCTGTTACAATTTCTTGGTTAACAAATTCAGTTGTTATTTATGAAATAGGCCTACGTTACATGGATGTTATGTATTGTAGGGCAAAATACACTTTATAAATGTGCAATTTAACTTACGAAAAATAGATATTTCAGTGGCTTCTGTGATTAAAGGTTACTCTTCAGAAAACTTCTAAAAAATCTGTCACCATTAGAATAACTTTTTTTAAAAAGCTTTCTAAATTTGTTTAGTGATTGTAAATTAATTAAATCTGCTTAAAGAAGGACAAATTTCAGACAACTAGAAGAGTAACTGTCTGGGTATGCATATTAATGTAAAAACAGAGATGAGGGAAAAACTAGCAAAGTATACAATTACCTTTCTTTGAAATTAATGCTATCCTTATTATTAAAATGGACTTATCATATAAACAAGTCACCACAAGACACTGATTACTTTTTTACTGTTAAAGTAGTTCTTGTAAAGAAAAAAAGACTTAGTTCCTTTGCACAGACATAAAATATAAACCAGATGTTAACCTGGTTTTTATCCTTGTGTAAAGCTGACTTATACCGTCCAATGTGGCTGCATTTTTTCACCAGTGTCGGTCTGTAGGTGACAGGAATCGGACCTCAAAGTTTTTGGTGTAAAACACTGATGGTTACATCACCTATTGCTGTGCTATCTGTTGGTTCCTATCCAGAGCCTCACTTAATGAAAATTTCAGAGAATGGCTGAGTACTTGATAAACAGGAGGGAAGGGGTTGTGTGGACATAAAATATTAAAGTGAAGATATATTCCTGCATATTACCATGATCAGAAATCTAATGCTAAATATTTTCTTACTTTACATGGTATTTCCATGAGCTAAAACAAATAATGAAGCTAGGAAAAGGTAGCATAAACAGTAAAATGTATTCTTTTATTATTATTATTATTTTCCTATAGGAACTCAATGGAGAAAGGACCAAGAGGAAGATTTAAAGAATGTTCTGAAGAACACTGACCAGGATATCCCATTGGTATTCGTCAGTGGAAATCATGATATTGGCAATACTCCAACAAGAGAAACAATAGATAATTATTGCAAGAGCTGGGGAGATGACTACTTCAGCTTTTGGGTTGGAGGTGTTTTCTTTCTTGTACTAAATTCTCAGTTGTACTTTGATTCTTCCAAATGCCCAGAGTTAAAGCAAGCCCAGGATGTGTGGCTTAATGGGCAGCTGGCTGTCGCTGAAAAACATAAGTGCAAGCATATAATAGTGTTTCAGCACATCCCACTGTTTCTGAGAAAGCCTGATGAAGACCATGATTATTTCAACTTGGAAAAATCAGTTCGTCAAGAGATAATGGAAAAGTTTCATAAAGCAGGTATTATCTTTAATTTTCTTCTCTCTGAATTTTTGTTTCTAATTGTTAATGGCTACGCTGTCAGAAGAAAATAAATTTAACTTGTATGTTACTGTTTTCAAGGAATTTTAGATGCTGCTTATAAGTCTCATTGTTCCCCTTAGGTCAAAATTATCAACTGAATCTAATCACCTGTCAAAAGTACCAAAAGAAATTTAAAACTTTGAGTGAAAGGTAAAAAAAACTGAAAGTGAAAAACTTTTTAAAATAAATAGCAAGGATTCCATTTTGCAAGTACTAGTATATACAAGACAACCTGAATTTTTCCTGCTGAAGGAGTGGAAGATCAGGTATTGCCATAGGAGAAAGATACAGTATCTGTTTTGCATAAAACAGAGAAACAGAATTCAGAATTACCTTGGAGGTTGTTTTCTCCCACACTGAGCCAATTTTAAACCAAGAGTGTAATGTGCTCTAGTTTTATTCAGTGTTAAAGAGAGTCTTGCTCTGCTAAGATCCACCGTTTGTTTATCCACTCCAAATAGGGGCCATTTCTGGGATGAAAGGTAGGTAGAACATGCTTTGAGCAAGAATATTGTACCAAATCCCTTAGTTTTGTTTGATGAAACTTGAATGCTGTGGAGACAGATACAGTACACAGCTACTCCTCCATGCTGTTCCCATTGTTTCATGTTAATTGCTTTCATGTTCCTGGAGTGTGCTAGTCCCTCAAAATTTCCTGCCAGCCTGCCATCGCTGCATCAGAGTGTCATTTTCTCTGTATCTATAAAAGAACACGTTATTTGGATTACTGAACAATGGAAATTGCTTATGATATTGTTCCTAATTTACCATATAATTGTTAAGCCAAGACTCATCCAAAACCAGCCTAATTTCCGAGCTCTGAATCTCCTCCTGTTTCCAATCAGTAGGGCCAAAATTTACAATTATCTGAGGGCTCTCTAGGGGATTGACATATTTGCAGATTCAAGATTTACAAGTTTGTTTTTTTCCCATAAGGAGATGTGCTGAGTATACCTCATAATATCTTAATTTGAAATACAAAGATAACCCAAATCCTTCTTGTGTCCAAAAATGTTAAGAATTTTGATTTTATTACAACAGAAAGGAGATCTTTATTTACAGAAAAACAGCAGGAGTGTATGCTTATACATGGAATAAAACTGGTATAACAAAGAAGGAGGAAAGGGGTAAGAAGTTAACAAAAGATGAAATATGTGTGTGTATAAGCCACACACATGTTACTTCCATCTTGAACCAAGAACCTGTACCTTTTTCCTGTTTTTCCTGCTTCATTGCACACAATTTTTTGTAGGGTTTAGGGCTGTTTTTTTTAAAGTGCTCAGGGCAATGGCTCCTAAAGTGTTATTCCCAAATCTTGCATAATGTTAATAAAAATGACAAATAGAAGGAAGCCATACAGTAAGAAAATAATCACTCTATGATATTTGCTCATTTAATTGATATATTTTCATTGCAAGTTTGAAAAAAGAAAAAGTATAGGTTTGTGTGCTTTGACATTTTTGCTTTGACAAGATTTGCTTGACAGGTAAGAGCCCAAAATTTAATACAAAATATTTGTGCTTTTTTTTTTCTCTAACTTTTCCTAGAAAAAAAGGAAAATGTACCTATCTGATTATGGTCTGTTTGTTTGTTTTTTCATTTCTGTGCTGGTGTTAATATAGTGAGAAGTATTTCTATCGGAAAGTTGGGCAGCTAAATGCTTATATACTGTTGGCTAAAAACACATCCTAGTCCATTAGAGAGCTTGTTAGCAGAAGAACGCTGCCATACAGGCATATCCCAGTAAAGGAGCATTAATGTGGAAACTAGATCAGTTCTGTTCTAGAGTTTTCTGACATCCAGATGGTTTGCTAACATTTGGCAACACTCAGCACTGGCAATATAATTAATCAGGAGAGAAGAGAAATTATGCAAAGTGCTATTACTGTAACATTTATCATTGGATGCCATCCTGCACAACGTGCTCTAGGTGATCCTGCTCGGCAGGGGGGTTGGACTCGATGATCTTCAGAGGTCCCTTCCAACCCTGCCCATTCTGTGATTCTGTGATATTTCAGACTCTTTTTATTAATGTGTATCCAGGGGTTTAATGAAAAGTCAAAACTTTTTTCAGACAACTCAAGTAGGCTTCAAGGGAAGGTGAAGAGTGAGTGGGAAGCCAGGAATACAGGAGAACTCCAAAAATAAATTCTGAACTCCTTTTTGTGCCAGTATCCCATCCATACCCTTCCTCCATCATTTCCCGCTGTGCCCCTTGCTCCCACCCAAAACTCCTCCCAAAATGACGTTTGATTCCTTCACGAATATGTTAAAACATTGATCTTTTGCTTGCTGTTTTAGACAACATTGAGGCAATAAGTAACGTTCACAATCCAATAATCAAACGTTGTGCTAATTAAATGAATACGGAGAGCAAGCAGGTCAGTGTAACTCGGAGTGCTGAGAAACATGAGCTGCATCAAAAGTCAGCTCAGAGTTTCCTTAGTAACGGGTGCATTTGCTTTCCGTTTTATTATTCGTTTGAGGAACAGTCTTTGTAAGACCACAAAATGGTATCAGTAGGTTACGAACGGGCAGTTAGCATGATAGGATAGATGCACAGATAGGCAATGACACCAGTTATTTTCCAACTCTGCTTTGCCAAAGATTGATCAATTGCTGCAAATCATCAGACGTGAAATTGGTTTCCCTCAGTTCACTTCATACATTCGTGGAGGATTAAAACACAGAATATTGATAGTGAAACCCCAATATGCTTAGCATTTGTTGGGGTTTCTTTTATTTTGTTTTGTGACTTGCTGTTTAAGAAGGTTAACCACTCATAGCACATAATTCAGAAATACGATATAACTTTTTATTCTGGAAAAAGCAAGTAAGTCTGCCTTTTGAATGAGTCCCCTGCTATTCTCCTTCCCCTGACCCGTCACCAACCCTTCCTTCTTCACTCTCCATCTCTCCCTTTGCATCCCGGCATGATGCTGTCTTGCAGTGTTTCCAACCACTCTGAAGGATTGTTGTGTAATTACAAAAAAATTCAGAGTAATCAATGTAATGTGCATATTGTAGGGCTTGTTGGCTTTGGATATGCGATGTTAGTAGATGGGCATTGTATTTCTGTTGTTGATAACCCAGGATCAGACCTGGAGCTATCCTGGTTTTCAGGCTTACACTGTTCATGTTTGTAGTGTCAAACATAGAGCCATAACGCATCTTGAGAGAGAGAGGAAAGGAAGGAAGGAAGGACAATCTAACGATTTCAGTCCTTCTGTAAACAAAGTCGTATGGATTTTTGTAGGAAATAAAAAGATACGTAACATATGGTGGTGTCGCACAGGTGCTTCAGACTGAGGTATGCAGCTTCAGAAAATGATTATTTTAAATTCTGAGCCCAAATTTCATGTAGTTATTTTCTTCTAACCACTTACATATTACAGAATGTTTTTGGTTTAAGTATCCGCTCATTACAAGCAGAGATAAAAGACTAGCTGTAGAGGCTACATCTGGTACGAAGTACTGAATTACATTTCTCACATTAGAAGTGTCCTTAACAGTTGGGCTAATTAAAGATAAAATCATGTCCTTATGATAAATATTTATAAATTGAAAATCTGGCACTTGTAAATATGTATTACTACGATGCAAAGTTAAACCATACTTGTAAGCTGCATGTCTAAGAAATCTTCCTAGTCCCATTTTTCTTTAAATGCATTATAAGAAGTATTGTCCTTGAAAAAGCAATTTCAGTGATAGTGAAAATCAACTCAGTTGAGAATATAGTTCATCATTTAAGTGAGAATATATTTCTGAAAGCGTATTTATGTAATTTCTGAATGTTCAGCCACAGTTGTTAAAGGTTTGTCTCCTTTCTGTGCAGAAGCTAAGTACAGAAAAAAAAAACTGCGTGGAAGAACTGCTGGGGATGAGCTGAGCTAACATCCTCAGTGGTGAGGTGTGCTCTGCTGCATGAAATGCATATTCAGCTCTTAAGAATTTTATAGTGATGATATAAATAGGTTTGCTTGTAGCTTTGTAGGCAAAAAAAGGAATCCAGGTAGCAGTATAGCAAAAAATCTGGCCTGCATGTCATGTTTCTTTGATAAACATTAGAAATTAGTTTTTAAATTAAGCAGTTTATGCAGTAGAAAACATACGTTTTCTTAGGTATCTCATTCAAGTATAATTTTGTTAGGCTATTACAGACTTTTTCTGTGACCAGAAAAATACGGGTATTTTTGCTGAGCTATGGACAATCTTTTAAAGACTTTTTGTCCTGAGAACCATCACTGACACACTGAAATTCCTTAGGAAACTTAACACAATAGTGACCCTAATGAACTGAAATATTTAAGCAAATGTATGAACAGATTTAAGACCTTTGTCAAATAAAACCTAAGTTAATAGCTGTTTTTTCACCAACAAAGCTGATAAACAAATTTATGGTTCAGAGTGAGATGAAGAATACAGGTGGTCTATCTAGGCGAGAGACTTTTGGGTCTGAGAGAGAATCACAAGATAATAGATATAAAATAATAGAAGGAAAATCCCTGCAGCATCCAACTTTTTAAATTAAAAAGTTCTAATTTCATATAAATGTCTTCAAAGCAATTTTTCAGATGTGGTAGAAAACACTTAAATTCATCCATACAGGAAAAAGTAACAACCTAACTTTATTAAATATCTTTTTTCATTATATTTGTGATTGTAGGTGCTGTAACTTCTAACACCTTTACTCATTAAGAGAGCATAATACCTACATGCTCATCTTAGAAATGTTTTGACAGGAGAATGGTATTAAAGGGAAAAGCAGCTTTCTGAAAATCCACAGCAGAGATATTTGAGTACAAAATTAAAGCATGGAGTGCTGAAAGCTGTTGTTTCTAAAGTTTACCAGACAACATATGCTATGTTTCATTATTTTCTTTGTTGTGTAATCAAAGTTGACAAGGGAGTAATATTTTCTTCTTCCTGCCATTGAGACCTTGATTTTGGCAAAGCCCATGCACCAAGTGAGTAATCTCAGTGCTTGTTTATGCGTTGTTTTGTCAGTATTTAAGATAACTTAAATTTAAATACTCTCAACTTCAGAGTTTAGATCAAACTCTTTCAACTTTGAAATTATGTGCTCAAGGTACAAGTAGAGTGACCAAATTCTATATCTTCTATGTATCTGTGTAATAACAGTGTTTTTTTAAGACTGCTCCCTACATATGAGAATATAATTTAGCACATAGATACACATAGTCATAGACCTTTTTTTCTGAAATTCAGCAGTGTGATGCTGCAAAACACTATTATTGAATATAATCCCTAATGAGATTAGGTAATGTTCATTATTCAATAAATTTTTGAAGTCTGTTTTCTCTGTTGGGCCGTAGTTTTGCTTGCTAAAACCTTTTCGATCCTTAGAGCACACAGCAAGTCAGGATTGTCTGGGGTTTGTATCAGATCTCTTAGAAAGCTTAATTTTCAAATGGAAAAAGTAGCAAAACCAAGAAACAAATTCCACCGAAAGGTCACAAGAGGCATTCGCAAAGAGAAACGTGAAGCACAGAGTGACCTTCTACAGACAGCGCCTCTAACAGCTTATTTAGAGCAGCAGTCTCATTAGGTGATCTGGAGTCACCCTGTGGCTGTGCCTGCTGCTTCTCCTGTGGTTACATAGGAGAAACAAGTGTGACGAAGGTCCTTCTCTAGATAGCTGTATTCAGTGTTGTCCTATATAAAACTACTTTTATCATAGATACCCTTTGCAGACTAATAGCTTGTCTCCCACTTACACAGACCCACAGATTTCACCACTTGCATCAAGCTCTGGATTTTTTTTTATTCTATAAAGCAAATTTAAGGGAGTTTTCGTGCAAGTTTCTAGGATCACGTTTGCTAACAACAACATGGTATTTTTATTAAGATGCTCATGGTGCTGAGCTGTAATTATAATTACTTAGTTCTATATTATTCATACAACACCTCTGATGAAGAAGGTGGGGTAATACAGAGCTTCTAAAAGGCTGCACAAAATAATTCTATAATGTTGTTATTGAAGGTTGATGGAGAGGTTACAAAATGGAGGGTGTTCATCCCCTGACAGCTACCAGTGGGAATATACCGGAGCTCTGTTGGAGGGAACTGATCGGTTTTTTTGGAGAACAGGTTCTGAGAACTGCCTGAGCACTGAACTGTCCTGTTAACAGCGCTGTGACTGATGCTTTCACATCTTTGTTTGCTGCTGTAACACCTGCTTGGCAGATGGGGTGATGTGAACACTTTTCAAATTGCAATGAGATAAAAATCAATTTAATTCCACAAGAGAGATTTTGTTTACAAAGACTACTAAATATTATCATTTGCTTTGTAGCACTGGAGTCTTGAAAAAATGATGTACACCACCTGCCCAGGGGAGAGGAAAAAGGTACAGCAAAAAGTGCCTATGGTTAATGTGTGCTCTTGTAGGGAAGCTGAAAGAACATCATTTTGGAGTGCAAAATTGTTCTGAGAACAGGTATTACTGTTGAACCGACCACATTGTTCAGCACTGTAAAAAGCTGCTGTATGTTGCCAGTGAAAGGAAGAAAGAAAAGCCAGTTTGTGCCTGATGCTCTAGGGGAAGCGCTCGAGATCAGTTTATCCTTGTGACTTAAATGGTTGTATTTGCCCAGAAACATTGCCTTTTCAGAAAATACATATCTACACATAGATGTGTGTGGGTATGTACACGCACCCTGAGTCTCTTGTAGTAGCATCTCTCTGTGCCTGGGTAATACTTGATTTTGTTCTGCCCATGAAAGGGTACCAAAGAGTGTTGATAACATTCAACTCGGTTGTTCACCGAGTACAGTTTTGTTTCCTTACAGAACTGCTTCTCCATTAATTTGCTTCCATTTTGGCTTTACTGCTGCTCCTCTCTAGCTCCTGCAGTGTGGGGGACAAATATGTATAGGCTCAACTTTTCCTAGTATATCCTCTTTCTTCAGTCTTTGATTGAGCAAGAGGTTTGACCAGGGAAGAGAGTGATTTTTAAATAAGCGTAATTCTATTTTAAGCTTAATTTTATCATTAAACTTAAATAGCTAACATAAAAGCAGAGTACTAGACCAGAATGATGGTCCTTGTCACCCACTCCCCTGCTTCTCCTTCTCAAACACTTGGATGGAGCACAGGGCAGCAAAGTGCATAATGATGTTTCTTCCAAGTACTCTTCCAGTCTCCAACAACTTTTCTTTCAGGGACTTAACTGAATCATATTAGTTTTATCGATACAGTGCTATTTAGTGGTTCTTCTGTGGATTTGTTGAGTTGCTTTTTGCAAACTCTCAGCTTTCACAGTGGTCTGTGGAAAGGATTTTCCTGTTTCACAGCTGGTGCTATGTGAAGAAATGCCTCCTTTTGTTTGCTTTGAAGTTCACCTGTAGTCTGTACTGAGAGCCATAAATCTGTAAATGAAATGCAGTGAACATTGGTTCGTGTCTGGAGTTATTTTAAAAAACTGTTCATTAATCAGCACTTTAAGAGTAGTAATCTGGACCATGCAATAAATTTCATTGCCGTCAGAACTACTTTTTTTCCTGAAATCTCTACAGAGTGCATGGGAGGAGAAGAAAGGTCTGTACTGTACTCATTACATATTTATTATGTCATTCATATTCCACTAATTTAGCCTTCTCATTCTCTTACAGTCTCATTTGCTTTTGCTGAGAAAAGCATTTATTTAATTGAAGGCTCAGTCTAAATAAAGCATGCTGCTGATTGCCTATGCTGATTATTCCAGGCATTCTCTTCCTAATTTGGAAAATCTGCTTGCTTTTCTTTGGTTTATTTTTATATTGGTAATTTTCTTCCTGTATATTTATACTGTCCATAGTGCTGGGTTGAGGAGTTTGATTTCCAACAGAGACTATAAGCCAGTTGCATTTTAGACACAGAAAACCTGTTTCAAAATGGTCTTTATACATTAGGAACTAGAGTTGGAAAACGTCTTCTGAATTCAGGGTTTTTTGGAAGCAAGCCATGGAAGTGTGTGTAATTATAGAAACTAGATTTAGACACCCTTGGAATTCAAACTAGTTCAAGTCTGAATTCCAGCCCAGTATCCAGGTTGTGTGAGAAACTGTTTTCTAGGTGCACATATTTTTACAAAATTATTTTTAGTTTTTCAAGATAAATGTGTGAGCATTATTTTCCATCCTGTTTTAGCCTATTTGGACCTCTGCAGTCAATTCATCTAGATTTCCTTTGAGATTGGGACTCAATCTGTATTTCTGGAATTAACATGAGCTAAGAAACATCCAATTTTCAAGAAGTTAGGAAAGCAGATGTACTTCACAAAATCTTACTGTTGCATTGGAGATTTTTTACCTGTTACCCAGGCCTTCATACGGTGAGCTAGTTTATGCTATCACTTCAAATCTCATAAATATTGTCATGTGCAATGTTCCACTGTATTTCGGTTATTCCTATAAGCTGTTGAACTCTACCACTGTAAGAGCTCAAACTACCAGAAGCTGGAGGCTTTTGACAACATTCACAACTTGGTACAGGAAATCTTGCCAGTAAAAAGCAAGTCATTGTTATTGAAATACTGCTCTGTGGGAGGACATTTGATGCTTGTGACAATACTTCAACAGCGTAAGCTTTCTGAGAGGTCTTCCAAAGAGCACACTTGATTTTATTTATTTTTTAAACCAGG
Organism: Chauna torquata; assembly: GCA_013399475.1. Lineage (NCBI taxonomy): Eukaryota > Metazoa > Chordata > Aves > Anseriformes > Anhimidae > Chauna > Chauna torquata. The sequence goes on from VXAL01017086.1 coordinate 365,996, forward strand.
GTGTTTGAAAGTGCATCCTGCCAATGCTGTCATCTCTGCTGTGCTCCGGTTACGTTACCCCAAATGCCCCTGCATAGACAAGCGCCCGATTGCCTAAGGGTGACTTCTCCCCCAGGGAGAGGGACATGGCCACCCCCTCGCTTACTCAAGAAATCCTTGGTTCCAGACATGATTGTCATGTAGTCGAGTAGCGCTCTTTCCCCTCACTCCTGCCTTAATGGGGAAGGAGATAAAGCCATCCACTGTATGTCTAATAAAAAAATGATAAAAGAACACTGAGAAGAAGAAAAAAAAATTTGAGAAAAAGTCACATTACTGTTCATTGGCATAATGTTAAAGAACATATCTGCTGTCTGTTTAGTAAGACAAAAAGAGGACATGGTTAGCATTTCACTTTTCCAATAGAGACATTTTATAATAATTTAACTATTTCTTGAACTGAAAAGTTGGTCAAAGGAATGATTGAAAAAGGTGGGGTTGTCTCCTGGTCCACTAGGAAAAGGTGGGCTATGGTCCCATTCCCTTCCTGCCCCAAATGGAGTTGGAAATGTGTCTAGTCTTCCACATCCTTGCATTTTTCTACACTACAAAATAAAGAGCAGTGGAATAACAAGGAAGGGAGGGACATCTGGGGACTGTGGGACTGCATCTCAGCAATACGCTGCGACCGGGACATAATCACTCTCCTAGGGATTATACATGACATACAGCTAAATGCCTTTGTTCTCTTGCAGTGCAATTATGCCAAAATCTTGCTGACCCCTTTTCCCTGGTGCTGCGGAACTGTTGTTTGGAAGGGTTTCTCAGAGTGATAAAGTATAATTTGTGGGAAGAAGATGCTGCACTTTTAAAATTCTTTAAAATAACCTGAGCTTCTCCTACTAACAAACCGCCTTCTGTGTGATATCCAGCATGTAGTTTCTTTTCATGTAATGAACGATTTTCCTGTCTCATTCTTGTCAGAAGTAAAATTGACAGCATGCTAGCAACACTGGCATAGCTAAAGTTTTCTTTGAAATTTTCCAAATTTTTTTAGTATCACTAGGTTGGAGAATATTTCAGTTAGGGCTTCATTTCTTTCAGAACAATATTCTGCTCTGGGTTGTATGGGGACTCAGAAATGCTGTACAGTGGTCATCAAGAATAATCTCTTCCAAGTCAGAGCTACTGCAGTATGTGAAGACACGCCAGTTGCATTCATTGAGTCACTCCTAAGCTTGGCTGGCCTGGTCAGCCCTTTCTGTACCAATGTTTTCCGTGAAGCAACCAAAGCAAATTTCAGATACTCATTTGGCTCTGCTTCCCCAGCACACCAGCCAGTCAGTTTAGCAGTATCCATTTCACCGTCTCTGTAAAAGCCCTTTTTAATACAACCTGCTGTTTTGGTTCACAAAGCTTGAAGAGAGAGCTACGAGAAAAAGAGAAAATGGGAAATGCCAATAAAACTTGTCAGTCTTACCAGAGCTTTGAAACTGAAAAAGATGTGAATCAACAAGAGCTTGCTGAAGCTCTTGTAATGACTGCTTACTTGGTGTGTTGGCTTTAGAAAGCAGACACTGGAAATAATGGGGGAGAAAAAAAATCTTCAGAGGAATTTTTTGAATTTTCTGTTGGGAAATGTGTGCAGTAGAAACCATGAACGAAGTGTTCATAATTGTGTTTTTGACTTGGAAAAATGCATCCAAATTAGCATACAAATTTGTAAAGTGACTTGTGCTTTAAAGATTCTGCATATGAACGAACATACAGATAGCATCAAAGGTAGTGCCCTGAGTTACGTAAGCTGTTAATTACTTTCTTCTGCATTTACCTCTTGCCTTAGCTTAGCCACTGTGTAGCCTTACAACCTGAGAGAATGCCTGCAGTGACATAATGCAGTGTGTAAATAAAGTAGCATAAAAAAAAAGGTATTTATTAACTCGTGTCACTCGCTAATGAAGAGTCTAAGGCTTATCAACATATGTAAGAATTCCATCTTATCAGATGACTCTTGAACAGTCCTTATGGTGCTCCTGTGTTGTGTCATGAATTACGTGAAATAGGCTGCTTTGGGCTCGCAGAATTTGTGCCACAATAGGTATTTCATTCTTCGGTATGAATGCATTATTCTATAGGGAAGAAGAGTTATGATCAGTTCTTTGGAAATAGCAAATCTGTCTTTCAGATTCAGCTTTGTTAGATCAGAACTAAAATGGACTTTTTGTGCTTGATCAGAAAATGATAGTAAATTGTGTGCTAGGAGGAGGACATCTTTGCTTTACTAAAAGCAGACTCATTTCCTGTATTTCAAACCCTTTTTTTTTTTTTTTTACAAAGAGATTAATTTTTTTTGCAGATCAGTGATTCTGAGGACTCGTGTTTGTTGTGCAGGCCTGAAGCTTGTTGTTTTCAGATGTTTTCATGATCCAAGTATAGTTTTAGAACAGACGCAGCATGACATGGTGTCCTGCACTGAGTTTTCCATCCGGAGTATCTGGCTTCCAGTCCTGTTCAGATCAAAAATGAATTTGTCAGCTCAGGCCTGCCTTTTTTCCCTGGTAGATACTCTGTTCCTGCTGTATTGTCATGCAGTCTGACATTCAACTGTGATGATCACAGAGTTGGTGTGTGTGGTTTGGGCTTTTTTGTTTCCTTTTTAATAGTAACTATCTGCACAGTTTTTTAGTCTATTCTGATCTTAATCCCTTTTTTCTTTTAATTAATAATCCATTAGGTGTGAATAATATCTTGCTGTAAGGGATCCTGTTCTTTTGGCTAATGGATACTGCAAAACCTCCAGTCATGTTTAAATTCAAATCACTACGTATTTCCTAAAAATGAAATAATGAGTGCTTGTGAAGGTGCCATTCTTTGGACATTTATTTACACAGTAGTTTTTGAGTATTTCATACTGCTTTTTATATCAAAGCTTTTCCCAACTGCTATTTCAGAAGTCAAGGATGAAAAACAAATCTCTGCTCTACCTACCTCTTGTTTTTTTTGTTTTGTTTTGTTTTAAGTGGGAAGGGACTGCACCCTCTTGCGCATAGCTGGATCTACTGAACTACATTTAACTGACCTGCGCATACCTTAAAGCAGGTTATTAAAGCGAGACCTGCCAGGACAAACACTGCTCTTTTCTCACAGGGTTTAGAAAACGGGTTTTGTGTGTGAGCATGTGATGGGAGCAATGGGAGGTTGCTAGCAACTTGACAGTATGTTACTTCAGAAAAACATCTGAAATGAATAAATTAAATTTGAGTGCATACATCTTAAGATTCTTTTTATGTTTAAGATCAAAAGGAAGAGCAAAGTAAATTGCCTGCTTGTCATCTTAGTCTTATTGCATTGACTGGTTCAGATTTCCTTCTTATGCTAACAAAAAGTGAGGGGAAGACAGTTGGGCGAAAAAGTACTATTGAAGTAAGAAACAACATCAGTTAGACTTCTGTTAATACTCAGCAGTGACCTGGTTGTTTCTTCATTCAAGATGTAACAGACTGTAACACAACAATAACAGGACTTAATACTAGCACTGGAAATAAAGAATACCTGAAAAACTGAAGTCTGGACACAATTTTCACTGGGAGGTATCTAAGGCAGACACTAAATTCTAGCAAAGGCTGATCCTGAGCAGATTGATCCACAAAGGCATTTCAGTGCTGAGCACCCATCTAGTGGAGTTAGAATCTGAATGACAGACATATGCTAAAATGGGGAATTTGAATGAACAGTATCCATAAACACCAGCTTGTTTAGACAGTCTGCCTCACGCAGCCAACAGGAGGTAAAAGAGGTTTTAAATCACATCCTCTGTTGTGAGGTATCATGTTTGCACTGTTTATCAATCACTCTTATTTCAGTTCTGTACCAAAATACCTTCTTGTGTGTAGGCAGGTAGCAGATGTTAAACATAATTGGGGTGAAGTTGCAGTATTTGCCTGAAAAGAAAAAAACTGTATGATTCATGGGCCAAACTTTTTACCCAGTGTCTGCCTGCTGTTTTTGGCTAAAAGGTCTAGAATGAGTGCCTCAAAAATCTTCCCGTGAATTCTCAGACAATGGGAGATTTTGTTTTTTCCTTACAACTGTAGTTGCTTTACTGCTTTTGTGTCCTCTGTCCTTCTAATTACACTGAAACTGTGTGGTTGGGGTTTGGTGTATGTATGTGATGACAGTCTTGATTTCTGTTCCTCTTTCAATTCCAAAGGTTAAATTCTCTGGGTGGTGGAAAGATGAACACTGATACTTCCAGTTAAAAGAAAGTACTTATTTCCCTTAAAAAGCACTTATTTCCCTTACTAAAAGACTGTCACATGGGGTTCACATCTCACTATAGTTTTATGACTGTTATTTTTTCCTAACTTTTTCACGGACTAAAGTAGTTTTGCTACTTTTTGCTACTTTTGCTACAAAATACAGAAATGAGTTTACGTTACTATAGTAGCACTGTCACTTCCTGGAAGCTAGTAAGGATATTTTACAGATCTAGCTGGTGCAATAAGAAAGCAGGCCAAACATTTGGTTCCTAGATGTTTAATCCTTGAAGACTGAGCCATAGCTTAACTCTGCAGGTAAAGACTGAGATCCAGTCAGGTCCGTGCTAGACGTGTGCCTGAGAGTGAAGTCTCCAGATTGTTGGAGATCACCAGTTACTTGTTGTGTGCCTGAAGGACAGGAAGGTGCTACATACATGGATCCAGTACAACCCAGCTCTAAGCTGAAAGCAAATTGGTTATATCAAGTATAGCGTGTCGTGTCCTCCCCACAAGTGCCTTATGCAGAGGCTGCAGTAAGCAGCCCCATCTACTCAGCATCTTCTCCTACCAGGTCAGGTAGACTTGCTTAAAAGAGGCTTGCTCTTCTAAGGGCATTGCCCTTGAGGAAGATGGGTCCCACTTTAACAAGTAGGATGTCATGCATAAAGTTCCCACAAGGTTCAGTTTTGCTCTCTATTGGAAAGCAATGGAAGAGGATGCCCAACCGTGCCCTAAGTGGCTGTAGATGGCACGTGCTGCCTGTCACTGCAGAAAGGAATGGCGAGGCTGGAAGGTGGTGGGGCAAGTGTAGCCTCATGGTTTGGATATGTGTGCGTTTAACGAGAAAGAAAGAAGCATTGAATTCTGCTGCCTGAATTGCTTACGTGTGTTACATTACATAGTCACTGTAGTAAGCTGCAACATGGAGGAGTTGAGTAATGACTCCTCACTCTCAAACTGACTGTAAAACACCCTTATATTATGATTCTAAAGATCCCGATAATACAGAAAGTACAGAATCTCTGCAGAGAGCCCGTTATGTCACACCATCACCTTTTGAGGTGTTCTGATTGGGTTTCTCTCAAGGGGGAAAAAAAAATGAACTGTTTTGCTAGGTTCCTGCAGCTGAGTCAGAGCAAACTCTCCAAGTTAGTTATTACACTGACTTACAAGTGTAATGCTCACACCAGATAGAGGAGTACATGGAGCAAAAAGAATCAGTACTGGTAAACTAAAATAAGATAACAGACAAGTTCCAGCTGGCAGTGACCTTTGTATACCACTGTTCAATGTAAAGGTTACTTCATTCTCTGTTTCCACCTTGAGTAATCTATCTGAGTAAGGTTTGGATTTTGAAATATGAAAGCCCATGTATCTTTTACCACGCACACAGCAGAATAATTTATATTTTGCTTTCCGAGCTGCTTAATTTTTAACTATAGGTCGATCCTAGTTTATGTATTTTACAGCAGTCTTCAAATCACTATCTATCTCCCGTGAAAGCAACGGACAGATGTAGCCAACTGTCTTAAGGTAGGTTCACCTACTTTCCTCTTCCTTTAATCACGGTGAACCAGATCTAAACCTACTGCAGGAGAAAGGGTGGAAGGTGTTCTGGCTGGGGAAATAAGCATCTCCGTGTGAAGTTGTTGTGTTCCTAGTCACAGCTCTCTGCCTGTACTTTCCCTCTAGTCAGTTGTTGCTAGCATTTTTTGTTATGACACGGTTATAGTAACACAAATGACCCGTCCTCTGGCTAACCACTTGAGTAGCGCTAAGTGTGTTACCTTCTGTGTTACATGCGGAATGGCAGATTGCTGGAATATATGAAAAAAATAACAAATGAAGCATGGTGTCCAGCCCTGCGCATCATTGTAGGCTCTGCTCAGTGTTTATAATGACAAAAACAATGGTTTCAGCTGTACAGTACAGGAGATCATTAAATTCACCTTACGTCTTGCTACAGCTACTAAGAATGCAACAGCATAAGCTTAAACAATTCATTTCTCTGCCTGTGCTGCAGTGATTTCTAGTTTTTTCTTAACTTTTTGAGCATCCTTTGGCTTTTTTATATAGTGAAAGCTTTCCTATTTTTAATTCAGTTTAAACACAAAGATGTCTCATTATTATCTTCAGATAATATTTTCCTTCTTAGACACAGTCGTCTTTTGGTGCTTGATACGCTGGTACCAGGGCATTTGTTTGCATCTTCAAAACTCAAGGACTTTCTTTAAGTAAAAATCTCTTGGGCTTTTCAGTGCAAGGCTGGCAGGTGGAGCAGTACTAGCAATGCATAAAGAGATTTAGAGGGAAGTCTCAAGGATGATGTAATGTGTTGTATAGAAAGGCACCATGGAACAACAGACAGATCCTGCTTGGAGAGGGAGTCTTGTCAACCTCAACATGGACTTACTGGACTAAATAACTAAATTATTCCGTGTATTACTGTGGCTCTCTGAAAAGGTGGAACAGGCACATGTTTACAGCTTTGCTTTTTAGTTTATTTTTCAGTATAAACACAAAATATGTTTAGCAAGGCACAGCATCTATAGAATAGTACCAGCACAGTATTTTTGTATTATAGCACAGCAGTTTTTCAGCCAACATAGCAAACTATACAAGCCCACTTAGCTCCTGCTATGAAAGATTCAGTTTCATAAAATTCAGCTGATAAGCTGCTGGCTACCTAGTCATAATTGTCAGGGAGTACTTCAGTGTGTTTCATGAGTCACTCAGAATTAACTTAGTATATTTCCAGATGCTTTATGTAGAACCATGGAAGTGTCATTACAATTAAGGAGCACACAACCTCTTGTATTTCAATAGGGAAATTACATCTAAATCATTTAGGTGCTTTTGAAATTTTTTTCAGTTGTCTTTAATAGTATCATAAATCTGCAGCAGATCTAAATACTTCCTTTAACAATTTAAAATATAAAATTAATTTACATGTTTCGTAGTTGATGATAAACAACAAAATTCCTAGTATTTTCAGCTGTCTGGTCTAGTAATTTTTCTATTTCTGAATAGTATAAAATAGCTCAAAATGGAGCTTCAGGAAGTTGTACAGTCTGAAATCAAAGGATCTTTGACTGAGCATGCAAAAAAAAAATCCCAAAACCTGTCTGTAAAATTTGCTATTTGTACTTACTCCACATTTTCATTTCACATGTAAATGAAGTGATTGCAGAGGAAAAAAAATGTGATTGTAAAGAAAAAAAATCTGATATTGCCCAATCAGTCACAGATACCGATACTAGGATTTTCGGATATCATATCTAAGTTAGCATGCAACTTAGTCCCCTTTTGCGTTGTCCTAGAAAATAGAATAATAAAAACATTGAGAAATCTTTTCAGAAGCCTTTTAACAACTGATACTTCCATCAGTGTTACCTTGCTTACAGATCATGTTCCTATCAAAATAAAACATGCACCATCTTAAATTAACAAAAATCAATAATTTTAACAAGATCAGTAATTTTTTGCTTAACTGTGAATGTTGTTGACTATGATGCTCAGCTGTGGCTATCCAACAGTGTGTAGAGTAGCTAAATGCTCAAGGATGCTGGCTTAACCTAGAAGTGAAATGCGTGTCTGTGGTAGCATATTCTTTCTAGTGAAGAAGCTAGACTTTCAGCTTTGTTGTTAATGGTCTTACAAACTTTCATGTGAAAGATAAGTACTTAGCATTAAAATATGTATTTTTTCAACTTTTGTGACTCCTGAGACTAGTCAAGCTTTCATTATTTCGTAGCAATGAAGTGACTTGATTAAAATTTATAAGTCATGAAACAGGGACGGAAAAATAATCTATTTGGTAGCATGAATTTAACCTGTAAAGACAATCAGAAAGGCCATTCAGAGCAGTGAATGCAGCTTCTACCAGTTTGGGGGTTTGTTTTTCCAAGATGGAGGAAAGAAAAGTACCAGTTTGGAGATGAGGATGACAATTCCATTTATTTTGAAATTGTTTCAGAAGTTCTGCAAAAATCCCGTGGCTACTGAGGAGCATGGCAGGAAAGCAGAGCTGGCATATGGGTCACCTTTAGAAAACGGTCAAAATCGGATAGCATATGCAAACCTAATTAATTTTTTGTTAAATTACTGTATTCTGAGGGAAGAGGAAGGGTGGGTGGACTTTTTTAAACATTAGTTTGGCTAATCCGTTAGACAGTGATTCAGCCAAGGATTTCAGATTACATTGTAAAGCCATAAAAAAGAAGTACATTTGTTCCTGCTGCTGCTTTGTCATTTAGCTTTTCTTCTGCTCCTGGCCAAGCTGAGATGATACTTGCATGCTGCCTACCCAGAAATTTTCAGTGTAGCATATTGTTTCCTCTTGCAACAGATCAAAAGTATTTCTTTCTTTCAAGCTCAAAACAGAATGATTTTTACCCCAATACTGTCCAAAATATAAATAGCCTATTTAAAAAAAAAAAAGAAGAAGAAATAGAACAGCTGTAAATTATTAAAAATACAGAGGAAATCAGAATAAACCTGCATTGTTTGTACCCTGTACTAGGTAAACGTTAATTCATGTCATTGCCAGTCCTGACTCCTGCAGCTCATCAACCTTTCCTGGTTTTGGGTGCTCTCATGTTTCTTCCCCTTGTTATTATAACTCACAGCCTCTTCAGCATATTAGGCTTCTTTTATGTACCTGGATTTATTCCATCTGTGATAAACCCTAAATGTTGTTGAGAACAGATTACAAATTATCTGTGTTTTTTGTTTGTCTTGACTTTTTTTTTTTAAGGTCAGCAGTCTTGGGTAAATAGGATTAAGTTCTCCTTAGTGAATTTTCTGCATGTTAATTGACAAACACAGCTAAGCAGTCCTTAGCTTTCAGCTCATGTTTCAGTAGCATCATTCTTTAGGCAGTTACTCATTACTGATTTTTTTTTCTAATTTTAATCAGCTTCGTCTAGAGTGTTCCTTCTTTCTAGCCAAAGGAGTAGCAAGATGACACAAGCGCAAAGAAGTGGGACTCTAGTAACCCTAAACAAAGCTAGTGGAGCGTAACATCGTTCTTTTTTACTATTTATTATGATTACAATTATTTATTGCTAGTTACTAATTATTTGTTTAAAATGCAAGTTCAGGTAAATGATTTCCTCTTAATTTTAAGCTTTATGAACCATTAAAGACTGAAGGTAAACATGACACCTGTACTTACTATAGAATTTTCTCTACAGCCCCAGTAGCAGTGTAAGCCTCAGCATATAACCTCAGCATTATCTTTTAGGATAAACACGTTTTATATATAAATTGCAAATGCTAACTAAATATATGCTCTTTTCCTTTTTTTTTTTTTTTTTAAACAGGTGTTAAAGCTGTATTTTCTGGACATTACCATAGGAATGCTGGAGGGTCCTACAGAGGACTGGAAATGGTGGTTTCATCAGCAATAGGATGTCAGCTGGGAGAAGATACACATGGGCTTCGAGTGGTCGTTGTCACAGATGAAAAGATTGTTCACAGATACTACAGTTTAGATGAACTGAGCAGCCAGGGCATGGAGAAGGAGCTGCTTGATATGCTTGCTAAGCCAAATTAGGCTTTGTCGAATCCCTTTTAACTCAAGTGGTTGATGTGATTTTTGTCCGTATTTATTAGGTAAATAGAAGCAGTTTCAGAAAGTTTCCACAAGCTCAAGTCACGGATTTCTAATTGTGCACCATGCCAGTGAACAGCTCTCAATTTGTTATCATGTTGACATATTTCTGTTTTTGAAAATGAGACCTATGAGGAATATGGAGGAATGACAGAACTAATACGGTAACGTATCATTTGAAAAGCTTTCTCTGTTCTGAGAATTTTTACTTTCCTCATGGATAAGACTTTCTTAATAAACAGAAAGTATATCCAAGAGCTAGAGTAGTACTTCTAGATAACCCTTCAACTCAAGTCTATTTTCATTTGATATTTGAGAAGACATTTAAAATCAATAAATTTAGTCACTTCAGTTACACTCTGCACAATACAAATGTGACATGTTTTTACTCTGTAGAAACAAATCTCAAAAACTCGGTGAAATCTCCCACTGACTTTTGGCAACCTTTGAATCAGATCTTGTTACCTAGAGGTCATGTTTTCTCCCATTTCCCATTGTTTCATTTTTTTAGCTCTTCAGAGCCAACAGCAATAGGAGAGCAAACACATTCTGTTCTGCATAGTCACAGCTTTGGGTTTCCATTATATCCTAGTTTTATGTAATGAAGAGTCTATAAATGAGGCGAGTATAGATGCCACTGAGAGAAATTTAACATAGAACAATTATTTTCCTTTTGAAATTTAATCACCGTTAAATTAGCATGTGTTATTGCTGTAGATTCAAAAGTTGGAATAACTGCTTAGAGAGAATATTCTGTACAGAATACTGTCACTGTTGGTTTCTAGACAAGTGGAGAACTTTGATTTCTAAATGCAATTTAAGACTGCCTTATTGAAATGTTATAGCCATGGAATCTTGAAAACCCTAAAAAATATATTTTCTTCATTAAAATAAATCTTAAAAATAGATCATGTGGAAAGAAGAAGAGAAAATTGCATTCTGTATTTGTCCTGCAATTCACCTAATTTTTTTAGCAAGTGTGTCTGATTTGTTTACTGTTAAATAAAAAAAAACCCTCTTCCTGTAATTAACACATACCTGTATTTTTAAGTGTTTAATTGAACACATTATATAGTCCATGTCACAGGTAATCTAGAAATACAGCACAGCTTTACCACCTGAAGATGGAAGGGCACAAACAATACTGGCTGAAAAAGCAATGCACTCTATCCATTGTGTATACTCGCATACAACATCATTCCCTAGAGCATACAGGTACTTAAATACAGTGCAGGAGGTGAAATACTGTGCTGAAGAGTCAGTTTCGTTACATTTTAGTCACAAGTTTATCTGGGAGGCTCATTCAAGCTTTGTCTGTTGGGATCGTATTCTAAAAATACCTCTAGTATTTTGGGCAGTTTTCTTGTACCAGTGAAACAGCTGTACCTGCAGCTGGACAGGACCAAATGTGGACTGCTGTCCCATGATAATAGCCTGAGCACAGGTAATGTTTGATTCAAAAAGAAAGAAAATGATTTTGCTTTTATTGTCCGGCTGCTTTTGTTTAGTTGAATGTTTTCACAGACTCATTTTCAAGGGAACGTCTGAGGAATGCGAATGAAAATCTAAGGCTAAATTGCTTTGAGAGAGGTAGGTACCCAAGCACCCAAATGGCAGTTTCACTAGAAGTTAAGCATCCCTTAGTTCAGATACTTATTTTAAAAATTTGCGTACTTAGATGTCTTTGAAATCGCTGACAACTGTTAAAATTTGGTCTTACATAGGTGGGAGCTATTTAGTAATCACAGATAATAAAAAGTTTCAAGAATGGGATGATGCTAGTTTATGTTTTGCAGAGGGAAGAACAGGCTTGCTGTGACTTAAATCTTGTAAGTATGTCAGGTTACATCTTAAGGCTGAAGAAGTTCAGCAGAGGGATCTGAGACAATCTGAGCATGGAGAACGCTGCTGTGGCTCAGTACTGTAAAGCTGAATGGAGGAAGTGTTTAAAAAGTTTTTTCATATGCCTGTTTATTAAGGGATATAATTTTAACTGAATATATGAAGCTTGGGAGATAGAAGCATAACTTCAGGACAAAGTCTTTCCGCAAATATGAAAATGTTAATAGTAGTGGTATTATAGAGCTCTATAATTTTATTTTCAGAGTTACAGTGTACTAATGTGCAATGGAAATGTTCATATAAGCATAATTTTAATTCATATTTGTAAATGATTTTTTCTTCTTTTAAGTGTCATTTTGCTGTAAGAAATGCTGTCCTGTCATGAAAATATCAGTTAAAAAAAGTTGCTTTATATGCCAAGTATTTCTTTTATTTATTATCTTATTTCTAAGAATATCTTGCTACGTTCATGTGTAAAAATCTTACCAGATTTGTCTTCAGTTTGTAGTTTTGTAAGATAGGAAAGTTAGGCGGCTGATTTTTTTATTAAATACCTTCTCTTCCCATATAGGATTTTGGGAGCTAACAAGTGTTGTGTAGCTACACCTTACACTGCATTCAACTAGCACCACTTAAGCTTTAATCTAGTATATATGAATGGTAATATTTGTGGAAGGCAAGAAGGTTGAGTTATGCCTTTATCCTCACAATATACAAGTGTGCACGTTGTAGACTCATGGCTCTTTATGCTCAGATTCACCCATGAGCAGGGTTGAAATCAGACATCAGTGTTCCCCACTTGTCAGTGAGCTGGTAATGTCGGTGTAGTTCCACCTCTACTAGTGCTTCGGCCACATGTACAGAAAGCCTCTGGACTGAAATTCCACCTTGTCTGCCCTTCAGATATCCCTCTAGAAACCTGCAGCTGCAAGCATGCTCTTATGCAGGTATGCTTAAAAACAATGGTGCTGGTATGAGCCATCTCAGCTTCATCCAACTTCTATTAATTGAAAATGGTTTGTTTGTTTGTTTTTATCAAAATCAGAGAAAATCGTAGCACTGCTGCCTCCAGTGCTTTCCCCTTGCTGGTGCAGCTGCTAAGCTCCAGTTAGTTACTCGTACACCTGAGGGACTTTTTTAGTTGTTTAGATCAGAAGGTATTAACATGCAATCAAACAGGGACTGACCATGGGCTACCGCAGGCCAGCTGGGCATCCCAGCCACCCATCCTTCCTTCCACTGGCTGGAGGCAGATCAGGTGTTTACACAAGACAAGACTGCTAGATCTGGGCTTAGTGTATCTCTGGGGAAAAAAAAAAAAAAGGTAAAAAATCACAGAGTGTAAGAAAACCTACTTCACATGACGCTAGCTTCTAAGAGTTTTGTTTTAATACAACATGTTTATCAGTATTTTACTGTATAATTAGTAGAAAAGGTATCGGGAGTGACTGGGGTGCAGTCTGGCCTACAGTTCTTTCGTACCTGTTGCGAGGACAGGTAGGCATTAAGTAATTTACGTTCTATTATTTTCTCCTGAATTAGATGGTAAAGTAGAAAAATCCAGGTATTTTCTTAAAGACTTCGTGACAGATGTGATTAACTTCACAGGAAGAAAAAAAATACTCTCAAAGTTTTAGATTTGAAACAGTAAAACATTTGTTCTTTTTCTTGTGTCACAAGTTTTCAAAAGGAAAAAAATTAAAATGTCAAGAGATGAGCAAGTTGTGTGCATAACCATTACTTCGTAGCCTGGGTGACAGTCTGGTGAACGCACCACTAGCTGAAATGGTGGAATGGCCTCAGCAGTATTTTGACATTTTCTAGCCTATGCCTTGGTTCAGTGAATTAAAAATTCTTTGCACTAACCCAAAATAGGAAGGGGTGCCCAGCATTTCGTTAGTTGTTCGTTTTGCCACTGCCTTAGTTTGACAAGCATAGTCCCAGCTGGCACACATAAACTTTTCGGTATCCTAAAATCTAAAGTATGTGGAAAATAAGATCTATTTCCCCTGCAGTGCACATTGTTTCAAAATATTTCTTACTTTGAATAACAGCTCAGAACTTCCACCCAGTTTCTAATTCATACGAAGTGTGTGTCATCACGGAACCACATCCTCATGTATATTATACAATTGTGTGAAGAATTTTTAACCACAGTGTGTTGTTGAACATTACTGTATGAAGCAAACAGTTAATAAAATAAGAATGTGCTTTTTTACCAGCATAAATGACAAATTTTGTTGGATTACTTTTCTTAGCATAGTCAGCTAATTTAGAATTAATACTGATGCCTTAGCTAATTAGAAATGGCAGAGGTCCTCATGGTCAGAGTGCCTCATCTTGTATGTGGAGAGAAAAATAATTCATATTGTGTTAAATTATAAAACAATCCACCCATGGAGACACCAATTATCATTTAAGAAAACATCTTTTGATGTTGAGGATGTTATTTTTGTATCTCCAGCAGGGCTGATAATTGTAACTCTCTCAGCGTAGGACTGGCTTTAAGGCAAGGTGTCACTAAAAGTTCAAACTGCTGGTGAAATAAAGAACAAGCAAGTCCTCGTTCATTTCTGTGGTCGCAGGAGGTTGAGCAGAGAAAAAAAATAATAAATCAGGTGACCACAGTTCAGCCTAGTTTCTTGGAGGCAGCTAAAAGGCTGAGGTAACCACTGATGACTTATTAAATGTGGAAAATTCATATTAGAACACCAGAGCAACCTGAGAAAATAACCAAATGCTGCATAATGATGTGCAATCTGAGATGGAGATGTATGAACAGGAGGCAAGTTACAAAAAAAAATGTCTTTGAGATCAATCTTGGTTCTTCAGTTTCAGTGTCTGCAGCAAACTTAAGAACATGCTGCTTCTGAATCTTTCAAGAAAGGTCATGAAGCCTCGACTGTACTCTATTTGCATCCTGCTTGCCTTTAGTTCATTTGGCTCCATTATCTAATCTTGCAAGTTGCAATAGAGGCACTATTTTGATAGGATTACAGTATTCAACTTCTGGAGATTGCAGGCAGAAAATAAATGCTTGATGTCTCCCAAAAAATTAACATTTTGTGTTGGTAATGGGTGGTGACAGAAGTGAAGCCTCCTCTACCATCCCTGTCGGCAGACTGAGTATCCTGCGTTCGCCCTACTTCGATGACTGCTCTTACCTCCACATAGCAACTTGTTTTCTAGTCTGTTTTTCCAAACGTTATCCCAAGTAGCTGTTGTTGTTCTGCTATGAGAACAAATAATTAGAGATGCATCTGACATAAGCAAATATTCAAAGCATTAAAAACTAAGCATTTCACCACTTAAAAATGCACAGTTCCTCCACGTATGTATGTCATTGTACAAGCCATTCAAGGCTAACACATCATTGTTTCAGCAAATGTCAATGCTGTGAATAAGCTTATTTCCTTAATGCTCTCATTAAGCCTTCTTTGCAACCACCATTTGAACACAGTAATATCCTTTAAAGCAAGGGAAACATTTACGCATGCTTTAGCTGTCAGAAAGCTTGCCTGCCAAATAAACCCTGACATCATCTGCTTCTGATAAACATTCTTACCATGCAGAAATACCAGTTTGCATTAGGAGATTATAAAGAGGGAATTTCCAATTCAATAATAGTCTACAGTTGCTAGGAACTTCCATCTCTTCCTGTTCTATCCTGACATACAAGACATCACATCATTGGCAGGTACGGGAATGCAAGGCCAGGAGCCAGGGAAGTTTTAGGCTGCCAGCGTGCCACTCTCAGTTGCCATGATCCACTGCCAAAATAACATCCTGCAGAAGAGCAGGTTCCTTAGGCAAAGATGAGACACCTATTAAAAAGAGAGCTAGTATAAGAAAACAAGTACCTGGCCCAAGGTGTGAATCTGTTGCTACAGCTGTCTTCACCCAGAAGGCGAGCAGGCATGGCAGCTTCCATGCCCTCCGTGCTTAAGTTTGTTCCAGTGGGGTCTTGAAAGGACAGTGGATGCTGTCAGCTTCATGCAACTAACAGCAGCGTTACAACAAGCAGGTCTTGAACAATGAAAGACTTGCAGACCTTTTTTGGAAAATCTTTTTAGATTATCTGGTTCAGCAATCAAAATTATTTCCACTTATTAGAGAGCAATATCTCATTAGTAGTTTGCATCCATTCTAAACCTGTCCTCCTGAACCTAAAGGAGTTTTATTAACTGTTTGTTACTCACTCATCTGAAAATTAGGAAATTCAAAGCTGATAAATGCAACCACAGCGCTCTTTGGTACATTTTCCTTGGAAGATGATCTGTAAAAAAGAGAGAGAGAGAAAGAAAAAGCATTAGACCAGAATAGTAAATTAGCCTCCTGTCTAAATGAAATCCAGCTACAATGCAGCAGATTCAGAAGGAAAGAAAATAATGCAAAACTAAGACAACAGAGACAAACCAAAAGACTTTGAAGTAACAAGAAAAACACATCTAGCACTTCTTTTAAGGAGAAAGCAAAAAAAAAAAAAACCTAAGATAGCCATTACTTTTTTTTAATTGACATTTTCATTTGTTTCTCTGGAAGTAATTTCCATCATTAGCACTTTATCAAATGCAGGTAGTTTAGTACATTTCTGCTAATAACCAGCTTTTTTTTCCTCTAGGAGACCCATTAAAGCCTCATCCTATTTAAAATTATAGTGTTGTTATGTCACTTTTGGGTAGCCAGCAATTGAAACATCCATCTAAATATATGCCTATCTTTCTTGAACATTGTTTAGAAAGATATAGTGTTATTAGAAAATACAATGTGGCCTTTTAAATTAATTGGTAATGGGATTATCTGTGTATACTCAAAGCTTTCTCTCCCATTTCCGTATAAAAAAAAAAGGCACAGAAATGCAGAAAGGTATCTCAGACTGCTCTAATGTACCAAGAACACGAGTCCTACATATGGCAACTTCCCTGTCCAGAAACTTTCTGAATAATGTGCCAACAGCACACCAGCTAGGAGACCAATGATTTGTATTTGGATATACCTGAGACAAAGATAGTATTACCACAGAAGAACATGGTTCTTCCCACACACTACAAGCACTGAAGCCAAAAGGGGGATAACAGGACACAGTGCATAAATACTGTGACTCCTCTTTTTTTGCAAAGCCTGAGCTGAACTCAGTCTTACTCTTCTATTAATTTCAAGTCTTGGGCTGTCATAACCTATGAGGAAGAGATGGGTCCACCTCACTTCAGATGTGTAAAAACTGGTGTTCCAGTCTTGTGAACCACATTCCTTCTTATACATGGAGATATGTAATGCCAGGAGGCAATTGATCCTAGCCTGCAACTGGTGTGCAAACTGGATGGACTGAATTGCCCCTGAGGGCACTTGGACTGACAGCTGTGATAATGTCGGTGATTCACTTACACAAGATTCCTAAATTTTGTTTAAGACTAGGCTGACCCTGGAACTCACCATAAACTTTGCAAGAAGGCTACCTACCATGAATGTAGGGTGCAGCCATGCTCTGGGTGTTCGGGACAACCTTTTAATAAACCAAACCAAACCAAACAGCTGGTTGCATGCAGATTTTATAGTTTCTTATGGTTTGTGGGACAGTTTTTCATCTGGAATTTTTACTTACGCAACTGCAAACTTCCATTGGACTTCAACCCTTAGATATTTCATGTGACTGTAACATTCACTTTAATTTCTTCCTCTGGCCATTGCTCCCAGTACTAACCATATGTTGTATTATCATTCCCACCACCTGCCACCCTTCAGGGAACACCTACTTTTGCTAATGCAACAAAAAACAAACAAATAAAAAAAAAAAAAAAAAAAAAACACACACATTCTAAAAAGAACCAACGTACCAGAAATGGAAAAATAAACTAAAGAAGAAAAACAAAATTTATATTTACTAAAAGTTAGAATCTTTCTAAACAGTGAGGCTGTTCAAGTTGCTTAGATGATTTGTAGTGGCAAAAAAATATATATATATTACTCGTGGGAATCTTAAATTGTTCAAAATAATAGGGGATCAGGCTTGCTTGCACCCAACACCGCCAGGCTATCCTGGGTCTATCAAATTGAAAAGAATGCTCTAAACTTGAGCTTCCAGACCACCTATGTTCACCCCAAGGAGGTGGAGGCATCCTTAGGCAGTAGGTCTTCTACTGCTTACAGAAATTCACCTCAAAAATTGTGTAATAAAAATATGCTAGATACGTATTTCACTTCAAAAAAAATTTGCTTAACATTTTTATTCACATTTTTTCACATCTAATATATTAATTTCTCATTGTGAAACAAAACCTAAGTACGCAGCAACACAAAATTATTCTTAGCCGTTCAGCACTGCTCTATAGTGACAGAAAATGCTGTTATTTGCAAATAGGACTATTAAAGCCAACAAAACACAGTTGCAAATCTGGCCATACTCAACATGATAATCTAATAAGCATCTAAACACTTATTATTGAGCCTGGTATCTTTCATATCTTTGGAGTCTAAACAATTTCAGCTGTTCAGCTACTATTACTTGGCTTGGAATGTCGGCTGGATAAAAGCACTTCCTCCCACCCATGCACAAATGTACCTTTTCCCAGATCAGCTATGTGGAGACTCTGCAACAACAGCTCTATTCTTGAGAAGCGTGCAATAGGGGGAGCACATGCACACATATTTGCACAGAACTCTAGAGTACCATGCATTAAACCCATTCCAGGTAGCAAATCCATACACTGATTAAAGAACGGTAAGGCTTCAGGTTCCTCACTTATGAGCACTCTCTGATTTGGGTCCATCAAGAAGGCCTTGCAGCTCTCAAATTCCACTGAAGCACAGTTCATCCAGGTTACCCAACCTCTTCTGCGCTCCATTGGGCTAGCAATTAAATCACATCCCCTCTCCACAGTGAGAGTGAATAGAGATGGGCTAGGAAGACTATAGCTTCCCCCTGCCACCCNATAGCTGCTGTGGCTGCTCCATTCTCCTCTATTTTTGCCAACCAGGAGAAAGTAGTTGCCATTCCTGCTAGGTCTCATTCCAGCCCTCCGCCACAGTAGGAGCAGGATAGAAGCTGATACAAACATCATACACACGGTCTGTAAAGTTTCTGTTTTCTACACCACCATCTCCCTTCTTGCCTTCCCACGCCTGTGGGCTTATCTCATAGTTATGCACTAAATCCAAGAGAGGATGAGTGAGACTCAGTGCAGTAAGGCTAGGGCAGAAGTCAACAGGCTGGGGCCTGAGCTGTTACCTCGTGGCACCTCTGTCCATCCAGCAGGGAGTGAACTGGAAGACCTAGCAAAGAACATAAGGGCACAGCAAGCAGATGAAACAGAACGGGGACACAACCTGTTACGTGCTACTGGCTACCCTCCTTGGCTGGAAGCTGGCACCAGCCCCTCCCTGGTGCTCCTGAGGTGCGTGGGACACTCCAGCAGGCTATTTGACTAGTTCTCTGCCGGTGAGTGGCTGGCCTATGACATTTGTCAAACATGGATATTCACAGCAATGCAACATATTGAACAATTTCCACTGTTAACAGCTACATACATACTGGTTAATACAGCATACAGGTATGTTCCCCAGTTGCCCTGACGTTCACTGTGTTCAAACCAGGGCAGAGTACCTCCTCACAGCTCCACAGATCCCACCATACCCTTTTAAGTGTGCACGTACTACAGTAACAAAGCAGGGCAATCTGAGGTATTCCTGCTTTGACTCACAAGGTAACAGCTATGATCTTTACAAAAGTATACCCAGTCCATTTTATTGCCAGAGCAATTCGAGATACACCTGGAGAGGAATGTAGCACATGAGCTTTGTAGACTGGTACTGTAATTCCCCTTCCTACTACTTCTTTTTTGAGTAAAAAAGCATATGGAATATGATGACTGCAAAAGCGTGAGATTAATCATTGTAATCTATTTCATTTTACTACAGTCCCATACAGGAGGTGGAACGTTCATTCCCAAAAATATATTTCAACAACAACTAGGATTGCCATACTTATTCAGTGCACTTCAGCATGTTTTGTTCAGACTGCAGATTTCTACATTCTTTTTCAAGGAGTTTTACAATACAATATCATCAAAACCAGCAGTAAGGAAGAGGAGCTATCCTTCATGAAAAACATGATCTTTATGAGTACACTGCCTTAATGCAGCAATGATTAGTTTCAATCACTTCTTCAAGAAAGTGAGGAAAAAGAGAACAAGAGAAAAAATGGAGAACGCTGTCTGCTACTGTGACCCAATTTGAGAGCTGAGGTAGACCAATGGTTATTTAGAGAACAGCATTCCTTCTCACCATGTAGCAATTCAGCCCAGACAATAAATGCATATTCAAAATTCAATTGATTTAAAAACAGAAATACTACCAATCTGCCCAATCAAGGGTTTTTTCTTATTCTTTCATTTGGTACACTGCCACAATAGGATAAATGAGAAGAAAATTTTCCTAACGTGTATTTCTGAGCCATTTTTAATAAAATCTTGTTTGCTGTGGATAAATACAGGTGGTAGTATTTTCAATATGGGTCATTCAAAATTAATTCTAAATTTTACAGCCTGTGCTTTTTTATAAATTAGTTTGCATTAAAATCAGACTTGAAGAAAGACTAACAATTTGACAAAAATAGAGAAACATATACATATCAAAGGGAAGAATCTAAACACATGAAAAAAGTGATGAGACTACAACGAAGTTCACTTCACAATAGGCTTTATATTGAAAGGACTTTTACAAAACTATTTGTTTCAATGCTGTTCTTACCTGTGCATTAGGCTGTATAGAAGTTTCCTGGAAAAGTAGCTCAGAGTATTAGATTATTTCTAAGCTCTCTATTATCAATGCAGACATCTAATGCCTCTCCTTATCCTCCTAAGAAATAATGCAATCCCAATTTATTTCTCAATAAAGATGCATTGTACCACTAATCAGCTAAAGGTATTTTACTTGAAGCTTCTGAAATTTATTTTTAAGTCTTCAACATTTTAATTGCTTTGCTTTGCCCTTGGGTTCCTAGAAATTAAATATAAACACACAACTTCCTGTGGAAGTAAAATATAACCCAAGAAATTTCCATACTCTTAAACAACATTAAAGCAAT
This sequence comes from Chauna torquata, assembly GCA_013399475.1. Lineage (NCBI taxonomy): Eukaryota > Metazoa > Chordata > Aves > Anseriformes > Anhimidae > Chauna > Chauna torquata. The sequence continues at coordinate 386,772 of VXAL01017086.1, forward strand.
GCAACTTTAAGCATTTACATTTATTGCTACTGTTTCCAATCTTCTTTTCATCCCATCTTCCCATCTTCCCATCTCCTTTTTTTTTTTTTTTAAGCAGCAAAGGAAATAATTCTTCCCCTTACTGACCTCAAATGTTAGTTAAAACTGTTGTGCTTTGGGACGTTTAACTACTTCCTGGCTTTTGAGTATGCCTCAATTTCCCCATGTCCTCCTATAATACGTACTCTGGGAAGAAAACTCAGTTGCACCAGCCATAAAGGTGATGGATGTGCCCTCGTTAGTGCAAGCTGGATAATCAAGGTCTCAGGACCGCAGGGAAACGGGTATCTGCTACAATACATAGATGTGATCTAAATTAATTTGCAAAGAAGGACATTAAATTATTCAAGGTCTTTTTTATCCATCTTCCATACATTCATCGGGATAAAATCTGTTATTTTATGTTTTGCAAACGTCAGAAGAATATTGTTATAGAATTCAGTTATGCAACCCCTACACTGAGATATTCAAAGACATCCTATTCCCAAATGAACTTGCCACTATTCAGAAGTTTCCATTATAAGAAAAGCTGGCACTGCAAGCTCTGGTGATCCAGCAGCATTACTTCACTCTTTCCCACAGCGTTAGAAAGCAAAAGCCACTTCACTTTGGGCCAGTGACTGCAGTCAATGTCTTAGAAATCTCAGTTACACAAAGACCTGCTGATTAGCTTTCCCAGTTTTAATTAAATATGGTGTGGATTCAGTCCCCCTGGGGACTGAAACATATTGAAGATATTGTTCAGTAAGTAGAACATAACCTCACAGAGCCTTAGCAGAAAAATTAAAGTTGGCTGTAAACCAGAGAATATAGTCACGACAGAGATCTGAGATCCATTTTTACAATGGAAAGATCCCTTTTTCTCCTGGGGAGATAATCTTTTGCATTCCTACAGATGACTTCTCCCATTCTCCACTGGCTCTCTTTGCTTTCTGCCTCAAACATGTGCAAAAACAGAGTTTCAAGCACACATTCAGTGAGAATCTCCATGTATCAGGTACAGATTCTAACTGTAGAGTCTAACTGATCTTCCCACACAGCTCACTGGTGGCTTCTTGCTGCTTCAACTATCACTACATGAAGGATATTTAATTATTCCTCCCATTAACCCTTAATGAATGACATCTTAAGTAAGGTCTGTTAATGAGAGACAGAGATCAAACTGATGCTTGATGGCAGCACTCAACATTTTTCAGCATAATATTAAAAATGACATATCATAGTTCACACACAGAAGTAGTGTCAGTACACATTCATGATGTGCTCCTAACACACCACAGACTAACTGTTGAATATTACTGCTTATTATTTAAAGGGAATTATTCGGTAAATAATATGATCAAATTTTAATTTTAGTGAATCTTTAATTTAATGTATTTTAGGAGAATTAAATCTCTTCTTACCCTGAAACATTGAGAAGATACCTAGGAGAGTATCCCAGTGAGGAAAAACACAGTTCTGGAAGTGTCATTGAGTATATAACCTCCTCAATGTAATAATTAATTATAAGGTCTATTTCTTACCTTCTGAACTTACAGCATTATGGACTGAGAGAGAAGA